>RDEW01000007.1:410035-798447 GCA_011109175.1 Dicyema japonicum
GTGTTTGTCAGGAAAAATTGTGTACGCAATTTTGTGAACAAATATAATTTTGAAATTAATTAAATTTTGATAATTTGTTATTAGACAAAGATTCTTTTCGATGCCATCGAAGATAAAAAAAAAACGTTTTTATTAAGTGAAGTGAGATTAGAGAGAGGAGGAAATTGAATTGAAATATAAGCAAATATTTTGTGATGTGTATGGAGTTTAATCGAAATGACAATAAATAAGGTTAAAACCTTTGATGAATATTTATAGTCGAATTCAGACTGATATCTTGAATGATGTTAGTCAGTCTTTTGTTATTTCTTAGTAAAATCACTTAGAAATGCGACCACACAATATCCTCAACCATCTCCCAATCCTTCCACTTTTTAATCTAATATCCCATTTGACCTTAAATTAACTATGTATTAACCACTGCGCTTGATCACTCTCAGCGCTCGCGACATATTAATTAACCAACCTTCGAAAATCAAACCTTTACCTCAGGAAAAAATGACAGACTTTTCTCTGAAATTGATGCTTAATTTGGAGGTAATTTTTCGAATGTTCATTTACACACACCAGGGTAGCAAAAGTGTCTATTATTCATTCAGGAAACTAAGTATCCGACGAACTTATGATGACTATGAAAAACACAGATTTCTGTTTCTGGGCCCGGACTTTAGGGACTGTGGAATGTCTTGTGTGAACAATAGAAATCATTTGAAAATCAATGAAAGGATTTTCATAATCAAAATATTGATTATTAATAAATTAGAAACTCGAAAATGCACACGCCTACATGTCTTTGAGAATTGGCTTCTCAAGAAGAGCGTGGAGGAATCGGACACGGAAGATGGTTCACGGTGTTGCAGAAGCGTCGAGGAGATAACTTGTTTAGTTGAGATTTNTTAAAGACTGACCGAGGGCGAATGATGAAAATTCTATATGATTTTTTGACTTTCTGCAAGTCCCTCACTGATTCATTAACAAATATAGAAGCTGCATCTAAATTGGGCCAGTGTCCAGCCGAGTCATCTTCCCCAATTGAAGAAATCATCTATGCCTTCGAAACATTGATAAGACTACGAAAAAGCTTGCTTCCAGTTGGCCAAGTACTACGGTCTATTGTCTTGTGAGGAAGATATTGAAGATTTTAAATTGTTGCCTTATAATTTATGGACACTGTCACGAGGCAATTATAATGTTTGCTACTTCCTTGCGGTATGGAAGTAAATGAATCTATGCAGGCAATGATCTTCTTTTTTTTCTGAAAATTCTTGATCTTCCCAATAAGATGAAATGAGAACTAATGTACAGAAACTGGAATTCTTTTTAATTTATCTTCCACATATTAATTCATGGTTGTGCTTTCTTAGTTCACCAAAAAAATTTGTCATACCAATAACAAAATCTTTAAATTTTGTATATATGGTTGTTACTCAAATAGAATATTCTGGTCAAACTGCTGCATTCCTACCCATAACAGAATCTGGGGGATGGTCACCATTTCAGAGGTAGTCTTTATTGTCATTCAGTCCTCTGTTCCAATGAGAGTTGAAACATGTCGACAAATATTCAGTCTTGTCAGGTAGACAATTCAATAATTCTTATGGGGGATAAAAGTCTGAGGAAACTACTGTTCAGGTTATTTTCTTTTCCAACCTCAGACTCTACCAGTCTTCTTCACCAAGGAAAACTTTTGGTCCTTCTCAGTCTTTTCGACAAATATTTACCCACGTGGGTTACAAATAGTCGTTATATGTGCCAAATTATGCTCCCATTCCAATTGCAAATGACTTCTAATATTCCTGAGGTTCCTTTACATGTTCGATATACCTCTTAACAAATACATATAAAAGGGTTCAATGATAACATTGAGGTACTACCCTCTTAGCAGAAACCAAAAAAGCTATGTTTGTTGTACAGTGATAAGATAACACGTTTTAAATGTACAAACCAAAAGTATGGATTTGATTATTATTATTGAGGACGATTTCTGGAAGGATAGCAGAATGATCATTTTTTTACGTTTGTTAACTTCTTTCTTAGAAACAACCTGAAGAGCAAACAACGGAATCTTTCATAGAACAAAAGTTACACCTTTTTTTGACTTCAAGTTGTGATCCCCCTCAATGAGGAGTGTGGGCTTATTGAATGGGTTTATAATACTCATAGTTTCTGAATCACTTTGTCTGATATTTACAAAGATCGTGGAATGTTCGTTTCTCTTTAGATTCTGAGGAAAGTTGCCCCGTCGATTACTGTTTCAATGGAGGACGGTATTGTGGACTATTCGAATTATTTCCGTCTTTATATTACCACTAACATGCGTAATCCCCCTATTTACCTGAAACGTCTGTAAAAGTGACTTCTAAACTGTATGATGACGTCTGAAGGGGTGGAGGATCAACTCCTGGAAACATACTGCTCTGATCATCCAAACAGCTGTAAATAAGCAGTAGAATGCTAACTAATTGGTAGACAATATAATACTGGAAATTTTATTTTCTTACAAAAGAAATATTTTGGAACAAGAATCCTCAACCTTTTTGCTGTCGCGTACGGGGGTAGATTTCCAGCCGTTGTTGAGGATCACAACAAGGGTCACAAGAAAATTTTAAATTTTAAGATCATAGGAGAACTGACAGTCAAGTAAAATTAATGCGTAATTTTGCATAGACTTCACATTTGGAAAAATTTCAAGACGAATGAAAGGATCTTTCACTATTAAGAAGGGCTATGGTCGGTCCTTAGATGCATCAGACCTGACAAGATGTCGGCGGCCATTCATGCTTTTGTTGCATCGAACATTGGTTGTTTTAAATATGTTGAGTCTTCACCACTTGATTTGCACGTGACACTCGCAGTACTTTCCAAAGACTTTAATCTCCAAAATATTAATTAGAATTTCGCCTTTTGCTTACAAGCTACCTGAGCAAGGCTTTCCCCGATTCAGTGTTACAGAATGGAGTGAAAATGACTAATGGATTTCCTTCAGAACTTCGATGCAACCTTCAAATATCATACCAATTTGATTCCATCAATGATATGGATTTTTTCGACGATGCCAAGTAATCTGTAATTGTCTAGTAATTTGACATAAATATTGGAGGAAATTGTTGTTTTTATGTGCTTCTTTAATGCACTGATTAAGGAACGAAGAATATTTGGACCTTTGGGATGGAATATTCCATACGAATTAATAAGACTGATTTGAGAATCAGCGTGAGACAGCGTACAATGTATCTTAATGGACATACAAATAAGTCCCTGAGATACATATCAGGTGAATGTAATTATTAGGGCTATTTTGATAGCAGTTATAATCTAAAATATAGCACTAAAACAATTTAGCATTTATAAACAATTAATTATAAATATATTTTATTTTTTTTACAGCATTTGTGAGTCATGCGACATGGTTCACCTACTCTGGTGGCGCCAGATATAATTTTAAATTATATTCAAAAAGGACCATTAGTAAACAACCATCTAGAGGAGTTCCCCCTGGACGGCACTTCCTTCATGTCCAAGCATGCGAAGACTGCTGATGGTGGCCGAGATCACTTGATTTTTTCCTTCTGGTTCAATAAATTTAAAAATAAGAATGAGGTATATCTGAGTTACCCCTGATATCTCACACAAATGCTGACATAAACAAAGATCAACCAAAAATCACTTCACTTTGATGATATTCTTAAGACATAGGTTAATTTAGAAATTTATCTCAGAAAATATATGACTCATCTTCATGGACGGTACCGACGTGATCAGACATTCCTACCACGTGTTCACTTGTCCCTAATTTAAAGCACTGTTCAGTACATTGATCCTCAAAGGGTGAAATGTTCTTTGATATTAACACATGGTGAGTTTATTAAAGCACTGTATTGGGTACATGAACATTAAACTGGCCCAGGTATCTTATGGTTATTTAGACGGGGATTGGGATTATCACAGAAAGGATATTTCAAAGTTCGCGGATGCCACATATCAGAGATTTGATAAGGACAGATTCGTATTCGGAATTTTCACTGTTGAATGTGATTTCGCATATTGATTTTTTTGCATTGCACAAGAAAATGATGCTCTGTCCCCATTTGAAGGGAGTGACTTTTATCAATTAAATGAAGGAGGCCCATTTTATAGATTCTAACTTATTTCCAAGTATGGATGTCCCAAGAGGCTATTGGGTTGTTATATGAGGCAGCTAATGTCGTAGAGTAAAGTACAGTCTTCAGAGTAAAAACATTCTAGAGCAGAGGTTCCCAACCTGGGTTCCGCGAAGTTCAAAAATTTTTTTAAATTCAAAAGAATAATTTTCAAAACGAATTGATTTAATTTGCCCGTGTCTAAATGAAGTCTTGTGACTGTGCATATTTTAAAGTTCGATCTTATCGAGAAAGTTATATTGCTTTGGTTTCACATGGACTGGAAACATGGATTGTCCTCTACCACTGTTGTGCGGCGAAAAATTTGCGATAGTTCTATGGCTCCAACGAAGCTCAGACGTTATTTCTCAACCAAATACCCAGAACTTTCAAAGAAAAAAATATTTTATGCGGAAATTGGACCACAATAAAGTTCAAGCATCCCGCTTTCACAAAAAATTAAAAATAAACGAAAAAGTACTGCATGCTAGTTATGATGTTACTGAGATTACCGCTAGAAATATGAAATCCCATACTCTCGCCGAAACTGTTATTTTGTCTGCATGCAAAGAAGTAGTGAAGACAATGTTCGGAGAAATTGCTGCCGCTGAGCTCGACTTAATTCCTATTTCTAATAATTCTGTGAGCAGACGCATCAAGGATATGTCTGATGACATTGAAACACTTTGGTTTGGCGAATAAAAAAATCTAAATTTTTTTGTGCTTCAAATGGATGAAAGCTCATATATTACAAAAATGAAACTCCTTGATTTCGTTCGATACTTGAACGATGAATCCATTGCTGAAGATTTTCTTTGCTGCAAAGAGTTTTTCGGAACAACAAAGGGATATGGCATTCTCAGTCTTATAAATTCATATTTTGAGGATATAGAGTTATTGGAATGCATGTGTGGGTTTCTGCACTGATGGTGATCCAGCAACGACTGGGCAATTTATAGGCTTTGCTTCTTTAAGAAAAAAGAATCCGAACATTATTCACGTATTTTCACCCAATCAGTTGAACTCAATGATTGGCTGAGGAATTTTTTTGCTGAGTACGAAATAACTGGAAACGAGCGATCATTAAAAGAGGAAGTACTTGCGTTTGTTTCAAGACAGAACGTTAAATGGAATATTTACAGATATTGATTCGTTTTGGCTGATTGTCAAAAAAGAATAACCTACTCTGGTAAACATAACTTTAAGAGTTTTGGTTCACTTATCTCTGTGAAAGTGAATTTTCTGCATTAACAAATATAAAGCATAAACAACGAGCGAACCTACTGTATGTGGAAGATCTGCGTTTATCTCATAATTACAGAGCTATGCAAGAGACATCATCCTCAACCATCTCACTATTGAAGTAGCATTTTATTTTTTATATTAGTAAAATATAATTGTTAAAACTGTACTATAAGGGTTCCGTATAAAATGCAGACTGGTTAATGCAATCGTGTTCTTGGTTTTTCTATACGGCGCAGAATCATGGATACTGAAAAAGCCGGATAGACGAAAAATTGATGCTCTTGAGCTGTGGTGCTGGAGGTTACTAAAAATCCTTTGGACTTAAAAAAAATAACAAACATCGATGTACTCAAACGGGTAGAGACGGACATTTCGCTAGAAGGAAGAATCGTAAAACACAGATTGGCGTTCTTTGGGCATGTTGTCCACTCTGATTCACTGAAAGAACCATTATGCTGAGCAATATTACTGGGAAGAGAAGACCTGGCCGACTGAGGACTCGGTGGCTATTCACGGTGGAAGACGTCACGGGAATGCCTATATCAAGGCTACTCCAAATTGCAACGGATCGGGGAGAGTGGAGGAAACTCGTTCATGAGATCTCCAAGGATCGGACTTAATTGGATAACATAACATTTTTCAAGTTCTTCAAAATGATTTATCGCGTCTGCATACCTAATTTCCTTGTTATCTCCATCTTCTTCACAGCTTTCAAAACTTGACTCTTGGATTTTTTTCCAAAAATTCTTCATCAAACAAATTTTCATCATTTGTAGAAAAGTCATTGAAATCATATTTTTGGAGCTGAAATTATCAAGGGTTTTATTCGATGCATTCAAATTTGTTTCATTTTTTTTCTCGGTTTTTTCTTCCTCTGTAATTTTCCAATTTTTAAACGCCTTTTCAAAACAATTTTTATTGTATCTGACGAAACATCCATGAAGCTTTCAAAATATGAATATTCAATTTGTTAGCAATTTTAAGCGCCATTTCCTGAAGGATTCTGGTTGAGGTGGTGACGACATCTCTATTGCAGTCTTATTCGTATTCCTTACCAACTTCTCCGTTCACTCTGGTAACTTTTAATTGCAGAGGACTTAAACAACCTCACAAAAAACACCAACAAAATACAACATCTCTGTATGCTGTCTACAAGAGACAAAAACGACCGTACAATGTAGAGAACTGTCTGGCAAAATCCACCTTTTTACCCTCTCATCGGCCTGCCGACATTATGGTCTCGGATTTGCAGTCTACCAGGACCTGATTTACTGTGCTACAAAAACGTGGGCAGCATTTGACCATGTCGCAGTGCTGCAAATCAAATGCGGAAACAAAATCAACTCAGTCATTTCCATTATAAATGTATGTGCCCCAACCGGAGCGCGAGTCTTAACAAATATCAAAGAGCTGGACTCTTTTTACTCTACTCTCCCTAGAATATGCAAACCTTTTGTCATCCGGTACTAACCTATAACTCTGAGACTCGAGGAATCTCTAACATAACTTACCTAAAAAGCAGAGATAAAAAATAATAGTCGATTCTTTCTCATGAGAAGAAGGAAGAGAGAGGTTTTTATTCACCATGAACCAAGTATGCATTTCAAGCATAGAGGTACGTAACCATATCAATCTTTAGGATCGTTGTCTACTTGAAAATCGTCACTTCAAATTGTTTAAATAAAAGCGCCTCGAGATATTTGAGATTAAAGAATATTTATCCCAGGAACACAATGAGGGGATACAACTTATCGTATAATTAATCGATCCAGGTGTCTAATCCTTGCTTCTTATTTTGTCTTGGAATCTTCTCATACCTTGGGAAGAATTCCGGGATGATCTAACTTCCTAGGAAAATTCTCTAGAGGTTTGCTAACTTAAGGAAATCTCCCTACCATTCTGTCAGAAGATTATCATTATCATCCCACACAGACAAAGGTTTACCGTCTCGAGGGTCCAATAGCACTCTGAAGTTGCGGTTACGTATTATTTCCAAATGCAAATTAAAATACTCAAATAATCAAATAAATTATAATAATAAAAAAAAAAAAAAATAAAAAAAACCGAAAAGATAATTATAATTAATAATGCTCTGTTTTAGATTTTTCAAGGATAAACTCCGCTTTGTCTTTAATTTTTTGGCTGAGGTCTTCCAGAATATCCCTTTTATGAGCATTTTCCTTTTCCATAAACTTAATAAATTTGGAAGTGTCTTCAAATATCATATTAGCATTTCTTGGACATCCGTCCTCTCTCGTGGCAGTAGTTTATTCAAATCTTCAATAACATTATTTAACTGGGGACTATTCCAATCATCATCATTCCACCAGGACATTTTTAGACTTTACGTTGCTTCTCTATATATAATGTTTACTCTTGGGTAATCAATTAATTACAATAGCTACTTCCCCCGTTGATTTGTTGCATCAGAAATTGCATAATATTATTCACATGGGAGTCAACACTTAACCTCTTCAATTAGCTTGAGCTTACGATGTCAGTCTGATGCACCATGGCATAGCTTTAAGTATACTTGATCTTCTCACCGTTGAATGTTCTCCCCCTTTTTATTGGACTTGAAGAAATCGGAAATCCAAAGTTCTAAAATAAGAAAGCATCGAATACACCAATGTTTGTGTTTAATTCCGTCTGCTACACATTGGGGGATTTGGAACTAGCATTCTATACTTTTTAGACAGATAATGCCCCAGAGTTTTTGCCAAAAGGGATCGAACATGGATCCCACGTATATCATACTTTATTTTGTTCAGAACCTCATGATTTATGATGTCTTGAGTCAATCAAATCGTACATGCTCAAAAGAAAAAATGCAGAGGCTTTCATCCATCAAGAAGCTAAATAGATATTCCTGTGAAATAGAGGTACGTCTCCACCTCATCCTTTCGACCTATCAACAAGTTGGTTAGCTAGTCAATTCTAGAATGTTCTTAATAGTACATTAGAATATCCTGATGAGTTTAAAGGCAAACCACATGAGATTATCGCTAATTTATTAGAATGCAGTATTGAGAAGCTGAATTATCTTTCCACGATTTATCTCAGTTGATGTGAGATTTTTAAGATTCGTGCACGTGAATTGAACTTAATCCTCTGGGGATGAACCCAAATATAAAAAATCGCCTATAGAATTGTCGCTATGAGCCCTGCTAGTATTTTAGTGGAGTGGATTATCTTAAAGTCGAGGTTCAGTGAGTTTGATGATATTGGTTAGTTTATCGAGGATATTGAAGCAATAATTATTATTCCGGTTCTTTCAAGTGGAGAAATCGATGACCAAAGTTGTTGCTTTTAGAGGTCATTCTATTTAATCCGATGGAGCAAAGAGGTCGAAGGTGTGGCTGGGCTATGGGAAAGATTACTTTTTTGTATTAGTTGAAAAGGAAGGAAAGCTCTGGAGCTATTGGGAGAGTGAATAATCCGATGGAGCAAAGAGGTCGAAGGTGTGGCTAGACTATGGGAAAGATTACTTTTTGTATTAGTTGAAGAGGAAGGAAAGCTCAGGAGCTATTGGAGAGTGAGTAAAGAAATCTTAACGAAATCGGAAGTGCGATTGATTCACAACTCATGGTTTTTACAGCGCCTAAAAATGGCCATTATCCGCTGCAAAACCATCTGACTTTCACTTTTAGTGTATTCATTGATTATTATTATTGGCAGTTAACCTATGTTATAGGACGTGACAGAGCACGTGCAACAAAGAAAATCAAATTACTAGTTAGCTCCTTCCATTTCTAACTACTCTTTGCCATGTTGCATAACCAGTCAAGGTCCTCCCCGTCCAAAAGGCATCTCCCGATTTTTTTTAGGTCTTTAACAAGGACGGTCGGTAGGGCTGTTCTCGGTCGACAACGGAAACTAAAACAAAGTAGTCATTCATGAGGGTCCCCAGTTCCAAACGAAGTAAATGTCCAAACAACTTCCATCCTGCCTCATATATGTCCATGTCTAGTTAAGCACATGATTTATAAGTTCATTTATAATGAACCCTGACTAAGATTTTCAAAAGCGACAATTTAAAATGTTTTTATAATAATTAAAATATTAGAATTGATTATTTTTTAATTTCCCACATAAAATATTATTAATTTTAAACTCGCTAAAACTTATTTACATACAACGTGCTTTCTATAATTTCTATGGCTCTCGTGAAGTGCTTAGATAATAATAATAACGTGCATTCTATCCATGAAGGAAATTGCTGCCCCGCATGGAGGACGACTTGAGCGAAAACGAAAAGAAGATCCAAGATTTGTGGTATTTTGAAAATCTGCTGCCTCAAATGGGTGTCGGACTGTATAAAGTTAACACATCCCCACTATTGAGTAATATTGAAAGAAAATTTGTGCCTTACAAAAAGTTCTCATTGGACAATAAATTGTATCATGGTAGACTCCCAAATTAGAATCAATAAGGTTTCTAATTTCGTCAAGGGATCTGTATACATTGTGACTTTGGTACTGATCCTTTCATGAAAGATGAGAAGTTTTTCAATCCGATGACTTGAACTCGGATCCTATGGTCATCATTTTTCTCCATTGTTTCGCGATGGTTTGAAAGCGGCATAACAGAGGACACGATACTATTTTATTCAAAAACTCTAAAAATTAAAAAATAAAAAGTCAATAAAAATTTGGACTTTGTTGACTTAAAAATTAAATTTTGATTTTTGTTATTATCCAAAATTTTGAATTTTTGACTTTATAACTTTTGATTAATAATCACATTTTTATAAGTTTTAGACAATTTTATGATCTGATCATTCGAATCATTGCTTTTAATCCAAAAACGTTGTCTATTTAAGCTTAGTAGCAACATAGAATGATATTAATCATCCCACACGTGTTGCTTCTGACAAATGATCCCTCGACTTTTTTCAATTTCTGTTGAATGAGAATCGAACATTGATTTTAATGGACACGACAGTTATCAAAACTTAGGGTTTACTATGTCGTCGACTTTGCCACCTCATCCATTTTACTGCGAACATCTCCATTTGAAGACGATGATGAGAACTAGTCGGTAATTAACTCTTCTAAGAAAACATCGAGGATCTCAGGATGTGGAGTTACCCCCAGACCAACTAAAGTAGTAAGGAAATTAAGTTAATCCAGTTATCACCGTCGACATGACCAATTAATTATCTCGGAACCCTCCAAGGACTGCTCTGAAGGATTAGGAAGACAAAATGACTAAGCGTTTGCCATAAAGCTAATTTATTCAGAAATATAAAATAAGTCTGTAAATTTGTTAATTTGGGATCGCAGTTGTCCGTGAAAACGCAGAAAAGCTTACTCCGTAATGTCAGCAGCCACTCTCCCCATAGTTAATAAATAATATTTTATTGTTAAATAAATTTTTACAATTTGTTAATTGACAATTTTTGTGCTAATTAAGTGTTTCTGCTTTAACAACATATGTATATTCTTAATTAACACTTGATGTTTCAAAATTACACTTAAATAGATTTTATTCACAATTAGCAAAATGTCTCTTCTTTTCATTTTATCTGTAATTCAAAATTAACACTATTTTTAGATTTCGCTCATCGACTCAGCCCAAAATGGTGAATTCCTTTGATAAATTTAGATAAAATCTTAACTTGCTATTACACGAACTGGGCAGTTTACAGAAATGGGAATGCCAAGTACGACGCCAAGTACATGTACCCTTACCTTTGCACACATATAATGTACGCGTTCGTGAATATCGACTACCAAACTCTGACTATAGTACCGACTGATCCCTGGTCTGACATGCCAGGTTTTAGTCTATGACTTAATTTAGATGGACTTGTAACTTTGGAAAAGTCACATCGCTAAAGAAAATCAATCCTGACTTAAAGTCCTTGTGTCTATTGGAGGATGGGCGAGACAGATAAAGGAATTCAAACATGCCTCGGGAGTGAAAAAAACAGAAAATTATTTGCACGAAATGCAAAAAAATTTCTTAAAAAATTCAACTTTGATGGATTAGACGTTGATTGGGAGTATCCTAGTGACAAGAACAAATTCTCTCTTTTGATCAAAGTCCTAAAATAAAAGTAATCCTAAGGCACTTCATGAGGAATTGAAAATGGACACTTCAGGACTCATATTTGCTGACGGCCGCAGTTTCCGCAGGAGAATGGACGGCTTCAGTTTCCTATGACATTCCATCGATTTCCAAGTAAAGGTGTTCTGGGATTCTACTAGATATCTTGATCAAATCTACGTCATGACTTATGACTTCTATGGCCAATTTTCAAGCGTGGTTGGGCATCACAGCGGGTTGTACTGCTCGATAATAACGACCAATTCTGCACAGTATCTAGAATATTCAGTTTAGGATTTTGCCGTGAAATATTGGAACAAACATGGAGCTCCACTATCAAAGATTTCGATTGGCGTCCCTACATATGCTCAGGGATTCAAGACTAATACAAAAAAACCACGTCCTGGAGATGAAAAAATTGGTGGAACTCCAAAAGGAAGTATATTGTACAATAGCGGGATCCTGGCTTATCTTGAAGTCCCTGTCTTTGATAAATTTAGTACTGTAATGAAGGATATAGAAATGTCTGGGACGACACCCAAAAAGTGGCTCACGGAGAAAAAGATCACTATTGGCTCGGATATGAGACCATCGAAAGCATTCGTGAAAAAGTTACAAATTCAAATATCTTAGGCAAATTATGTCAAAGAGAAAGGATTGGCTGGAATGTTTGTGTGGACTCTAGATTTCGACGACTTTACGGGAAAAGAATGCAACAACGGAAAGAGTCCTTTGATTGGGGAGATCCACAAGGAACTCAACATTTATCCAGGAATTGTGATTAATTTCTCTAAATCAAGGACTGGGAATCACGATTCGAGACAAAATATATTTCCAGTATTTCAACAACGATCAATCGAGACTCCAATCCAAGTAGAAAGAGGACGACTCAAAATAAGACCCCGATTACTCAAGAACCACCAACTGAAAGTTCTGACGTCAATAATATTGATTTAAGTTTTTATTATAATATATTTTAGACCGGGTTTGCACCAAAGTCGGAGTGTTTGCTCTCCATGGATGTAAAACATTTATTAACTGCTGCGGACTTGTTGGTCAGACTCCCCGCGTTTTTAAATGCCCGGAAAATTTACTTTTCGATGAAAATTTGAAGACTTGTAATTATCCACATTTGGTTGATTGCAATGTCTAACTTTAATCTCACTAATTCTTAGTTAATTTCTGACGTTTGGGGGTTTAATTTAAAAGAATGTTACTTTAAAAATATTTTATGAACTTTGACCAGTCGATTTGTTGGTTATCAGGGAACTCTCTAAACTTATCTGGATTCCTTCGCATAACAACCGTTTCCTTAAATTTTTGTGCTGTTTTTCGCCAAAGAGACAATCTTGGCCATTGTTTACAGTAGAATTCACTAAAAAGAGACTAGCAGATGCTCTTTTATGTAATTTAACATGTGGGGGTTTTAATTAAAAGAATGTTACTTTGAAAATATTTTATAAACTTTGACCACTCGATTTGTTGGTTAATCGTTCGGAAGTTGGTTGTGGACTTACCCTTGGTGCACTACAGCAGTGTTTCTTAAACTTTTGTATCGTCCCTGTAAAAAATTTATCTGCCCGCAAATAACTTTAATTTTTAATTGTAGATATCAGAACTTAAAAAAATTGTTAGATAAAATAAAGTTGTTATGATAGGTCTCCATTATGTCCTGCAGGCATTGAGCGCGCAATGGGAGTTTCCTTCATAATCGGGAGTCTAATGTCCTGGAAAATCAAAACTTTAATTATTATTAAAAAAATTGTTAATATGTCCACTGACCTAGGTGAAGGTTTACCATTCTGTATTTTTAATAATTTTTGTAAGATCTACTCTGATATCCCCTTCTTCACGATATTCAAATCATTACGCCTCTTACTCATCATATGGTTAAGCAGACTAAATCGGAAGGATAACAACGTTGAAGAAGATTTTCCCATAATTTCGGTAATCGTAGTTTTGGTGTTTTGGTGTCCAGGCATTTGACCGATAGATATTAGGCCGACAGGACATAGTTTATATGGTGAACCTTCGAATTACGATTTACTTTGCTGACAATTGGTGGTCACTGCCAACGTGGATGAATGGACTGTCATCGTCTTTTATACTCGTACAACTGAATACATTGATTGTGGGGTTTGCCTAAAATCTATAAGTTGTCATGACTACACTATATAATGGATTTGTATTAACAATAATAAATGTCAACTAATAGTTGCACGTGTATAATCATTGTAGGATTGCACAGAACCAGTCAAATCAAAAATAAACACGAGGAATTGATGTATCTGCAAACACAACACTTCATTGAACGAGAAAAAAAGAAACGACTCAGTCAAATTGACAGAAGTATCGCAACGATTAGAAAATCCTTTACTTTTGAAAAACAGTCATATTTCCGTGGTAAAGTTAAAGTTTCTCAGGAAACTTCAGATGTAAAAGAAGTCGGGGACTAATTTAACATGTATTATGTATAAATAATATGAATTGTTGCATTTTTTGTTTTCCAGTGTTTAACTCAGTTACCCTAAGGGTTAATGAAAAAAGCTTGTATTAAGAAAAAAACCAAGCCGAGCACCAACTGCCAAGGCCTGGGCATTGCTGCGAACGATGATAATTCAAAGTCGTCTGTGGAACCAGTTCCACTCCCGAAAACCTCGGAGAACATCTCTGGTGATATGTCGGGCCACACCCGAAGTCTCGATCGCAGAAACGGTCTCCAAGCACAGAATATTTATCCAGCTTGATCCGTTTGTCAGTATCAGCAGCAGAACTGTTGAGGTTGTACTGGGAACCATATTTGTCATGGAAATAAGATCTGAGGGTTTATTTGTCGGAAGGTTGAGGTGGTGACAATACCCAAAAGTTTTTTAAAATAAAAAAGCAACAAACAACTCGCTGGTACATTCCGGTTGGAGGTCCCAGACATCTACGATGTTTTGACTTGACAAGTGACGACGTCATGAGTGAATATATCACCGCGGAACTGGATTGTTTATAAAGGACATACACACAACAAAAAAAAGTTAAGAGCATTCCTTGGTTCTCCCTCTACGATTAGTCATCATAACTGTTCTTTACTTAAAGAACGTGAGTGTCCTGAGCGGAGGTATTGCTAATATGTCTCTGCGTAAAAAAGTGCAGTATCATTAAAGATAACTAAATACTGAGGTGCTGAGATCATCACTTCAGAATTGCTACTCCGAGGGCTGCAATAGTCACGAATCTTAGACATATGATGTGGACACAGTCTATCTCTGAATGGAAAGAAGTTTTAATCCTGGACTGGACGTGGAAGATCTCTGAGAGATCTTAACTTGACGGAACTCTTCCTAATGGTCAGCAGTTTTACTACTCCCCTATGAAGGACACTTAAATATTTAGCTTTATATGATCTTAAAACGAGGTTAAATAATTTTTTGTACAAATCTTAATTAAAAACCAATGAGGGATTGGTCCCCAGGTTAGAAGAGGCCAAAAAGTCATTTCCTAAAATGAGATAAAAATGATATTTTGAAAAATTAAACGCATGAAACGCGCACAGAGCCTGCAGATACCCTTCCATACCGGATTCCACTGGCCTTGACAGGGGAGACAAAAAGCAACCGGACGGAGTGACATTTTTTCCGTTCGAGGAGAGCAAACCGTTATTTTTGGATGCAACATTAGTCGACTTTCAGTCCCTCACCAACATCATCGGGAGCACGAAAGACACTAGCCCCAGATAAGAAATCAGAGAAAGCTAAATAAAAGAAATACAGAGGACTCCTCGATCGATATACCTTCCGCGCGATTGCTGTAGAGACAAGAAACTCAAGTAACTCTAAAAACGAAACCTCTTCGTTTTATCATAAATAAATGATGTTATTTCTTCTTCATCCACTGCATTTTTTCAGAAGAATTTATAGACATAAATTCTTCGATTTCTATCGGATCGTGAATATCCGTGTTGATAATATTTCTCATGTTCACATTTACTAATGGTGTACTAATACCCGATTTTTTAGAATTTAAAAACAATTGTTGATTGTTTTAGTCATACATCTTCCCAGGTCATTTTATAAATAGAACAATGTCTTTAGGTTCAAAATTTTATATCATTCATGAACTGACATTTTTTCTTTTTCCAATAATCCAGTAAGATACTCCAATTTGTGTCTATTGGACTTAGTTAATCATATAACAATAAAAAACAGTTTTAGTTTAACCCCAAAATAGCAAAATAGTATTTTTTTCAATCCAAAGGATTTCAGGACGATATGAAGAGTAATGTTTTGCTGAATTCAACCAAGTATCCCATTCTGTGACAACTATGTCCGAATACTCAAATTTTTGAAAAAAAAATATTTTCTTTTTTTGTTTTTACACATGATTACTTTACTTGCTATTTGTCGACATCGCCATAATGTGAACTGATCATGTGAAATAAATAGAAAAAATGACAGAATCTACAGCTAAAACTATTAACTAAAAATTATCATTGACAGGTGTTGATCACAAGTCCTACTACCTTTGGCTTAGACAAGGGGTTGATAATCTGGTATAATCCGGCTGTAATATGAAATTTGCCAGCCTTAATAAATGTAATGAATAATTTATTGTGTAACGAAACAATCAAAATAATCCAGCCAGATAGTTGAGTGGCTGTTTTTGTGACAACTGCCACAAAAATCTTTTGGAGCACCCTCGGTTTCCCGAAGTTCGTTGCTTGCTTTATTTTTCATGGACCCTAGTGATCTTAGAAAAGAGACTTTCATGGGCCCGCTCGTCTCGATGATTACGGGCTGAATGTAGAATCTTGTTGAGATGGCTGTCATATTTTCTTATTTTGAACATCTCGAAAGTTCGAGTATCCTTTCCAGCTTTCAACGTGGAGCTTGAAAGTCTCGATTGGGAAAAGGTATAGGTGTAGTCCTCATCCCAATACATTTTTGAGAACATCAAGTACCTTGTCATCTGTGAAACTCTCGACTTGGTCAGCGTAATTCTCTAATTTGGACTTTATGTATTTTATATGACTAATCTGCCAATTGAGGAAGTTGAAGAGGTTTTTTATTGAATCGAAATCGGTTCGGTCTGAGTAGATGTCCATGTTGGCGAGGTTATATGAGAGAGACTGATGTCTGGAGAGGTAAGAGAGTCTTTACGCAGTTCGGGCTTCTGGTGTGACTTTTTGGGTTATTGAGGATTTATAGGTAATCCAGATTTCCATTTATTCGAACTATAATCCACATAAAAAGAAAATTTGGTTCCTTGAAAGACAGTGATATCCACATTGTTCGAATTCATAAAGGCTGTGATTTCATTTAATTTGTTTCATAGGACGGTTAGCTTTCAACGTGGAGCTTGAAAGTCGTGGAGCTTGAAAGTCATTTAATTTGTTTCATAGGACGGTTAGCTTTCAACGTGGACAATGCACCTTAAAATTCAAAAAATGACGATGGGTCAGAATTTTCTTAATATCGACAGATTCGATGAGAGAAATTGGGAAAGTTAAAAGTAGTCAACTCTGGTAGATTATCATTGGATGAAGATGAAAGGTGTGATCTTTAGTTAAATGTCTAAACGGCACAACTTGGAGGTGAACCACATGACATTTATAATTTATTTACAACTTTATACTTAATACGAAGCAGAACACGGATAATCATATTTTTTGAAACACCTTGGCATTTTTGATTTTCCAACAAATAAAGGCTTTAATTTATGATTTCCTGATATATTTGCAAATAACATCACCGATACTCTATTTTTGAAGTTCTTGTATCCTTCGAACGGAGTCTTGTAGATACTTCTGGATGGAACAAGCTTGTAAAAAATTCCAGTTTCATCCAGGTTATAAATCTGCTCGCAGGTATATGATTTTGAAACCTTTTGAAATTCTTTGAGAAACCACTCAATATCGACGCTTTTCTCAGTGCACATTTGTCATGTAATTTTCTCAGCCGAAATCCACGCCTTTTCTTAAATTTGGATAAAAATCCATAGAGTTTTTAAAATAGTGGAGAAAAAGCTGCTTAACAAAGAATTCTGTTTTACTGGATATTAATGCATCGTTCAACAATGCACCTTAAAATTCAAAACCATTAAGAATGCCTTTTGAGTCCATCGAATCCATCCACTCAACAAGCTTTTCATCAAGTTGCGGGAACTAACTTTTTGACTGTTTTTGTTAAGGAATTTTTAGTTTTGAATTGTTCCAAAATCGACTCACGACTTTTTAAGATAGCGTTAAATGTTCACTTTAAACAAAAAGGAAAATTTGTCGGCAATTCTTTGGTATGATAATAAGTTGATATCGTTTTTATAACGCAATATTTGCACTTTTTGTTCGTTAGTGAGTCTTTTATATCGACCACTAGAAACACAACGGGCATGCTACTCGAATAAAGTTTTATTGTTTTAATTTTCAGTAATTTTTTTAAACTTTAAAAAAAATTATGGCAAATTTCGGAATTAGCAAATTTAAGAGAATTTACAGTATATATAATTTGATACATATAAAAACAATTCTAAACGCTTCTGCCAAAGTTTTAACGTTAAGCCCAAACTAAAAAACTCGAGATTAATCTGGCCGATTTTGGAATGAAGTTTATTGGGTATTTCCCAGAGCTGCAAACGCTTCTTAACAAAGATATTGGAAAAAAAGTTTTTTTTATTAATTTAAAAATAAGATCATGTAAAAATTATTCATCTTTAATTATTTTTTTGCTGCGTTTCATATGTGTTTTTTATTTCCATCAGACATCTGTATTTCGACAATGTTGTGTGAAAATATATTGGTAATTGTTACACTTTCACCATATGGAGACTCAAATTTTTTAACGGCAAAAGGTGGATTATAATCTTTCATAACTCTGACCTTTTTAAAAATATTAATAAATTAGAATTACCTTATCACCAGATTTAAATAAATATTTGCATTGATGTACACCCATTTTTATTTATTTTCTTAAATATGCTGAATCCATTTTTGGTGGATTGAATTCAAATTGAAACGACGTTTCTTCTAAATCAATATTATCTAAAAGAAAACCTTTTTGCCCTTCTTGATTGGAAGCATGACTGTCATCGCAATTTTCATCATTTAGTGATCTTTCACAATTTGAAAAATTATATCAATCTCATTGAAGGAACCTATATCTGTATTAATCTCATCGACTACTGTGTTTTCACATAATATGCTGTTGAATCCACTAATTCCTCGATATTTGTAAAATGGAGTATTGCCTCAAAAATAATTTAATTAAAAGTTACCTGTTGATGTATGGGGAGGCAGATTATACAAATAAACTTCTTCCTTTATGTTTTTTAGTCCGACACTTGTCTTCGGACATCATCTTAGATAGTGATCTTGTGATTGTTTGATTGAAGCGTTCGATGATCCTTTGACTCCTTGGATTGTTGGGCCTACTATGAATTTTTTGGAAGTTGAAGCGGTCACATAATGCTCTTACATGGGAATTTTTAAATTCTGTCCCATTATCCGATTTTGAGAATCGGCATGGTCCACAATCCAAAAAGATTTCTTTTAGGTTTTCGGCCTCTTCATATTCACTCTTATTTTTCATATTTCTTGTGAAGGCATATTTAGAATAAATATCAATTACAGGAAGAAGCCATTTGAAAGATTCATTGCTTTTATTAAACCTTGAATTTATTTAATAGCAAAGTCTTACCTTTTAGATCAACCAGGTCTATTTGAAATCTTTCATTCGACTGAGAAGCTATAATGTGATTTTCAGGATCCATTTGCTTCAGTGGAGTCGAAAAACGACAAATGTCACATTCTGACATTACTTTCCGAATAATTTCTCTTTTCACGAAAAATATCTTTCATTGCAATATTGTTCCAATGTGTTGTGTCCACAATGCGAGGCAATTGATTTAATCTCTTCATGATTATCAGAGAAGATGACAATTTTGTGGGTTTCATTAGTGTCTTTAAGGTATAACCTCTCATTAATAGATAAAAAATTCTTTGACTTTTGAGTTAATCGGTATTTTTTGTCTTATATCATGATATTCCTGGATTGTTTTAACGAAACACCGAGCCATCAGCTTAACTTAATAAAGCATGCTTGTATTATGTTATTTAAAATTTAAAAACAGTTTTTTTCAAAAATATTTAAATTATAATTGTTTAATTTTAAAAATAATAAATAAGAAAAACATGTGTAAAGTTTTATAAAAAATGCTTGAAATTGTAAATTCGAGCATTATGTAACGCGTAGCGCCTGTGACATACTATATCCGTCGTTTATCTCCCTGTTTTGAATCCACTATGACTTGATGCGTGATAGTCGTCCACTCGATCTTTGATGCTGTTCAATTAATTCTTTCAAGTGCTAGAAACAACTTTATCAGCCCGGACCTGATTCTTTACGCGGACGTGATTCTATACGACAAATAAGCCCAAGATTATGTTAAGGATATATTTCTCTTCTTGTCGACAGATGGAAAAATGCTGAATGATAACCTCCCGATCAGCCCTCGATCCCCATTGAAATGTGGAAGACTGAGAATGCTAGTTCTACCTGTATCTAATACTGGGCTCCTAACGAAGCAGTATTTTTCATTGGATTCATCCGAAGAACACATTAATTAACGTAACAGGTCTCTCCTTAAAAATAAGATTGTGTCCTGCCTAAGTGGAAGTTTAAGTAGTGGAAACATTGCTATTCCACTACGGAAGGGATGTTATTATTCCACTAGGAAAAATGGATTCCTAACCAGTTTTTGGTTTCTTGTGAGTCCACATTGACAAAACCATTTTGCAGTGAGGTATAACTGCTGATAGCTTCACTCGTCAAATAGCATTGTAGATGTATGGAAGCTTTGAAGTGATGTCCGTGAGAGTAAGACGTGTGATGAAAATGGAAGATGGAAAACCTACTTCTCTACCTCTCTTTGTAAGCGGAAGCCTGTAATGGACTATTGGAGGATGTATTTGGTTGGTACAAGAAGACGTTCTCCCTTGGGTTTTTTCTATGGATTAATTAGTTGTGACTGTTTGTGCTGGGCTTACACCAAAGATTGTAAACCTGAGGTTAATAAATAATTATAAAATTTATTTATTTTGAAATAAAGTTGCTTTTTAGGATTACCGTTGAATCAATGAGAATATGGTATTTTTCCACTCCTCTCAAACCAATCCTCAACAAATGCAACATATCTTCATTATTTGCAGTATTCCTTTCACATCACTCAAGCGGTCTCTCCAAGAGGTTATTCCGCCAGCTGGGAATTTTTATTTATGTAAACATAGACTGCTCCTGTAGTTGACAAAAAGATGACTTAGCAAACATTGGAGATACAATGCTTCGGAACAAGGAATTGTTAAGTACGCTATCTCTCGAATTCATCTTCACAAATATCCAGAAAGTTGAATCTCTGATATAAAAGTTATTTTCGCTTGAATATAAAGATAACGATTTTTTAGAAATATTTATATCGGTTTGAATAGTCGTCTTATTTTTATAAATGTTTTTGGATATTATCCACCATATCGTTGAAAAGAGTGGTAGTGGTGAAAGAAGCATGTTTTAGCTTAATCTACATATTATTGCGTCTATTCACCACCCCCATGGTGCCCTAACTAATAAAATACCTATGGAAGATAAATGAAATAATTACAGGAATTTGGATATTCGTCTGGACCTGGGAACCCCGCGAACGTGGCCATGGAAGACTATATTGTTCTGGACGCTCCGCGATCTGTGGCTAATCGATGGCAGCCCTACCGAGTATCCTTGAAGAAAAACTTAAGGAAATCAGGAGACGCTTCGAGGACGCGAAAGACAAAGAGTCTTCGAGAAGTCCAGTCCACCAAACAAAATAATCCACGAGTCTAGTCACGAATGAAGAAGCATATGTGTTTGCTTCGTTACGAAAGCTGAGGTAGAGAATATTAAATGAAACAAAGAGCTCTAGAGAGGGGAGCCATCGACCCTCAACGATTGTGGATCAACATTGTTAACCTTTAAAGCTGATTTTGTAGCGAGAACGGGAACGTTGATTTTCTTCCACAACAAGTTGCCTAATTACCTCGTCATATGATTTTTCCGAAAAAAACTTCAAGATCTCAGCATTTTTGCTAACTATGATGACCATTCGACAGAATTTTGATTGTAGGGAAAACCCACGCAATTAGGGTTGTTACCCTATAATTTTGTGTATTTTGTTAAATAAAACGTATTTCAAAATTAATATAAAATGTATTTATCTTTTAGAATCGCCGTCCTCCGCGCACTGCTCAACGTCTTATGGGAGATAGAGCCTGATTGTTTATGTCATTTAATAAAGTGTTGAGGGAATACTCAAGGAGAGTTCCGGAGTTATTGGAGGCTGAGACCATCTTATTACGGGTTTACCTTTCTCTTGGTCTTGGATTTCTGTGATTTTCAATAAATAATCTGTCAGATTTCGAAAAACGGAAAACACTAAAATCAAAAATACTGAGAAAAAGGAACTAAAAGTCGAATTTACAATTTAGGAAATTTTTAAAATAAATGAATAGTCGCTACTTCCTGTCGCAATGTTGGTCACGACAGAAGGATTCTGAAAATTTTAAACATTTTTCTCTTTTTGTATTAATTTACATTAAGCCTAGATAATAAGCATTTCTCTGACAATCTGTTTTTTTCTTTCTATTTCGAAAAAGGATAACATGAATGATGGAATATCCCACGTCCTTTTGATTGTGGTCGTCTTCTTCACGGTGAATGCCATAATTTTTGGAATTCTCTCATTTTTTCCAACAATGTGACCTATAAATTCATAGTTTCATTCCATACTAATGTTTAGCTGATTGTGACAGAAATATTCATTTTCCTGATGTGCCTCGCATCTTGGCGGTCTACACTCTAGAAAATCAGCAGGTTTCACTAATTTACGCATTTAAGGTCACCGACAAAATACGTGAGATTCTTTTAAGGTCATACTATAATGAGGACTTCAAAATCACCAAACTCGTGGGCAACCTCGAAAAGATTGTAGAATCCTATGATAACTCGTTTTAGTACAATTGCTGCGGTTTTCTGGGTCCTGGAGACTACGAGGGAGAAATTCCAGAGAGATGCTGCCATTTCCCCCCTTGTAACGAAAAAACGTGTTTAAAACTGTATTTACTGATTATTTACTAAATAGGGGTGTGGATGGATTCTCCAATCAAATTTTCTAAGATACTTCAAATATGTGGTCACCTTTACCATTTTCCTAATCTTCAACTCCCTGTTCAGCGTTTTGCATCACATTTATATTGTATATCTCCAGAAATATAAACAGGACTGAATTAATTTTATACTGCTTAATGTCCGTTTTTATTGTCTTTCAATAATAGGAAATCTTGTAGGGTCAAGATTTAAGTTGATTTAAGTTTAAATTGGGAGTTTTCTCATTGATTCCTTAATTTTTAAGGTTCTAAGTTTTAATAGTCGAGAATGATAGAGCTTGCAAGGCGAATCTCTCAGCGTCTGCGTTTTGTGGATTTATTTTTTTATAGATTTATTCATTTGGTTTTTCATAAAGTGTGAAATGGTTAAAGAAATATCTGGTATTGGATGGGTTCAGATCAAGGGGAGCCAAGGATGATCCATTTTGGTTAAAAAGTAAACTCTCATAAATTTGCTAAATTAAATTCTTTATTGGTTGGAAAATCAAAAATGCCAAGGTGTTTCAAAAAAATATGATTATGGTGTTCTGTTTCGTATTAAGTATAAAGTTAATAAATAAATTACGCTGACCAAGTCGAGAGTTTCACAAATGACAAGGTACTTGATGTTCTCAACAATGTATTGGGATGAGGACTACACCTATACATTTCCCAGTCGAGACTTTCAAGCTCCACGTTGAAAGCTGGAAAGGATACTCGAACTTTCGAGATGTTCAAAATAAGAAAATACGACAGCCATATCAACAACATTCTACATTCAGCCCGTAATCATCGAGACAAGCGGGCCCATGAAAGTCTCTTTTCTAAGATCACTAGGGTCCATGAAAAATAAAGCAAGCAACGAACTTCGGGAAACCGAGGGTGCTCCAAAAGATTTTTGTGGCAGTTGTCACAAAAACAGCCACTCAACTATCTGGCTGGATTATTTTGATTGTTTCGTTACATAATAAATTATTCATTACATTTATTAAGGCTGGCAAATTTCATATTACAGCCGGTTTATACCAAAAAATCAACCCCTTGTCTAAGCCAAAGGTAGTAGGACTTGTGATCAACACTTGTCAATGATAATTTTTAGTTAATAGTTTTAGCTGTAGATTCTGTCATCTTTTCTATTTATTTCACATGATCAGTTCACATTAAACTAAAAAATGTATCCATTTGCAAATAAGTGATCTCACTATGGAAACGCTTACCACAACAAATTAAGATAATTGATTTTTTATTTGTTATATGATTAACTAAAGGATCTGCCACGTGGTGCCATGTCGCTACTTGATTGAAGATTTCTCACTTTAATCAGAAGACGCCCAATGCTTGGCCGGCATTCGAAAGGATACATCTATTTATTCCACTGGGAGTCAATTTCTCTACCTGGCGACGAGTTCTGGATACGACCTCAGCTTCCCGGACAACGTTTTCTGGATCTCTGTCAATTGCTCCTTATTCTTGTGTCGATTGATTTTTATATTTTGAAAATGAGAGGTCAAATTTAGAAGTCAGTATTTTGGAAAAAGAGAAAATACTTCCTTATACAAGAAAACGAAAATTTTGACATAAATATCTGTGTTGACCATGTGAATTCATTCCTAAATATTCCTTGGTTGCTATTAAAGTAAAATGAGGACCTTTACTTTCCTTGACATTCATGGTTCTGTGCAATTGCAACTAACCATTGGAATATGTGCAAAACCATTCGACTAATAAGTTTCTAAATGTTGCTTTGATGTGGTCACTGCTGTAGTAAATTTCAATTATTAATATTTATTTCATTATGACTACAAAGTCTGTTCTTAATATAATTGTGTTAATATTAATATTTATTTCATTATGACTACAAAGTCTGTTCTTAATATAATTGTGACTGTTAATTAATTGTGTTAATTAACAGTCACAAGAATTTTCCGCTAAATATATATTCACGAATCTCAGTACAGAGCCACTCTACGAAAAGCGACAGGATATCTTCTTGATGTGGTCAGGCTCTTACTAAAAGTCAAGTATTCTTAATAAACATGAACATTGCCACCACCTATGCATGGGTAACTGGTTACATTTTTATGGTTTTCTATAACAGTTTTATTAAATTAACTATTTTTTAAGTCTTTCACAGTCCATGTTTCCCTTTGGAATCGTAAATCTATTAATTTCTAACAATTCTTAGAATTTTCCATTTGTTCCGGATTCAAACAGAAATAAAGATCTTAAGTTCTCACAAACTTCATTTGCAGACTTAGTATAGAGTGGGCTGACAATTGCAAATCTATTAAAATTGTTTAAAAACCACCTACTATGTATATCAATGACTAGTAACAATTCGTAGGGGGACAGGGACGTCTGACTACACTTAAATGACGTCGGTGAGACCCAAAACATCCTCCAGTTTATCTTCGTTGCTAACGTCTAAGCCAATTATGTCGATGGGAGTCGATAGTTAGAATTATATTGACTAAAAAGTATTTACACGATTGAAATATGACTAATATTCATTTTACTATTTTCAGAATATATGATGGCTAATACAGCTATCATGTATTACCAAAATATAATTAAAATTCACGAGTGGAGTCTTTGGCCCCAAGACGGTCTCTTTCCTTAGAGCACTTGGGTGTCTATTGACCAAAGCCTCGAGGGAGCGTCGGGAAACCGAGTGGCTTTTCCAAAGGATATCCCTGTCAATAGTCAGAGGTAACAGTCACTCGATCATATCCGCTAGACTCAGTAATTAACTACTCATTTTTCCTAATAATAAATTTTGATTTTTTCAAAAAAAAAATTAAAATTCATATAATTTATTGCATTGAGGTAATAACAGTCCAAGAGCATCGGGCCAAAATAAGTTCTCCTGCTTAGTGTTATTGTGGTTTTGAATTTTTTAGTTCGGTGTTATTGTGAATTTCATTTCATTCAATAATTTTCTAATGGCAGCTTTAAAAAGTTTTATTAACGCACTTTCATGATGTTGCTGTCATGACCAAGCATGTCCAACGCTGGAAACTAAAATAATGTCAGTCTCTTTTATTAGTTTCTGTCCGTTGCTAGTTGTGTAGTTCATTCACATCATCTCACTCTAAAACGTTTCCCAATCCTTTAGAAATTCATCCATGACCACCGAAAGAAGTGAATTATCGTTTCCTCTGAAAAAAAGATACGAGTCTGATAGTGTTAGGCATTCTAAAGTGCCCTCGTGAGGACAGTGCTAGCCGTTGTTAAGTTTTATGTAATTAGTTCAAGCTGTTCCCTAATTTACTGACTCTTGTTTTGTTTAAACTCTTCGTGAATAAATAAGATGTAAGTCTTTGTAAGGCTGTAGTCCAATTTTTTTTATTTTTTCGATATTTTCTTGTCGCATAAGAGGGTGCCAAAGTTTTATTTTGTGTCAGTACTCGTCGATCCACACATCCCTTCTATTGATTTTTGTTATCTTCACTTCGCTTGTTTTGACCGTCAAGAACCATTTAACCGAGTTTCTGATAGCCTTCCAGTAGGGATTCTCTATTTTTGGAAACAAAGTCGACATCATCAGCATAAACCGCAATTTTTATCTTTCCTTTGTAAGGTCCGACCCCGACCTCGATAAAACCTAATCTCGAAACTTGACTTTTCTTGAAGAAAACTGCGAAAAAATCATTTCTCAGAGGAAACAATAATTCTCACCTGGCTATAGGCAGAGCAAAAAAAATTCTGTTTTTTTTGCTGCAACTATGTTGAGAAAAGTTGAGAAATTTAGAAATCTTAGATGTTTTAAAATTTTTAATCCAGAAGATCACAAAATTATGCAAAATAAAAAAACTACGATCAAAGAAGTAGTAAAAAAATTAATGAATTGGAAGAATCAGTTATAAATATTGCTAAGTTCGTTAAAGGATTTTTACTGCTTCAGACAAAATTTATTCAGTAGTTTGAAAAAAAACGATGGATATAGAATTGATGATTATTTTTTGGAATCCCTTAAGTTAATTTACGACACTGAATTGAACATCGAGGCAAAATATTTACAACAAAGACACAATCTCAATCAGCAAAGCGATATATCATAAATTATGAAGGAATTATTAAATTTGAAAAAAATCTATGATGAAATATAATGGTGAATTAAGAGAAAATGAAACAACAAAAGGAACTATCAAACAAATTAATGATTTGGAAGAATAAATTTAGATATCGCTTCGGATTCCCTGAGTTTTACTCGTTTAGGAGAAAGCTACAGAAAAATAAATATGAATTTATTAGTATTGAACATTTTTTGCCAATACGCCACAATACAGTTTGTTATGTTTTTTTTATTATAAATTATTTTTCAATAAAGTTATTTATAACTTTTAAGTCAAAATTTCGGAACAACTTCTGATTTTAACCCCTGTCAGAAGATCCTGGGCGTGACACTGGATACACATTTATGTTTGTCACCACACGTGGCAAACATTGTTCTGAAGTGAGAGAAGAAGATCAATGTTTAAAATGTTTATCTGGAATATGGAAGACAGGTACCCAACCAGTCTTGATGAAAATTTACAAACAATACATCGAACCATGCTTCTCGTACGCGTGTGCTTCGTGGGGACCTTCATTATCATGGACGAACACTAAGAAGATTGAGGACGTTCAAAAGAAGGCTTTCAGAATGACGGAGCGGTGGTCTTGTAAGAGACACAGAACCGGACCGACTACTCTGGAGGCCCTCATTGAACAAAACTCCGGCATGTGGGTAGGTGGTCCTGCAAATACAGTCAGCCGCCCTGTACGAGCTTGTGTGGGTACGAGGGAGGAGCACCGGGAAAGAATGAGGATTTCGGCGGAGCGCATCGGGATCACATGATAGTTAGTTTTTATTTTACCGTGGTCTTGGGTGTTAAATAAATAAAATAACCTCTGGTGTTCCAAATTGAGGTCAGACTGCATTATGGTTACCGTTTTCTTATTGTTGATTGAAGATATATAATGTACAGAGTGAGAGATGATAGATCACTTTGGGAAGTTCCCGCTGTCATCTTAAAAGGTCTCTATACACTTTCTAAATAGTAACATTGTTTTAGTAAAAACCGTGGCACAACTCAGAAATACTCCTGAACGGAGATAGCTCTTTCAGCGACTTGGATTTGCCGTCGTCACTTCCCTGATTTGTATCTATTCAGTCATTCAGTCTCCAAGCATATGTTACAATCGTTCGGTAGCTGTAAGCACGCATTTTTTCTTTGTATGCTAGAATGATATTGTCCATGGAGTGCTTACAGAACAGGGAATTTCGCATGATAATATGACTTCTATTATCACGTCTCTACGGGCGATGGCTGAATCGATTGACCAAGATGACAAAGCTGAATGGATCGCACAAGTTGTTGGAACTGCCAAGTCGAGATTTGGAAGGATTCCTCCAGGTGAGTGGCCGTTAATCGCAGATATCTTCAATATGCGGTTCGGTACCACCAAATCTGTGGCAAATGTAAAATTACTTCTCAAAACTCATGTAAAGAATACTACGTGTCACCAAGAAGGAAATCGGCAGAGCGTCAAGAAGTCGAGATTGCCTGTTTCACTAAGTGCTTGGAAGAGTTTTCATGCCGGATTCAAGAGATCAAGTCGATACCCCTAGATAAACGAAAACCAACCAGGAAAATTCCTTATCAGTTTCTCAAAAAGGATATATTATCCGATTGAATATACTGTGGGATACTATATCAATAGTATGCCCCCGAATACAATGGGAGATATTAGAGATATTCTGTACGCAACACAATGCTCATATGAAACACTTACTACTACTGTTCACAAGGAGAGCAACTGGCTGCAATGAATAGGCGACTTACAAAACTAAAGCATCAGGGTGAGAAAATCAGCGCACTAGTTGGGTCATCGGGAAGTCAGAAGTATGATGATTCGACGAGAGAACCTTTGTGTGATTATGCATATAGAAGTCAAAAAAAGGAGATCTTTAGATAGTGTTATGTACAATCAACGAAGAGATTAGAATTGTTGACAAAAAGATTAGGGTGCACAAGTCCAGAAAGGAATTTTGCAGAGATATTTTATGCTATGAGCTTAATAGAAGGCGCTTTTATAGGAAAATGAGAGAGGAAGGCCGCTGTTCTGTGTACAATTTTGAGATCGAGGAATGTACAGCTTTTTGGAAAAACGTGTGGAAGGAAAAGGATAAGAAGGATGTGGGATTCTCTATATCCAAAAGGATTACTGGGAAGAGGAGGCGTATGCTGAGTTCTCGAAAGAAGGATTGTTGGAAATAATCAAATTATTCCTAATTGGAGAGCGTGCGGATGTGATGGGATCTACCATTTCTTTATTAAGAAGATTACGTCACTCGTTGAACATATATACAAAGAAGTAGAAAAGGTGATAAAAGAAATCGACTCCTGAGGCTTGGTTTTACACTGGTGTCACTTACCTTATCCCGAAGAAAGAGGTTTGTGACTTTCCGAAGGACCTTAGACCGATCACGTGCATGTCTAACCTCTATAAATTGACAACAAAGTGGGTGAATAGCAAGCTGAGCAAATATATTGAAGCATTCGATCTAATCTGTGATAACCAGTTAGGAACTCGTGGAATGTACCAGGCGCAAAGGAACAAGCCTTGGTCAACCAATGCATTAACAAACAGTCGGCCAATTTACGCTCGATTTGGATCGATGTAAAGAAAGCGTTCGATTCTGTGGATTATGGCTTTCTGTACGAAGTTTTAGAAAATTCTGGATTACCTATATGGAATATTACGTTTATATAAAAAAACTTATGAAAATGTGGAATCTTAAAGGGAATATTACAAGGAGATTCCTTATCTCCACAGTTATTTGTATTATGATTGATCCGTTGAGTCGACTATTAAATGGTAAATACCATAAAGTGACCATGGATGCTGAGGGAAATACTCTTATTTACTAACCACTTGTTGTTTATGGATGATCTCAAATTGATATTCTATGAGGATGACACAATGCTAAGAATGATGAACCAAGTTGGAAAATTTTTTGATGCGGCTGGACTGGAGCCTAATACCGACAAATCAGCCACAAATGTTGAATGTTTGGTTAAAAAAGCTATGTAACTTGACGGTCTTGGAAGATATGGATATCTTGGCGTATTAGAAGACAAATATAGTAACGTCATGAAGACTAATGTGATGAAGTCTATTTATGCAAAAGTGAAGAATAGGATCGTGAATCTTACGAAGACTAAACTGAATAGTGTTAACTTCTTCAAGGCAATCATGAGCATGCGACTTTTCTATATAATTATTATATAGGCTCATTGAAATTGAACCTGATGAGTTTGAGGAATTTGACACGTGTATACGTAGTATATTTGGTCGGATTCACTGTAAAACTGCAAATAAAGAAAAATTGTATTTACAGCGAGATTTTCTTGGGAGAGGATTGACCTCTGTTGTATGTAAAAGTGAAATAATACTTTTTCATTTTTACAATGACCTGCAACACAAGTCCAACAAATGTTTGAGAAGAGCAGGAATCCTACGGGTCTTGAACGCAAAGAAAAATCATATGGCCACTATCGTAGGATTCCTAGCTTGAAAATACCGCTTAGACACAAGCGACTAAATCTAAAACAACTAAGGGATGTACAACAAAAGGAGCTGTTAGAAAAGATAAAAAGAAAACCTATGCATGCTATGAAGTTCGATTCAACAGAAGATCAGAGTTTTGATATCAAACAATCTAGCCAATGGTTAATCGCCGGGAACAACTCCCCAAGGACAGAGGGAATGCTATGTCCAGGATCGGAATGTTTTTTTCGATGAAAATGGCGCAAAATGTAGCCATTTCAATTCAGCGAAAAAAAGTGGATCATGTGGCAACAAGGTGTGGAAGAATGCTCAATGGTGACTACCTACGTCGTCATAATGAGGTTGTCAGGTGCATATACTTACACCTGTGCAGGCAGTATGGAATAAAGAAATCGAAAAAACTAAGACTCATTCAGTGCAATCAACGGTTGTAACTGAATTTGTTGAAATTTGCTTTGACACAACAATAGCTACGGACACGAGAATAACAAGCCGGGTATCTTCGTGCATAACAAAATCAAGAACATAATAACGCTAATAGAAGTGGGAATAACCTCCCAGGATTCTTTGAAACATGTCGAAGTGGAGAAAGGCCGTAAGTACTATCTTCTCGCAAGTGAGCGGGGATAATACACAAAGCAAAAGTATACGTGGTCTCAGTAGTCCTCACTTGGGATGGAGTCGTAAGCAAATTTTATAAACATCACTTGAGCCACTTAAATTTGGAATGTTTTGTAAGAGCCTACATGCAGACGATAACGATCAAAAAAACGATGGAAAGCGTTTTGGGCGGTCACGTTCGCATGTCCGAATACTTGTCAAAATGAAAATGGAATTTGATGTTAACTAACATTAACTATTTTTTGTTTGTCTACAAATAAACTAAATTATTTTTATATTAAATATTTTTTTATTTAATTAAATTAATAAACTATTTATAAAATAAGGTATAATTCTTTTGTGTTGACTTCTTATGGTGCAATTAACTACTTTTGATGTGTTCCAAGCAATTTGTTCTACAAATCCTGACACCAGCCAACTCAAACCCCTTATAATAAAGATTGAGGAAATGATCAAAGAACGTTTAACTTATCTTTCCCTTGTAAACCGTGGAGTGGACTCTCTGGGTGTTCCATTCCATAAAAAATTGGAAATGATACTTGAAAATGTTGAGTCTGAGCATTTAAATTCAGCCAATGGCCGTCTGCTTATGCTTATGGTGTTCAGTCGGTCACTGGCTAATGCTCATCCTAATAATGTTGATGATATTGTGAGTGTGTTTGTATCTCATTTTGAGTACAATGAGGATTATGTTAATAATGTTGAGTCAAATGGGGGTTGGCTCAGATTTCTAAAAGGTGCAGGACTTTGTACAGAAAATGAATCAATTTTCTCGTATTATATGAGATGGCTTGGGTCTGTATTTAGAATTTAATTTATTTTAATAAATTTTTTTTGTTTTGATTTTTTTGAGGATTTATTAGATTTATTTTAATAAATTTTTAATAATTTTTTTATTAGATTGGCTATTTTTTAAGTAAATGTACTTATGACGTCATCAGTTGCGGTTTTATTTGCGGTTTTGCCGTAACTGCGGTTTTATCGATTATTATTGATGTACTTTATTATTAAAAAGCAGGCATTTCCCCTGACGATTTGCAAAGTAATGCGCTCAATGATCCAATTCCTTTCTCTCCTACCGTTTTTCTTCTTCGTGATGAGCGAGCCGATCCTGCTTAGCAGGGTCAGAGATCTGCTAACAATGATTCCTTGTTTCAACTGCCACTGGTTCGAAGATGAATTTTCCTCTAAGACATGCGTATTTTTTAGTCTGTAGGGTCTCAGTCGTCTCCAAAGCAGATCCTGGGTCAGGTGCTGCCGCTGAAACGTTGGAGGGAGAGAGGCTATCGAGACAGGTGGCCTCCCAGGCAAGGTATTTACCACTCTCACATGGGAAAAGAGTGGTTCCATACGGTCTTCGGGTGATTTGAATAACTCCAAGCTTCTTCAATTGGACAGGAAATCCAGCAACCTCAAGTACACAAGGAATAACTCCGTTGATTTCGGCGAGATAGGACTCTGACCCTGCTAAACAGGATCGGCTCGCTCGCCGTGAAGAAGAAAAACGATAGGAGATAAAGGAGCTGGCTCATTGAGCTCATTTTCTTGCATATCATCAGGGGAAGAGCGTTTTCAATTATGAGAGCGTGTTAACTGTTAGTTTTTGCATTTAAATAAAAATTTTTACCTTAAAAAGCACAGAATACATAAAATTAGTTAAGTTTTTCTTGCATTGTATTCCGAATCATTCTCTCTGTCAGCTTCGACCATGATCTTCTGTTGCGCGCTAGTTCTCTTAGGTAGTCCAGGTCGTCCGCCATTTCCATTATAATGTCAGGTGTTACCCACACTCTTGTAACACAGTGAATCAGGTCTTGATGGACAGCAAATCCAAGCCCAAAATGTCGACAGGCCGATGAGAGGATAAAAAGGTGGAATTTGCCAAACAGTTCTGTACATTGTACTGTCGTTTTTGTCTTTTGTAGACAGAGATGTCGTATTTTGTTAGATCGCATGCCAGTTGCCATGCTCTACCACGACTATGTGTGGAGGCATAACGAGGTAGTAAGGAGTCTTCATTTTCTACTATGCAATAAATATGGTATTCGCCACACCAGAAAGTTGCGGACTCATAAGGTGCAATCTGTAGTAGAGAACACCAGGGTCCAAATTAAGGTAGACAGTGTTATCCGTACCTCGGTGCTAGTCAAGCACAATAAACCGGACATTGTGGTACATGATAAGGAGTCTGGCCAAGTCCTTATCATAGAGGTTGGCATCACGTCTCAAGACCGTTTGCAGACTGTGGAGGTAGAGAAAAAAAGGAAGTATGACTTTCTTGCAATCGAAATGGGGAAATGTTTGGTTGCAAGGTCTCGTTATTCAAATAGTAATGACGTGGGAAGGAATTGCAACAAAATACCACAAGGGTTATCTGAAGCAGTTGGGGGTAGATAGGAAGCTCAGGCCTATCTACAGTCCACTGTATTAAAGCGGAGCCTAGAGAGCCTGACACTGGAGTATAGGAGGCAGAGGCCGGAGATGCCATATGGGCCGAGGGTTCAATTGGACAAGGCGCTCTCGAAGCTGTTTTAGCAACCAGAATCGAACCTGCCTGAGGAGACTGGCGAACAGGTAGGCGAGGAAGGTTGTTGATTATTAAATATTAACTTTTTATTGTTGGTTAAATAAAGTGGGTTTCCAAAAAAATGACAAAACACATATTGGAGGCGTTCAGATTGGACTTGTCCTGGATCTGTAAAAACCACTCAATCGTATGATGAAGTTTGGACAGTTTTCGGCAAAATATTGGTATATTAATGATTAACTTTTCAGATGTTGAGACAAATATGGATATTTTTTTAATTCTGAAATAACGACACCATTAAAAATCATAAAATATGGTCTATTGATGGGACTTTTTCTGTCTGCCCTCTTGGAAGCAGTTATTCACAATATCGGTCATAATTAATCACCATGTGATTCCAATAATATTCTGTCTTTTAACATCAAAAAAAAATGAATATGACACAATGCTTCTAATAATTAAACGTCTTATTCCGGATTCAGAACCAAAAGTTATTGTCTCAGATTTTTAAAAAAGAGCAATAAAGTCCTTTCAAAAATCATTTCCAAACGCACGGATAAAATGCTGCATGTTCCATCTAGGACAAAATATTAATAAAAAAATATTGGAATTAGGAATTTTAAACGACATAAATAATGAAAATATCAATAGGTTAAATGTGATTTAAAATTAACGATAGATTTGTAAGACTGTTGAAATGCCTCTCTTTTATTCTTACACATTCTGTAAAGAACACTTTTGATTGAATAGTGTCGAGATCAGATTTTCCTGCGATTCTAAATCTATTATATCAATATTTTTCGATCAATTATATCGGAAATCAAGAAAATGGATTAATTTCGAGATTTCCAATTAATTATTGGAATAATCTGGATAATTTATATGAGGACTTACCTCGGACAAATAACTCCATTGAAGGCTGGCACAACGTTTTTAGAAGTACATTTGAGACACTAAACAAGACGCCAAGAAATTTTGTAAAGAAATTGATAAAAGAAAAAGGCATTATGATAAAATTTTTAAGATTACAAAATAGAGAAAAAATTCTTAGAAAAACTAAATATATCGCTCTATCTGAGAATATATTAAGATTTGTTGAAGAACAAATGTTACTTAATATGGATCCGACACAATATATATTCAATTTAGTAGAATATGTATTCTATTAACATTTATAATCATTTTCTTTCTTTTTTTGAAAATAAATCTTTCATTCTAAAGTTATATAAAAATATTAAAAAAGATTACTTTTTTACCTACAGATGTCGAGGACCCTGGTAAATGTTCCACTTACCCATAGGACCCCTTAAAATCAATTTTTATAAGATTTAAAAAAGATGACTTTTTTACCTAAAGAAGTCGAGGACTATGCTAAAATGTTTCATTTACCCATAGGATTTTTTAAAATCAATTTTTATAAGATTTAAAAAGATGACTTTTTTAACTAAAGATGTCGTTTCGCTAAAATCTCGTGATGTTTATTGATGAACTTATCCAAAACCTGATAAAATTAATTAGAGGCTATTTTGAATGGAGGCTATTTTGAATTGGAACCGTGCACGTCCATACTAGCGATTTTCCCTCAGTGAACGGAAAGATAGTTAACCCATCCGGTTTTTCCCGTCTCCGCGTTCCAATCCCACCAGCTCCAGCACTGCCGGGAAGCCTCAGCTTCAAGAGCACGCATGACAATGTTGTTCAGAGCAGCATGATGGGGGCTCTTCCCGCACTCCTTTTGCACGAAAGCAAATGCAGTTCTTTGGCATCGACGATCCCTCCACAACGACATTGGCTTTTGACGCATACATCAACTCCCAGGCGCTGTGCGATCCCAATCCAAATACAATCATCGTCCAAAAAAGTCCCTAGGGAGTAACACGGGAGTGCATCCAGCAGTGCTCCGCTCCTATGGTTGGAGACAGACACGATGCATGTAAGACGATGCTGGTTGGCCTCAGACTTTAGCACGTCGAAGATATTCTTGGAGTAGATCTCGTTGCCTCAAAGGATCGTTTGGCGTATCGGCGTTTTAACCTGATTTCAGGTTTTTACAAACACTTTTGGACGGCATCATTTTGTAAAATAAACCAGTTTCGTCGGCACTATTTTGAGCTCCGTAGATATTGATTTTATTTTTGATTAAGTTTAATAAAATCTGATACCACATTAGGGTCAAAATTTAAAGTTGCAGATTCTCCATGCATATTTCGTAACTTCAAACCATTCCTCTATTAAATTTAACAAGCGATCCCTTGCTTTCTTTGAAATCAGTGATCCCTCGTGTTTCGATGCAAATGATTTGGCTTTCTCAGTAATAATTTCATCGTTCAAAATGGCTCGATGCAGAAAATGGCTTGACGAGTGACACCGTCATCAGTGGAGATTCACTGCGGAACTGGATAGCCAAAAGGACATACACACAAGAAAAAAAAACAAAGAAGTGAAGAGCATTCCTTGGCTCTCCCTCTACGATTAGTTATAATAGCTGTTCTTTACTTAAATAAAGTGTGTGTTCTGCACGAGCGAAACCCTAGGCATCTTACGTGCTTATGGAAATGCGGTAGTGTTAATTAAATTATTGTTAAATCGTATCATAATCGATTTCACTAAACTTTAAATATTCTTTGCGAGAAATGTCAGATCATGTTATTCAACATAAATTCAGATCCTCTTTAACTTCTCAGATCATCAATAGATCTAAAAGAAAATGGTGCATTATATTTTTTGGAAAAAATTTCTGAAATTTTTATCGAAACTAATTTAATATTTGATTCAATTCAAAATGGCAATTTTTTGTTTGTTTTTTAATCGTGTACAGTTACGTTTCATGAGAACAACAATGACAACGTGTTATAAGTTAATTATTTAAAAAATTAATTAAAATTTAGAGACATGACGGATTCATTAAAAAATCTGGCGGATTCGAGAGAGTTACTGTACTTACTACTAAACGGCTTCTTATGCTATCTGGGTCCTCCACTACTTATCAGAACCCTTTTCACTCAATTTAGATCCTCATCGAGAGTTTCACAAATAACTTAAATCACCGGAGCTTCACGCTCTAGCAGGACCTCATCTTGGCCAATGCTCCTCGCCCAACCCACACAAGCACGTGTCAGTCGAGTGACTGGATCTTAACAGTCACGACGGCGCGTTCCATGGTTCATTCGTATCATGGTTTCAAGAAGAATTGGAGAGTTGGTGGCTGGAATTCTCCAAAAATCCAGCGTTCAGTGTTTTTGAAGGCTTTTTTCGGCTAGCCTCGATCTTCAAAACATTTGTCCAAGAGATGAATGGGAATTGTGCCTGATTATAGTTATGCTTGGAACAAGATAGATAGTTCTTTAATATTCAAATGCAGGCAAAATGGATACAAAACATTGAAAATATAAATTATGAAAACATTTTTATTGAAAATTACGAATATATTCTATACAAAATGAACATAAGTAATCCTTTAGAAGAGAGACTTTACATCGAAATTGACTACAATGAAAATAAAGAACTTGATTTGAATGAGTCTGAGAAAATAGAACAAGAAATTGATAGTAAAGAACCCCTTGAAAAAAGTCAGAAAGGTGTAACTATTAGCGAGGCTTTTCTAGCCTTTAATAAATTAAAGAATTCTATAATCAAGAAGAATTCTTTAATTTCGAAAATCTTGAGTCTATTGAAAAACTAAATGATCCGAACTCTAAAAAGAAACAAATCAAAACTTACTGATTTTTGCTTATAAATAATTTTTTGATTTACATATGGATGGAAAAAAATCAATGTCGGGGATCGCAAAATCTGGAGGATTCGAGAGACTTTACTGTAATATATACCGTATTTGCCGGTGTATAAGTCGACTTTTTTCGATCAAAAATCGACCTAAAAAATCGACTTTTACACCGAGTCATGAAATTCAACTTCGTATTCATCGTGATGGTAATTACTGCACTCTTCACAAAAAATTCTTGCAAAGATCAATCTAATTATAGAAGTGAATGTTGTAAAATGATAATTACGTAAACATTCAATCATTATACTTACCCATGTCTAAACGAATGAATACTCTGCCAAGTTCAAACTGCAAGTTGTAAACTTTGCCTAAGAAACTAACAAATGTGGTGCCTCAAGAAAATTTGGCGTAAATGAGAGACTAGTAAGAGATTGGAAACGCAACGCAACACAGCTAGCAGTGATGCTAAGAAACAAATGTGCTAATAGAGGGAACAGCTGCCAGTGGCCAGCACTGCTGCATTTCAACACTCTCGATGGGATAGAAGACGACCTTATCTGGGAAGAGGAGGAAACTGAGGATAAAGAAGACCAAGAAAATGTCCCTTTTTGACGACAGACTAAACTAAAATGAATGGAACAAGCTTTTTGGAAATAGTGACGATGAAGACGGATTTTGAACTCTATGTAAGCACTTTATAATTCTAATATTGTTTCTTAACTAAAAATAATCACTTTCTAAGAGTTTTCATTGTTGTTAGTCTCTCTCGGCGCGTAATATCACAGGGTTACAAAGTAAATAGTGATAGGTCGACTTATACACCGGCAAATACGGAATTATAAAAAAGATATAATTTGGCGACAAAAATTACAAAACTCGACTGACACGTGCTTGTGTGGGGTTGGGGGAGAAGCATTGGGCCAAGATGAGGTCCCTGCTAGAGCGTGCCGGGATCACGTGATTAGTTAGTTTGTGTAACCGTGGTCTCTGGTGCACAATTCAATATGAATACAAGTGAATGCGTCTTAATGTTCCTCGAATCCTATTCCCCCACTCTATACTCAATTTTGCCACGCAGAGGTGGACGTTGTCAACAGCCTAACTCAATTCACTCTAAATATCTCAACTAGACAAATCTCTTTCCAAATCAACAGAAACTACCAGTACCACACATTGACTCTCACCCCAATCTTAACATCCAAACGTCCCCAAATCTACAAACATCACACATTAAAATAAACCTCTTAACCAATCCTTGAATAAAAACCCATAACGCAACCAAAACCACGTGGAATAGTTCCACAGTAAGTATCAATGAACATAAAAAATTTAAAAAATCAATCATCGTCACGTGCATAATCATCATCTTCCTTATCATCATCAGAGTACATATTAGTGTAGTCATACTAAGACATCCATATCACAAAAAACCTCAGATTCCACAGACATACTTGAACTCTGACTGTGATCTGATGACTTTACTGAAGGATTGTCGTCAGAGTCGGACTCTTCAGATTCTTTTGCAGCCAGCAGGTTCGAAATCTAAAAGTAAAGACATCCACAAACATCTTTAGCGTTGGTTTTGTGATCAGCCCCGCTTAACTGGTCTGTCCTGCCGAACCAATGAGGCCGAAGTGATGCAGGAAACAAAGACCAGTCTACATAAACCAATATAGGCTACTCAACACAGGGTCCTCCTTTTTCTTCTTGAAGCGATCCGTATAGAATCCAATGTTATCATCCAAGGTAGTTTCTTCGGAGGAAACAAAAAATGGGAGACTGTCTGATTCGTCAATAAGCTTGTTAAGTTCTCTTAGATAGTCTTCATCAACAAAAATTTGGTACGGAGTGATCTCAGTCTATTTGATCTAATAATAGTTAATACTGGCATGCAGGACAATTCTCTGTCGCTAATTGTTTCATCTAATTTGGGAGCGAGAAACAGCCGATTTTTCTATATAATTGATTATAATTTGCTTACTTTTGCACTATAAAAACCAACCATACTTGCCTCTATGTTTTAATATAAATTTATTTTGAATTTTAAATTAATATAATAAAATAAATAAATTTAAAAATTTCATTACCACGTGTTAATAACTTAGAATATTTAAAACCTAGTTTTATCAAGAAAAACCTACAGAAATCAAGCTTCATTTGTGCGTATGACTTTTGAATTGGTGGACTCTTTTTAACTAATTACAAGAGGGTTCCTTTTCTCACTATCGATGGAAATATTTCAATTGGAGATCTCAGGGAAGCTCAAGCTTTGGATCACCAACTTCCTAAGGGGACGTGTATGCCTCTGAGGACTGAAAGCAATCTCACGTCTCCTCTCAACGGAGTCCCTTAAGGATCACCTTTAACCCCTGCTTTGTTTAACCTCTTTCTGGCTGATCTCCCTGTTCTTGAATCTGATAAAGATGTTCTAACTTCCTATGCGGATGATATTGTGTTGATTCACGAACTCGGGACATCCTGAAGGCCACAAAAAGGTCGTCTACGTCCCTTTTTTACTTCGGACAAAAAATTGGGAAAGAAGTTAAACAAGGTCAACAGATGTCAAGGGATCTTGGGTGTGACACTTGATAAATATGAGGAACATCGAGGAAATGTAAAAGAGGACTTACAGAGTAACGGAGCGTTGGATTTGTAAAGATTACCGAACGGGACCGACGCCTCTGGAGGCCCTTATGAGACTGGACTCCAGATTGCGGGAACGTGGACCAGAAAAATCAGTCAAAACCCCAAAACGTTCACGCGCGAGCACGAGGGAAGAACACCAGGCAATTATGAGGTCGCTGTTGGAATGCATCGGAATCACGTGGTAATTAGTTTGGTTCTACCGTGGTCTTGGGTTGTTAAAAATTTATTTTTATTAGTTGTGACGTTGAGTCCAAGTGTGTCAATAACACGGCTGAATGTTAATGGAATCTGAAGACTCTCTTAAAACACGTGGATCGTTCCTTTATCTAAGAACCCAAGCTTCTGCCATTGTATCAACTACTTTTTTCCTTGAATGCACTGTGATTTGCAAAAACCAAGAGACAGACCGTATTGGTATTATAATCATTGCGAAAAATGACTATTTACCCGGACATAAGTCCACGTGTTACAGAAAGCTTTTAGGCTCAGATTCTGCAGGAAATGCTGTCAACACACAGTTATTCGGCAAACATAAATAGAATCGTATTAACCGGGTTTCCGATGTCTCCTGAGTCCGTCTTCTTCTCATTGTTACAAGAAGCTAAGTAGACACTTAATACAACCGAGGTACGTCACCTCCTCAACCCACCAAAAGTCTCCACAGCCTCACTAGTAATCATGTCTGATACTTAGCAGATCAAAAAAACTAGTAATATGAAAAATCTTATTATTTTCAATATTTTGCCAGCCTTCATCATAAGGAGTCGCTAACAAATAATATAAAATTTGAAATTTTTACTAAGAATTTCAAAAAACCTCTAATTGTTTGAATTATAACATTCGAATGTACTGAGTTTATTGTAGACTGCATAAAGTCTGGTTTACAAATTGTCCCGACAATTACATTAAATGTTATTTTCCCGTTAATGTTACTTTTATCAATAATTAAATAGAATTTTCTAAGATCGCTTGGGTCAATGATATCGAAAGTGAGAAATAGCGTCGGAAACCAAATGGCTATTCCAAAGGATTTATCTGGCAGTTGTCAGGGGAGCACGTGTCCTTACAGACCAGCCCAATATCTCCATACAATCCCAATAAAGCTTTAAGCACGGTGGAACAAAAATACTAGCAAAATAATCTCACAACAACATGTCAACAAAAAACTCATCAAACTCCTCCTCTCTACCACAATCACACGAATAGTCAACCTCGTCTTCTCCTCATTCAATATAAGGGGACCCTTCCAAATATTCTCATCAGCATTCACACTTGGTTTCACTTCCTCACTCTCCTTCAAATCTTCAGCCTCCACCTTAACTTCAACCGATTCTTCCCTCTTTATCGACTTCTTGTGCTTCCTGTGGTAGTTCAGCCTCTCAGAACACTCAGAACAGAGTCCTAAGCTAAAAGAAACACAAAACTAAGCTTCACGAGGGCATGTTTCTTGGTCCCCGCCTCTAGTATGCGAAATTGACCTCCCAGCTGCAGAGCCTCTCCCTAGCGTCACATCTGAGGGACCCACACACGAATTGGCCTCTGATAAGAAAACAGGGTACCCTTCCCATCCAAAACCTCTTTCTCAGTTCTCCACCGCATCCCGATTTTATTATGGCGGTAGTGCTTTAGGTCAGCCAAGCAATATTCACGGAATAATTTGTCGTAGTACTTCTTGGCCAACTTTTTACCACTGGAATAACTGAAAACAATCACAGTGTATCCACAGTGTCCTCTGGTTCCCATAGAAATCTGTGGTTCTCACGGATTGTGTCCATGTCAGACTTAAAGGCCGCAGTTCTGTGTGTTTTACGGAAATTTACTGTTTTGGGAGGTATCTATCCACGTTTCCGTAGTAACGAAAATAATTGTTGACAAATTCCTTATGACGAGTATACTACTTTGCTTAGGAAAATTATACAGCATCCATACTGAGATATTTGGCCCTAATAGCGTTCCCAGTGCTCTCAGTCTTTTGTCTTTTTGCTTGTTGGACTGTCTTGCTCTTGGATTTTTCATCCCCAGCTAAAGTCGACATGAAGATTTAAATATTTTATTCAATTTAAATTTTATTAATATTATAACGATAAAATTATTTAAAAAATGATAATAAAGATCAGTAATTTTCTTTATTCTGTTATTTTTATGAAGAATTCCTTATCACGAGTTTTAGAAAAACTGATCCGTCCTTTCATAATAACTCTATCATCTTTTCTACACGGATTCCGTGAAGGACACTCAACAACAACTCATTTAACAAAATTGGTCCAATTTATCTCGGACGGCCCTGAATTCCCCAAATCCACACGAGAGAACCGTGCTGGTCTCAGTGGATGTAGATAAGGCTTTTGACTCATTATCCCGGAAGATCACTACGGCAAAAATTTTTATGACGTCGATCCACCCAAAATTCAAGTCATGGTTGGTTCATCAACGGTCCAATAGAACCGTCTGAATATATCGTCAGGAAAGTCACATGTAACGACGTTTTCCTCACCACTAAAATAATTAAGGCTAACACCATAAATAAAATTGTGTGATTCCCCGATCCCCTTTAAGAAAACCCATTCAATCCTTGAAGTAATCCTGGACTCCATTCACTCATCATGTGGACTTGATAACCGCGAGGATCCAAAAGAAAATGAAAACTAACCTCAGGAAAAGGACTGGTGTGGATACCGGGATCACTTAATTAGACGATAACTCTTATCTTCTTTCTCGTGATTTCGAGTTAATAAATTAAATTTATGAAAAATTACTGACTCGGCACAAAAAATTAGTTTTTTTAAGAATGATAGAAAGGTTGAAATCTCCTTCCAAAACTTATTCTATGAACTCTAGGAGAGCAACAGACATAGTAAAGGACTTCAATCCAAAATTTACAAGATATGTTCTCTTCCAACATCACGCCCATCCATAGTTGGGGAGCCCACTACTGGAGTTAGAAACATAGTGTTCTTTTGTTGGATTCCTGCCATCCACAAACGTCTTCTGAGTCAGGTGATCAAATAAAATACAGAAAGTCCCTTAAATTGGCCCAAAATTGTTCCTGAACTATTTGTGGCCAATTTGGGAATTTGAAACATCTGGGTACTATTTTGATTTTAATTTAAAAACCAAGAATCACCGACAAAACAAAGGAAGGTAGGGGCCGTCAGGTGATCCCTGCCTCGTTGAGCAGTCGCCTCATCTTTCCTCGGTGTTCCTCCCGAATGCCGACACACTTCCTGTATGGACAAATCACTTTTTGGAAGTTTAGGAGTTTTGGCTGAGTTCCCGTTCTCCTCACGAGTTCCTGAACAGGGTTGGTTTTAATGACGAGGAGGATCTTGTAGGGTTTTCGCTACTGACTCTTGGAAGAAGTTTAATTTCTTTAGGTTGGTGTGGGATATGTTAGTTCCCCATGCCGCGCAGCAGTAACTGATTGACGGAAGTATTTATTGGTAAGTAGAGATGATCTACTGTTGGGTGGAACCATCTCTTGTAGTATCCAAGTAGTGTTTTTACAAAGTTTAATTTTTTCTGGAAGGGGAGATTATGTTCCTCACATGTTTGCTGAAGGTCATTAGGGTCATATGTGACCCTCAGTATTTTGGTTGAATTTGTGAAGTGGAGTGTTATTCCATTTAGGGCAGGGGTGTCAAACTCATTTAGCTTCGAGGGCCGCATTTATAATGATTTTTCATCAAGGAAAGATTATTTATTTTAATGAAAAACCAAAAATAAGTAAAACTAAATATGTAATCACCATCTTCTAATCGTGCTTAGAGCAACTTCCGGAGGATTGACATCTTTTTTCGGATACAATTTTTGATATGTCGGGCTCACCTATTCGTGTAGTCCCGACTTTTATTAAAGCCGATAAATTTTCATCAGTGAGTCTTGTTCTTTGAACAGTTTTTGTTAATTTCATAAATGAAAAAAGTTGTTGACACAGACACGTCGAACCAACATAGCGTAGCAAAATTTTTAAATTTTTCAGGAAGATGTGAAAAAAAGCGGGTACTCCAACCTCCAAATATTTAGCCTTTAGTATAGAATCCAATTGGATCTCCGACAATTCCATTTGTAAACTTTTATCTGCATTTGAAGCATTAAAAGCGAATGGTGCTGTGAATAATGAAAATTCTTGTTCAAAAAACGAGAAATCATTAAATCGTTTATGAAATTCCTTTAACAACAAATCCAGTTGTCCTTCATACTTGGAAAAATTCATGTGCACCAACAGTACTCCTCAGTTCTTCACACGTAGGAAAATGAACTAAATCTTCATTTAATAGCTAAAACTTCCATAATTTTATTTTCGAAATAAAGCACTATCTGACAACTGAGTTATGAGCTTGTTTTTGCCCTGCAATTCAAATTAAGGTCGCTCATATGTGCGGTAATATCAACTGCAAAGACCAAATCTTGGATCCAAGATTCACTTTTCATCTCGTCTGTGTTTTGGCCTTTCATTTCCATAAATAAAATTATTTCCTGTCTTAACAAATAAAATCTTTGACAACTTTGTGAAGAGATAACCAACGTACTGTAGTATAAAAAGGAAGGTCGCTGAATTTACTGAATTGGCGGTGGTTGAGGGCATGACCTCTAATATAGTTTATTGTTTTCGTGATCAAGCTAATTGTATCTTCCATTTTAAAAATTTTTGAATACAAATTCTGCTGATGAATAACACAATAAAACCAGATTGTCGTCCAACATGTCGTCCAGTCATATTCGGAGCACCATCAGTCCACAAACATACAAGCTTCTTTAAATCAAATCCATAGTCAAAGAAAATTTGTAGCAGTTTAACAAAGATATCTTTACTTGTAGCAGTATCGTGCATTGGTACAAGCTCGAGAAATATTCAAATTTAAACAATTCAGACTTTAATTGTTGTTTCAAATGCAAGACATTCTTTGATATGTTCGACAACCGTGTTTCTGGTCAAAGAAATGTTTTTAAACGATATGAGCATTGTCTGGACAAATAATTTTGGCTGTTTTCACGAGACATTGCTTGATGAAATCACCATCACAATATGATTTCCCATTCATTGCAAGCATTCTGCTGATTTCATAGCTTGCAGTAACTGATGCAGTACTTCGATTGTAAATTTGTGTGAAATGAGCCTATGACGAAGTCATATTATTTCGTAATTCATTTGGATTTGAAACACCCATTGGACCTTATTGGTTAATAAACAACTTAGTACCTTCGAAATAATCGTATGATCTATGATTGGAATAGTAATGCCTTTTTAAGTTGTATTCTTTCGGTATAGCGATAAACTGGTTACATATCAAACAATGTATTTTTCCATCAATCGTTGTACAAAAATAGAGAAGTTGGCATTTTTGAAACACTCTCTTTTCATCTTTCAAACACCGTTTTTTAGTTCCATAAGAAACACGTGGCATTGACAAACAAGATTTACAAATACTATTAAAAAATAATTAAAATTAAAAAATATTTTATAATAAAAATTAAAATATTTTGTTTTATAGCAATCAAATCGGACTGCACGGTGCTGTTGCATTTAACGAACTCCACTAAACATTACTGTTGCAAATGAGGCTCGCGGGCCGCATGTTTGACACCCATGATTTAGGGTCAATGGAGGCGCCGAGTTAGTCAATCTTTTGTTGGAAGTAAATATCATAGAGCACGACTTTTCAGGGCTTGTATGTAGTTGGTTTCTCGTAAGCCAACAGTTCAGGTTATACAGTGAATCTTGTAAGCGGGTAGCTGCTGTGTGGATGAACTGATCTCTTGTTCCCAAGATTAAGTCGGCGCGTAAGTAAAGAATGGAGTATCGTCGCAGCAGTAAGAAGGCATGTCGCTCATGAATAGGTTGAATAGAATGGGAGAGAGAGGGATTCATGCGGGATCCCGTTCAGTAGAAATTTAGTGATTGAAGATGTAGAATGGGAGATTACTCTTCGTCTTAGCTAGCAAAATGTTCAAGTTGTTTGGAACGTTAGAGCCATAGATCTTCAAAGTGAGCAGTTACCTCGGTATTTGTCAATGGTACACATAAAGGTCTTTTGATGCCGAGGTTTGCGTTGAAGGCCTTCCTTGATGAATTTTGTCAGGCAGGTAAGGTGGGTAGTTGTGGAACGAGCCTTCTTAAAACCATGTTAGAAGGATACGTCTAGAAGGTATGGTTTAATCTGATGGAGAATGAGTTTTATCCAGGATTTTGGAGGTAGTATACAGGAGGGATATTGGTCTGTATGAAGCTAATGAATCCTTCGGCCGTCCTGCTTCTAGGTAAAATTTTTAGTTTGAAATTTTGATTTTTAATATAATTATTTAAAAAAAATTAGTAAAAATAAATTTTTTTAATAATGTTTTGAAAATTGGCTTTTTTGAACAACTTTTAACCATATGTTGGTCAATTTGAGTACTCTGAATTCGTCTAGAAATTGATTAGAATCGTATCGACCCCGAAGAGTTGAAAGGAATTTAAATAGCGATTTTCTACTTTGAGGTCACCAAACCCCTGTGGAATCGGTCCTCGAGTTCATCCACTTGTTTGCCTCTAAAAAATCCTCAGTTATTAATTTCGAATGTTCTCTTTATATAAGATATGATTGGGATTTCTAATAAAGGAAGAAATACCCGACTAAATGAACTCGGTTTCCACGAGATCTTCGATGGGTCATCTCTAACATAACTTCTGATCGGATCTGATTGTCGTGTCAGGGTCCAAATCCCATCTTGCTGAAAGGGGACCTCAGAAATACAAAATTAGTCAAACAGTTGTGATCCCATTTCCCCAATTATCAGCGTCAACTTATTGTGATTCTCTACGCCTCTCGTGAGGGCTTGCTTGAAGGAAGTCTCGGATATTGCAACATTTCTCGTCTCAAATTAACCACGGCGAAATTGAAAAAGCACATCATGGCACGAGGATCTCTGTTGAATCATTGAAGACAAATGCTGACTTTTGGAAAGGATTTATGGAAAGGATCAACAACCGTATCTCGAGATTACCTGAAACCTGTCAACCCGACAAAGTTGGAACGGAATTGCCGGCCGAATTAGAAGTGGACCCTCGAGTTTATTAAAGGTCGTCTCATCAAGGCCCACAACCAACAGTCTAGAATACAACGGAACTGATGACACGGAAACGAAATCCATTTCAAAAACCAATTCCACAGAGGACCACCAAATTAAACAATTCACTGGCAACCCAGACCTCTAAGTGACCCAATTACATACAAGAGGTTCTGAACGCTATCAACAAACTAAAGTAGCACTAGCCTGGGAAAATATGAACCAATGGAGAACTCGTAATTATTTACACAAAAATTGTCAACGTTTATAACAAAATGTTTGAAACACTTTACCACCGGGAGGTCTTCTAATTTCAGTTCAAAAACCGGAAAAAATCGGCCTTGTCGAAAACCTCCGCCAATCATACTACTGGACTCAATAAGGAAGGTTTTTTTCAAATGTTGTCCCTAAAAGAATAAGTCTGATGGTGGAAGAATACTTATCTGCTAATCAAAGCGGATTTAGGAGAGGTCGATCCACTTCAGACATTGCATGGCCCATCGATGGGGATGCGCCATGACACAACGATACGAGGAGGAAGTGCATATCCTCGGAATCGACCTTTCAAGAGCATTCGACGCAGTAAACAGGAGAAAATTAGTAAACATACTCAAAACTATACTAGAGAGGATCCCTAGGATGACAAGAGTCAGACACTGATCTTCGACTCCAAGTCGCCCTGAACGGTCTGAAAAATTTCTAATCATTTTGGGGTACCACAAGGAAATTCCTAATCCCCGATTTTGTTCTCTATCTACAATGAAGCGACACTGCGTGGGCTACGCAAAAAAGTGATCATAACAGAACTTGTCTATGCCGACGACATAGTCTATGCTTCCAAAAAGATGGGGGATATACAGAGTATCCTAAACCGTGCACTCAAAATATTGAATATCGAGGTGGAAGTTATTTGGAGATAACCATAATGAACCAACCAGTTCCTGCAAACAATGCTATGGAAGCTTACTTCCAGAGAGTTGGATACCGTGGACGTCACGCTACTCTCCCCCTATTGCAAATTCACGAAGATCCTGGGACTGTAAATAAGAAACTCAAAAATGCAGACGACCTAGATGTCTCCGAAAAATCGCCTTCTCAAAGAGAGCGTGAAGTAATCTAACGTGGAAAATCCTGGTAAACCCGACTTACCTTCGATGTGAACACCACCCCTCTCTTCCGACGTACTTAAACTGGATGATATAAAAGATGTCCCCTTCTCCAAGTTGACAGGAAATCATCTTTTTGAATGTCCTGGAGTAATTCGCTATTCGTCTGCAATGCCATAGCTTATCGATCAATGGGAACGTACGGGATTTGCTCGTCCTACTTAATAGCCGCTGGTCTCCCACAAGTTCGTGAGGTCGTGATTACTTAACTATCGGGGTACTTAACTATCTAATTAAAATTATTCACGTTTACTGCGCATCATGCGGTTAGCCACCACTGTCTGTTCTGGTGACGCTCAAAGGACAGTCGAACCAATCACTGTCTTCCCCGGTGACACTTTTACTGTTACTTGCGTCATCGTGTAGGGGTACCGTGAGGTTATTTTGGTTTTACGGTAATCTATGTAAATGTTCATTTTAGATTCTTAAAGGATAATTTCAAAGTTAAAAATTATTTTAGCTAATTTGTAATTATTTGCAAATAAATACAGAATTTTTGAAAAATGTAAATGCCATCTTCATCAAGCGACGTTCTGTGAGATTCAAAGGTTCCCGGCAAACATTAAAACTTATTGATTTAAAATGAAATTGCTTTGAAAAGGCCTTGGAAGTTGAAGTTTGTGACACTAGAAAACAGCATGATAGCGAAAATCAGGATACAATTGGAAAATGAAAATTTAGAGACATTTTATGATAATCTTAGCAGTGAAGAAGATAGGTCAAAAATTAATTTTTAAATAACATCAAAATTTTTATTGATTTTATTTTTTTTAATTTTTCAAGTTTTGAATAAAAAACTAACCTGTTATGCCGCGTTCAATCAACAAGTCATTGAAATAGTCAAGACTTAGAAAATATCCTGGAGATTTTTCTATCAACTAAAAGAGGAGTGTTATGAAACTTCTGTGGCACTGCAGAAAACAATTTTTCATTGAATCTTTCCTATTAGAAACATTTCAAACAAACATCATTTTTATTACTATTTCAGAAACGCCAAATATCTGATTTTCTCAGTCCATTTACTCTTGGATCAATAAGGTCAGAAAATTTTTGCCACGTGGCGCCATGTGGTGCTTCGTGGTTAATTGGTTTAATATTTCTGCTTGCTTATCTGTTCCTCTTCTCTCTTCCTAATAGAGTGGCGTCATGTGATCCACCTGTCTAGGTGACGCCCAGTGCCAGGCCGGCATGAAAAAGGATCATTTGCTCTTCCACTCCACTGGAGGGGTTTCCACAACTGCATGTAATGGACGTCTTACTCTTTATGCTGATTCCGGATGGACTCTGTAGAAGTGGAAACTGGATACACTTAATTAGTTGGTTACTTTAACTTCTTTCTCGGTGTATCCGGGGTTAATAAATAATAATAATAAGGTCACAAATGCGTAGTAGGTCTGAATTTCCTTGCACAAGTTGAACATTACAAAATTTGTTAAGGGTATTGGATATCGTTTTACTTTCTTCTATGTAAAAGAGTAGAAAATTTATGCTTATGTAATCATTGTACCACGTCAAAAAAGTCGGTGGATCATATGGCTACACGCTCAATAGGATGCGACTACACTGGAAGGCACATGATGTGGTTAGATGCATACATTTACACTTTTGCGGAATGTACGGCATCAAGAAGTCAAAGAGACTCATTCGGTCAATTCCATAGTCAATATTCAGAGAGTTGAAATCTGGGTGGGCACATCCAAGACTAGATGAAGGGGATATTCTCTCACTCGCTGTCTGTTTACAAACATGGTTCCAAGAAGAAGGAGATCAAGAACATGAAGGACCGAATGGACAAGATCACTTCGAATAGAAATGGAATCACTCTGCCTTGTTTAGGTTTTAGGTTATCTTAGCTGAGAAGAGTAATCGGGGTATCGAACCTTCTAGAAAACAGTAAGGGAAGGTCAGGTCTATTTCGGAGGATGTCACTTATTCGGAATATTTTATGGTGGATTCGAGATGCTTGCCTGTATTTGATTTTTGTCTCATTCGAGGGATACTCTAGAGAATTTATTGAAGTAAATTTTGTTGCCATCCCCCAGTTGATCCATGACGGGTGTCAGTAATAGGACTCTGGTGGAGCAGTTCTCTATCACCACGGGTTTGCAATGAACTGATAAAGAGTAAGCAATCTATGCGTATGCTAAGACTTGTTTTTAGAGAAGTTTCGAGGACGGGAGAGATGTGATCCTCGTGTGTTCTTCATGTTTGGGGCTCTAGAATACAAATATTCACATATTTATTAAAGAAACCCACAGTGAAAAGTGTCAAAGCCAACTAATTAAGTGACTCCAGCTTCTATCAACTCTCGGATTCTCTTCCAGATTTTTTGGAACTGAAAGAGAGTAGCTGATACTTAGGAGCAGAGTAAATTTACAAAATAGATCGTTTTTAAAAAAGGCAATATTCCTTTTCCCGATTTTACGCTTGCTTTAAGCAGTATTTCTCCACTTGTTAAGTTGTCCGTGGATTACGACTTAAGGGGTGACCACAACCCTATACTTATTTCAGTTAAAGGGGGATCTTTCACAAATAAGCGTCTGCATATTTGAGACAACAAGGATGTCGATTGGAGTAAATTCGCTCCTTTTGTCGACAATAACACGGTGGGTGAAAATGTGAAATCCTTTAAATCTGTCAATAATATAATCCCCCATTTCAACAGGATAGTTCAAGTCATGATGAAACGTTTATATATCCCCGACGAAATTGATAGATCCAAAAATTGCTAAATTAAGCAAAGCAACTCAAGAGTCTCCCTAGCCGAACCCGAGCTCTGGAAAATGAAATAGCAAAGTCGGTAAAAAGTGAAAATGCTTGGTAAAACTAACGATCATTCTGGGTAAACAAGCCACTCTCTCATTGGTGTGGGAGACTCTAGAGCTGTGTTTCCCAACCTGGCACCCTTGGGTTCCGCTAAGTTCAAAATTTTTTTTATTATTTTTTCAAAAGAAAAATTGAGTTCTTGCGCGAACTCGGAGGAATGCTTGTCAGAAAGAAAAGAGATCGACGAGAAGGGTTCTGGCTGAGACAAAAGAATCTTAAAGTTCGATCTTATCGAGAAAGTTATATTGCCTTTGGTTTCACATGGACTGGGAACATGGATTGTCCTCTCCCACTTTTTGTTGTTTGTCGTGAAAAACTTGCGAATAGTGCCTATGGCTCCAACGAAGCTTATACGTCATTTCTCCACCAAGCACCCTGAACTTTCAAAGAAAAAAATAATATTTTATGCGAAAATTGGACCAGAATAAAGTTCAAGCATCCCCTTTTACAAAAAATTCAAAATAAACGAAAAAGCATTGCATGCTTGTTATGCTGTTGCTGAGATCGCCGCTAAAAGTATGAAATCGCATAATCTCGCCTAAACTGTTATTTTGCCTGCATGCAAAATAGTGAAGATAATGTTCGGAGAAATTGCTGCCGCTGAGCTCGACTTAATTCCTATTTCTAATAATTCTGTGAGCAGACGCATCAAGGATATGTCTGATGACATTGAAACCACTTTGGTTCGGCGAATAAAAAAATCTGTGTTTTTTGTGCTTCAAGTGGATGAAAGCTCAGATTACAGGAAGAATGAAACTCCTTGATTTCTTTCGATATGAACCATGAATCCATTGAAGATTTTCTTTGCTGCAAAGAGTTGCTCGGAACAACAAAGGGATGACATTTTCAATCTTACAAATTCACATTTTGAGGATATAAAGTGTATTGGAATGCAGTGTGGGTATCTGCACTGATGGTGCTCCAGCAATGACTGGGCAATTTAAAACTTTGTTTCTATTGCGAAAAATAAGAATCCGAACATTATCCACACTCATTGTTTTCTTCATTGCGAGGCATTGGTCGCAAAACTATTGGGCAGGAACGTAAATGTGCTTTGGACATGGTTGTAAAAATAATTAATTACAACACATAAGGCCGTTGAAATTGCGACAGTTTTCGAAACTTTGTGAAAATGCATTCAGTTTTGATTTTGCCTACTGAAGCAAGATGGCTCTCAAAGGGAAACGTGTTAATTCGTTTCTATGAACAAAGTCACAAATTGTTGGTTTTTTGTATGCAAGAGAAGTTGGATGACTTTATTGAATGCCTCAATGATGAATGTTGGTGTTGCAAATTAGCATACCTCGCCGATATTTTTCATGAACTCAATGTTCCAGTAGCAGCATGCAAGGAAGAAATGAAAATCTATTGAGTTGCGCGGACAAAATAGCTGCTTTCTGAAAAAACTACAAATATGGAAACGACATATCACAAACCTGGAAATGTTCCATCATGTGCAAGAAAGAATTTTTAAAAAAATTGTCCCACAAATTGTAGACCATTTGGACTATTTACATGTACGAATAATTATTTTCCACCCATATCAGTTGAACTCTATGATTAGTGAAGAATCCTTTTGCTGAATACGAAATAACTGGAAACGAGCTACCATTAAAGGAGGAAGAAGAACTTGCGTTTGTTTCAAGTTACAGAACGCTAAAATGGAATATTACAGCTTGATATTGATTCATTTTGGCTGATTGTAAAAAAAGAAAATCCTACAAACAAAACTTTAAGAGTTTTGGTCCAGTTTTCAACGACTTATCTCTGTGAAAGTAGATTTTACTGCATTAGCAAATATAAAGCATAAAAACCGCGCGAACCTACTGTATGTGGAAGACCTGCGTTTATCCCTGTCAAGGACAAGGTCAAATATTACAGAGCTATGCAAGAGACATCAACCATCTCACTAACTAGCATTTTATTTTCTATATTAATAAAATACTGATTATTTTTAAAAACTATATAAGGGCTCCGTATCAAATTAAAAATGTCGATAGGGTTCCGTGCTCTCAAAAAGGCTGGGAACCACTGCTTAGAGGCTATACCAACCCAAATAAACTGTTGACGGTCCAGATGACCGAGAGGAACTCGACAAGATTATGAAATTCTAAGCCAGTCCTGTCAGAAACGGGAATTAAATTACAGTAAATGCGAAATCTACAATTGTGGACTTTCAGAAGTATTCACAGACTGTGTTATCTTCGCGAATTTACTGCCTGGAAGTATTTCCTCGCCGGTAAAGATTTATATTCCTCGGATCCTCAATCAACATGTGTGTAAGGGGGAGAGCTATACGGGGAAAACGACTGTTACTCAAAGAGACTCTGGACCGCTTGTATCTACTTGACAGCTTTATTCCTCCTAAAGAACAGAGGCTTGCATATTTCTGAGGACTGCTTCATGTTTCACTCAATGCGACCAACTAGCACACATTGACGGATCTTCCATATCTTCAACGTCCGATTCGAGGATTATTCATGGAAGCAAGCCACGCTGTCGGTGAGACTCGGAGGGCTTGGAATTCTCAGCTCTTTAGACATTTCTCTCCTGCATATCTCTCATCGTTAATGGCCTGTAACACCCTTGTCAAGAGGATTTTAAACTCCCTCCCTTAATTCTAACGATCAGGATCTCGGTTTGCACGTGAGACTTGGAGACGTACCTATCAGTTTTCCCAACATTCCTTGAACTCTCAATGGGGTCTGGACGATTTGCTAGTGTCATCTAACCAACACCGCCGTGCTTGTTTGTCGTCGGTGACGTCTTCCAAAAGCGATGCCTGATTCGACGACATTCCTAGTTTTGGGTCCCTTTCTGGGTGATGAATGTGTCCGTATTGGGATCTCACTAAAACTCGGATTAAAAGTCTGTGTGTCTCATCCATGCCGATGCGGAGACCAGATTGACTGTTTTGGCCTGCATCCGCTCTCTTGCAGGAAGAATGTAGGCGGATCTCCCAGACACATGGCCTTGAAGTGAGCTTCGGACGCTGCCGAACACTACTCTATGCTCGAACCACAAGGAAGTCTATACATCTCGTAAAAATATCCATCACTCCATCCCAGCTCTCTACGATACCATTTAAACTAATGAAATCTACCAGTTTTTACTGAACGTTGTGATTTACACACAGTTTTAGAGCGATTCCATTTTTCATCTTGACATTATTTACCACCGGCACAAAACAACTTTAACCAACCAAAAAAGTTACTTTTTAACAATTTCAACCTTCCCGCCTGCTTGTTCATTAGTCACTTCAGGCAGGTCGATTTTGGTGGCCAAAACAACCTCGAAAGCGAATTGTTTAATTGAGCCCTCTGCCATATGGCATTTCCGTGCTCTGCCTCTTGTACTCCAGTGTAAAGTATTATTATCGGTATTTCTGAGAGCACAAAAAAACAAAAAGTCAATTAAGGCACCAGTGTAAATAATAAAATTAATAAAATATTAGCTTTTCCACTAAAAATATATTAAACAGAAAATTTATTTTAATTTTTTAAATTAAATAAAGTAAAGTATGTTTTCTGTGAAAATAAACTCAGTTAGTAAATTTACTTTGTTCAAAATTGTAGCGAAAACGGTTCAAAGTGAATAATAACAGGAATACATGCAAAAGGACCACTAAAGAGTCACAGTACCGCGTAATTCTGTAAATGGAAGGGTTACAGTATTTTTTATCGTTCATGTATTCACTCGACAGTGCAATTACGCCCCACAACGAACACAGTGCATTAAACGTAATTGATGACGTCATAAATATTATCAAAATATTCGTCTTTGAGCCTTCTGATGAGGAAAACAGGAAAATTGTAAAAATGACGGCTGAGATGAATAAAACTAGGCATGAGTGAATCGCCAGTGAATCACGTGGGCAATGAAAGAAAACTCGTATTCCTAGAAATCATAACTAAAGAAAACCTGAAAGGTGCAGTACTAATGAGAGTGAAGCTGATAAGAAGAGGGAGAGACCGACCCACTTAATCATTCCAATAGTATATGACGGTTTTTTTGTTAATTTAAATATTTTTAATACGCCACTTCATTTAGAGTACTGACGTGACATAATTTCTCAAATTGAAGGACGAAACGGATGATTTTGATTTTTGTACTCGAATCAGTTGACTCCTCTGGTTAAAGATAGTAGAAACTGTCAGAAAGGTTTATAGTGCAGCCTTATCTTTCTTGACTGCGGGGGTTGTCCGCTTGAATAACCAACAGTGTTCAGGAAGGTTTTCTGAGCGTTCTGTGAATAGCTTTCCGAGTTTGGGGGCATTAGGTTTCTACAATTAGAGGAACATTCTAAGACCACCATTAAAAGAAAACAAAGTGATCCCGACAAAATTAATCCAGGCTCTCAGCTCCTCCCTCGATCCTACACAAGCTCTTTGGGGTCGAGGTTTCTCCTGATCATGTTTGATCAAGTCTCCTCAGTTATTCCTTTAGGATTAGGATCCCCGGGGGTGTCGACATCATGTTCTTTTCGTTCGTAGACAACTTCTCTTCCCTCAAAAAGCCCGTGTTTTGTAGCCGCGACTTTATGTGCATTACTCCAAGTCGTCTGCATAAGCAGTCAAGAATAAGTTGAAAAGTGGCGAATCTAGGGTACTCCATTAGGAAATAGTCAAGTGACTGATCGAATGTTTCCAAGGCATACACACTCCGTCCGCTAAGAAAAATAGCAAGCCAGAGTTTGAAACTCACAGTAATGACCGTCTGGAATATTTCCAAGTAAGATTCTTCCTGGGAATGGAGTCGAAGGGTTTACATATATCCACTTGCATAGAACGGTCTTCTGATGTCTGGGTTTATTGAAGATGCCATAGCGAATAAAGTCGCTAAGGGAGATAGATGACTGGTGGTTGATTAGCTTTCGAACTTGCAATATTAAATGAGGAAATTGAGCAACTATGGATATTATGTTGTGCGTGTGACAAGTCATTCCAAGTACTCCGTTAGTAAGAGATAAAATTAAAAATTTTCCTTCATCGGATCAAAAAGTAATTTTGAAAAAAAAATCAATTTGAATTCATCCGGGAAAATGATTAATTATAAATTTGGTAAAAATAGTGTTACTGGTGCCACGTGGTCAGCATAATTTTTATAGAAAATTTGGCAAAATAAATGAATTTATAAGAAGACCGAATTGATGATAAACAATGTCAAAATCCCATACAACAAATATCAAAAAATCCTGGGAATAACCTTCGACGTGCACCTGCTTTTTTCTAAATTTTGATAGCGTTCTTATAAACTGCGAGATCAAAATAATATTGGTTGAAATATATCTCTCAGAGCTATGGAGAATAAGAAGCCTTCTTATCCAAGGATTACATCGAGTCATGCAGGGACAATCAGTCTCATGGACAAGTGCTGAAATCTTCTTAGCTACCAACAAATAGGATGAAAATCGACGCTATGATAAACTTTTAGGAAAAGTGCTACTTACAACTGCTCTAAATCCCTGAGTCTTAATAACAATGGGATCTGCGACCAACATAATTCGGCTCTTCATCTGCGTGTTTTTTGGCTAGAAATGAGCAGAAGAATACAAAAATAATCGAAGTGGGATCACATGATTAGTTATTTTAGTTATATTGAGGATCTTGGATATTTTTTGTTATAGGAAGTACTTTGGAGGAAGATAAAAATATAATTTTGGAACAATAATAGGTAGGATTGATATAATAGAAAAATTGTTACAAAATAGATAATAAGAGAAATAAATATGAAAATATGTGAATAAAAGAATAATTTTTTTATTTCAGCAATAATACTATCTTCACTATTAAAAAATAGAAATGTAATTTGAACGATAAATCAAAAAGTTATCCAATAAAAGTTTGATAGATCTGGTTACTTTCAATAGTGGAAAGAAAATTGCACGAAAATACACTAGCAACAGCTGCCAATAAAAACCGCGATTTTAAACCTTTATTTATTTATTAATAAAAAGGTGGGAACTGGCTGAGAAAATCAAGATTAAAAAATATGGCGAAATTGGAGACCGCTACCGTTTTGCACCGGTAGCAATCGAGACGTCTGGTGCGGCCGGAAGTAATACAGTTTCTTTCCTAAAGGAAATCGGGGGAAAATTGGCCCAGCGTAAGAGACGTGCGGGAAGCGGTCTGGCTGAGGCAAAGAATTGGTATCGCAGTTGTTCGCGGAAACGCTTACTCCGTGATGTCAGCAGCCGCTCTCCCCCATAGTTAATAAATAATATTTTATTGTTAATAAATTTTTGAAATAAAAAAAATAAGAAAATAAAAAAAATAAAAAGGTTGACCATACGAAAAATGTAATTTCATTATAAATAAATTTATATTTAAAATTTTTTATTTAACAACCCAAAACCACTGTTAATCCTAGCAAATTATCACGTGATCCCGATGCATTTTAACATTGATTCATCTTTAGCCGGTGTTCTTCCCTCGTACCCGCGTATGAACGTACAGGAAGGCTGACTGATTTTTCAAAGCCACATTCCCCTGATCCGCAGTCTAGTCACATAGGGGGCTCCAGAGGCGTGGTCCAGTTCGGTGATTTCTAGAAATCCGAATAGTTGGAAATCGACGTTAAGAACGTAACTCCAATACAAAATTCCTCAAGCTTATAAGAACCAGAGGAAATTAAAGTAAACGCCCAGTCTTTGCAGCTGTTGAAAATCCTCCAGTTGACTGGTGAACAATAACAAATCTAAGTTTTAAAAAAACTTTTCGAGGCTGATCTTGTGAATTGTCGTTACTTCAAATAGTGATTTACACTTCAATAAAGTCAAATGGCTTAGCAACAAATTTTGACCTTGAAGTTAAAGAGTAATTTGAAGAATTAAAAACAGATATAGTCGTAACAGTCATAGGATTCATCGAAAGTTCGGATTTCTAAGTTCTTGTTTTGTGCAGGTCCGAGTACTCACGTTGTATAAAAATTTAGGTTTCAAAACTGCATTATATAGACAGACTCTAATAATAGAGCCTTTTCACGAGAGCCATAGTATTTATAGCTCCCCGTAGGCAGGACACACACTTTATTTAAGTAAAGAACAGTTAATTTTAACTAATCGTATAACAAGGAATGATCTTCACTTCTTTCTTCTTTTTCTTGTGTGAGTGTCCTTTCTAGACAATCCAGTTCCGCAGTGAGTATTCACTGATGACGGCGTCACTCGTCAAACCCTTTTCTGCATCGTAGATGCGTGGAACTTTCCACCAGGTGAACAGCAGCGAGATTCGAACCCGTAGCCTAAGCCACTTAAGCCCGACATTTAATCACTAAGCCACCCGGCTTGACAGACTCTGTACAAGCAAATTTTCTTTATCTTGTGCAGTGTGCCATTTCCCAGTGTTTTTCTTTTTGTAGTGTCCTTTGCCTTTGAGAAAGGACTTTATTCGCGAATTGTAAGAAAATGCGTTGACTATATTGTTAGTCCTGGACCATCGTCCTAGATAGTTTCCACCTTATTAACTAAAGAAGAGTTTCCAAGTGATAATTGGTCGATAGTGAGCTGGTAGCGTATCTTTATCCATTATGCCATAGTTCTAATATCTGGATGTCTTCATATATCGAGGAGGATCTTTGTGAGGTCGATGTTAATGTCTACATACTTTTGTTGCATCAAGATCGCCCACAATTTTTTGAAAGAAGCAACCGCTAGAATTTTTCTGTGAATAACGTCCTCCGAATCCCCTACAAGAGATCCAACTTTCTTGCATGTTCTCCACATTTCCTCGTTTCTCGTCAAAAAATTTTTAAAGTAATAACCCCTTTCGTTTTTGGACTTAACAGCTTTAGAGCAGTCCATGACTATGTGGAGGTATGGAGTTTTCATCTCCTACTATGCATGAGTATGATTTCGAACCTCGGTGCTAGTCGAGCAAAATAAACCGGACATTGTGCTACACGATTAGGAGTCTGGCCAATTCCTTATCTTAGAAGTTGGCATTACCTCCCAATATTGTTTACAGACTGTGAATGTAGTGAAAAAAAGGAAGTATGAGTAGCTTGCAAACGAGATGGGGCAGATCATTGGTTGCAAGGTCCTATTTATTCCTATAGTAATGACGTGGGAAGGAATTGCAACAAAGTACCACAAAGGTAAACCAAGACAGTTAGACGTAAATAAGAAGTTCCACGACTAATTACAGTCCGCTGTTTTTAAGCGGACCCAAGAGAGTCTGACACTGCGAATATAGCAGGCAGAGTCCAGAGAAACCATATCGGCAAAAAGCTCAATTGAACAAGGCGCTCACGGAGCTGATCGGTCTTCTTTAAATCCATGCTGGAACTGTCTGTCAGGAGGAAATTCCTTGATTTTTTACAAGGACGAGTTTCTCCAAAATTTTGGACATTGAGCATAGAAGTGATCAAATGAAGTCAGGTCCTTTTTTGGTTTTCCCGTTTTCAATATAGGCCTGATGTTCGCAAGTGTCCATAACGTTGGAATCGAAGTCAATGCGGCAATTCCCTCGTTACCCGGGTTTTTCAGGAGTATGGAAAAAATCCCATCGGGTCCATGTGAATGTGTTAACTTGGTCTGACTCAGGATTTCCTTAACTTCTTTTTCAGAAAAGTAAGATGACATCCCTTTACGGTTTTCTCAATAACAAGTGGACTGCGTCCGTTTTTTATAGTCCTTGTGAGATTTTCACGCAGTATTTTGCCAAGGCATTGAGGTCCTTGTGGCTGCAGTTGTCGTCTTCGGATGGCCTTTCATCTGCCCCTGAAATGTTACGAATTATTTTCCCTACTTGGCTGTCGACTCATTGCGGTTTAGGGCCGTAAGAACACGTGTCCATTTTGTTCTGATGACAAATGTTGGTTAATTTTTTTAAATTAAATAAAATAAATTATGTTAATTAAAATGTAGATTTATTCAGGAAATATAAAATACGTGAAATTTTGAGTCACTATTAGCAACTTATAATATTATCCTATGAGTCATCCTGGATCTCCTCCTCACATTTACTCATCAAGTGGACCTAGTAACCACGAGGATCTAAAAGAATTTTGAAATTCTCAAGACTTTCACTCACTCTCCAATATCTTCCCGCCCATCGTTAGAGCTTCTATGCAAACAGTTGTTCTACCTATTTTCGAGTTAGACATTGGAATCACTAAGTAGACGATAACTTTTATCCTCTTTCTCGTGATTTCGGGGTTAATGAAATAAATTAATTAATCCTATGACGCAGCTTCGTACTGATTCTATGAAGATCGAAGCGAACAACACGAAGCCGGGATCATGACGTTTTCCCTTTAATTAGTGTTTACCTGGTGATTTTTGGCTTATTAATAATAAAATCGAAGCCAGTCAAAAAAGGCTTTTGAAGTTGAAAGCGATGGACTTCTGGAAAGGTCACCTCCCAAGCCTGAATTTCTTAATCCGCATGAACTGAGGAGCGTGCCCGTGCGATTATGAACATACAGCATCCAGTTGTACGGGCCAATACGTGTTTGTGTGGTCTCAAGGGAGGAACATCGTGCCAAGTTTAGGTCTCTGTTGGAGCGTGCCAGGATCATGTGAGTAGTTAGTTCGGTGTTATTGCGTCTTTGGATTTATGATCCTCCAAGTTCCTTCAATTCAACATTTCTTTCGTTCAGAACATCTGATTTCCTAAGTATTCCGAGTTTGTCCCCTCATCCATGTCCACGGGAAGAAGGAAGATTGAGGCTTTCATAAGTTAAATAGGCACTTAGTCCAATAGAGGTATTCCACCACTTCAAACTCCCTATGATTGGATCTCGGATGGGCCACGGTTGAACGGCCAATCCTATATCATGTTATAAAAAAGGACTGGTAGAGCGAGGGAAGTCAACTTAGTGCAAGTCCCTCTAACGTTACCGACATAGTACAAGTCGTTACGGAGAGCGGTCCAAGATGTCCGTCCGCAGCGGTTTCGATTACTTAGCCAAGTGCTTTAATGATTCCGGAACAATAAATATAAATCATAGAAATCGATTATGCATCAATCCTCATTAAAATATTTTCAATCAGCGCCTTTAGAATTTAAGTGAAAATTGCTCCAAGAAAAATCCGCTTTTGGTCAAGCGAAACCATTATGCCTTTCGAGGCAGGAACCGAATTAATAAAAATCCCCCATTGTTCCAAGGTAGGGTTATTCATAAATTCGTCAACCACTCCATGTACATATAAGAAAGGGGGACAGGAGGTCACGTCAGTAGAAATTCTTTAAGGGAACCATTCACGAGGTAGTTAGTCAATTAGTCTCCGCACTAAAAGAACAGGGCCACATCCATAAAAAGACACTCCCGATATCCACTTTATAGGCCACATTGACCTAAAAAGCAGTCATCATCATGACACGTGGTTGTACTAACACACGACTAATACAAGAGAATATTAGTAACTTAGCGACATAGAATGGAGTAATTATTAATCAAATCAATAAAAACCAAGTAATGTAAGTTTAGTAGTATTAGATCAAGCTGAATAAACTACCCCCACTCCGAATTTTGAAGCAGAATTCTCAGACAAATTCCCCAAACTCGACACCTTCAACGTGACGGTATCTAAAGTAATCTGACGTTCAAACCGTTGTATTTCTGAGTCCACAAAACCTGGAGGTCGCTTTTACTGTTCATAGACGCCTTCACGTTGGTTACCGGGGAGACGTCATAGCTTCCCCCAAACGAAAAAGTCCTCGAGGTTAGGTTTGCGACGACACCAACCTCTGTCTTGTTGTCGAGCCGTTGGTAGGCAGTGACCCCGAATTGGTTCTTGTTGTTACTGACCATATAACAAAAAGGTCACTAGTTGGCTGAAAACAGATAGGATCCCCCATCATAACTCATGATGGCTGAGTAATTCCGCAGGGCGTTCTCTGAAACGTCGTAGCGGAACGAAAACCCAGCAGAAAAGCACTTGTGGCCGAAAACCACAGAAGGGACAACCGACAAACCCAGGGATTTGCTCAGATTCGGGCACTGCATGGCCAGGGAAGAGTTGACACAACATCTGGAGTACTTGGTAGTCAGTTGAGCTGACTTACTGGCTCTGAAATAAGAGGAAACTCACTCAGTAAGTCCCGACTGGTTATACATCCCACGGACTTCGAATCCCTTCATATTTCGAGGCATCCACCGCAATTCGTGCTTGAAAACACTGGATGTGTTCAAACTCTGGATCAGTTCAGTATCTTGGGTAAAATGAGTCAGAGACCGTATTTGGGGAAGAAATTGGTCACCTCAACCTTCCCAGAGACAGAGGTCGAAGATTCGGCGTTAACCTTAACCACATTTGTGGGAGAGTTGACTTTTTTGCTTTCAAACGTGACCGCATTCACGTCTAAGCAGTTTATTAGCGTTAAATTGATTACTGAAGTCCTTGAATAGTAAATCGTTGGCCTTGGACTCCAATTTGTCGAATTCACAAACCATGACGTGCAGACACTACGTTAACGATTGTTAATTCAAATTTTGTTAAATTTAGGTTTTCCATTAAAAATATTAATTACATTATTTATTTATTAAATTGTTTCTCAGTTGTTTGAATAATTTACGGAATATAATTTTCCGTAAGATCGCCTGTATGCAACCTGCCTTACTGGAAAGCCTAGCCTTACTGATAGTAGTGCATAACCAGATAAGCGTCCGTTTTTAGTGTTATTTTCCTTCAAGTCACCGGTATTCTTCAGTTGAAGAGACTGGCGGGAAACTAATGGATGATTTACGGACAGTGCAATTTTTGGTAGTGAAATGTGTATTAGTGAGTTATCGTTAAAAATTAAGTCAATAAATTTTTTTAATTATTTTTTGAAATGTTTTATTTTTTGAAAAATCTGATTTGAAATTGTTAAGGCTGCAACTACCTAGGAGAGGTTAGAGATCTCCCCACACGGACTCAGACTATAAAGTTCCTTTGGAGGGGGTTAAATTAACGACGTCAGCTAATGTGTCAGTTCCCTCCTGTTGGCGAAACTGTGGTTAATGACCTAACTTGAAACTGTGCACAATACATGACTAATAATCGCGGGGGACAAGGAGAAAGGGATTACTCGAAGAGACTCCGGATATTACTAGAAGATGGGGTCGCCTAATTAATTTAAGCAATGACAGTGAATCCTTTAAGGGACACTCTAATATAAAAGTAATCTTTTTGAGTCAAAATGGTCTCCCGGATAGTCACCAGTTAATATCTATAAGCATCTGAGAAATCATCAATTCCACGTGGATCCTTTAGATTCCGCGTTGGTTAATCTTAAGATTTCAATTCCAAAGGTTGGTGGTTTTGTCAAATGAGTGGAAATTGGAATTATCACTTATAGTTCCTCATGACAGGCCTTAGAGGGAGGCACATCAACCTCACAGGAGGTAATCTAGAAGTCCAAACACCCCCAATAGCAGTTAACTAACTAATATTATCGGTTTTCCATCTCAGATAGAGCCACGGGGCTTGATCGTGGGGATAGAGGGGACTCAAAAAGATGACGACTTTCCGATTTTCACATGGGAGATCTCTAGCGTCAACCTGTTTATATCTAACACTATGTATTCCAGTCTTAATCGAATGGTTAACATAAATGAAACCAGAAGGTACCACAAGGTACTATGACCATTGTCCAAGGAATATAACAATAGTCACACCCTAACCTACTTTGACCGTAACACAAAACAAAATTTGTTGAAAAAACAATGTATTAAGGTAATAAACAAGAACCATTAATACCCACAGTAGCTCTCATGATTGAGAGCACAGATAAGGTTCTTATCTAATAGATGACCGCCACTTTTCTGCAACAAAATCAATATAAAATTTACGAATTTCACTTAGAATCTTTGGCCCGAGATTTGAAAAAAAGATTTCCGGCTTGATAGATTTTAAATTTTCAGATTGCATGATTAACCAGTTCCGTATGACTGACGAAGAAATTCAAGAAAAATTAATTGAATTGAAAAATTAACTCAAAATCAAATTCAAGAGTGAAACCCTTCACAGTTCTGGGAATGAAGATAAAAGTCCCGAAATTATGGGAAAAAATGACTCCGATCATTTTATGCTTTCCGTCTTCATATTGGGTAGAAAGAGGATTTAGCACTCTCAACAATGTCCCCGGTAAAAAACGAAACATAATAAATGTACAAGAGGAGATATAAGGATTACTCTTCCAAAAAAAGGCAAATTTAGAAGGAATCTTGTGAATACTCATCAACCAGAGGAATCTCATTAAAACTATGATTTTTTTAATATAAAATTAGGCTACAGGCTTCCCAGCACAGCTTGAACCAGTGGGTCTTGATCGAGGAGATGGGAAGAGACCTGATGGGATGACCCTTTTCCCCTTCACGTCTGGAAGATCTTTGGTCTGGACGCAACTTGTGTAGACACGTTCTCAAGTACGAATATTTTCAAATTGGTTCAGACACCTGGAGCAGCTGCTTCGACTGCGGAGAACCTAAAAATCAAGAAATATTCTTGCCTCGGGGATCGCTACCGATTTACTCCTGTTGCGACTGAATCATCGGGAGCCGTTGGTCCAATGACGGCTGAGTTCTTGCGAGAACTCGGAGGATTGCTTGCCAGAAAAAAAGGGATCAACGAGAAGGTTATGGCTAAAACAAAAGATTGGAATAGCATACTCCGAGGGAACTCGTTCGCAATCCACGCAGCAGGCTTCCTCAACTGACATTTGTTTAATTGTTAAAAAAAATTATTTTGTTTAAAAAAAATTATTTCTTATTAATTTCTGTACGTGGTAATAACTTTTTGACTTGTGAAATAAAAGGCGATAAAAATTTGCGGGGGCGATTAAAAAAAGGTTGAGAACCACTGAGCTAGTCTATTATTTCTGTACGAGTCAATTACGTGCACTTTGAGTCGGCCAACACAATCCGAGTACTCGTGGCATTCTCTATGGCATATTTAGTCCTTCCGATCTTCTTAGCACGTGACAAATGATCTCCTTTAAGAAGAGGTCGAACTAAAAATATTCCCGACAAAACCACCATCCAAAAACTGAAGGACTCGACATACAAGTCATCCAGCCGTATTATTATTTTATTATTTTAAGCCAAAGAAACACCGTCTTAACCAATAACTAATATTCAGGTGATCCCGGCATCTCTCAATAATCGGGCCATTTTTTCTCGATGCTCCGACTGTGATCCCACGCATTTTCTATACGGAGGGGGTCTTTTTCCTTTCCTCTTCTGAAATTGCCTCCAGTTGCCTCTATGATAGACTCGAGTGCTCTGGGGGCAATTTCTTTATCTGTATATTTTTCTAGTAATTTTTTTGCTCTTGACTGGATCTCTTGAATTTTTGTTAGGTCCGTTGCCGACAGGTTAGATCCCCATGCAGCACATGCATAGCCTATTGTTGGCTCTACATACTGCTTGTAGAGGGTCCCGATACCTGGCGGATAAATTCCTCCACAGTTCCAAAGGAAGGCCTTTACAAAATTGATCTTCTTTGCAAAGGTTGATATGATAGATTCCACATGGGCTGAGAAGCAGAGGAAAGTATCAAAAGTTACTCCCAGTATCTTCTGCGATTTCTTTTGTGGTATAGGTACTCCATTTAACGTGACATAAAATGTTTGCGTTTCCATCTTTCTATTCTTAGTAAATAGAGTGACTGTTGACTTTTCGGAACATGCATTTCGATTTTCGCACAACCATCCAAATATGTTATTTAGTATTTTTTGTAATCTTTATTTAGCATGTTCGACATTTACGTCTCTAGATGCGACAACTATGTCATCGGCATAAGAAAGTAGCATGTCATTATTATTTATTGTTACGGGGAGATCACTCAAAAACAAATTAAAAAGGATTGGTGACAGAAGAGATCCTTGGGGTACACCATTGGGTAATAATCCCGATCTGGAACTCTTGTATCCGACGGACACTTTCCCTCGGCGTCCACTTACGAAATTTGCTAACCATAACTTTAATGTTGCATCAATTTTTGTCAAAAATATTTTTCGTATGAGGATCTTCCTTGGAACAGAGTCGAAAGCTTTTTGAATGTCGATCGTACATATGACCGATTTTTCCTGTTTTGGCTTGTTCTTGTGTCCTTCAGTTATGAACTTCATTAATGTTGTTAGGAAGGAGGTTGTTGATAATCCTTCCTTGAAGCCATGTTGTATTAGAGCGACTGCATCCCAATGAATATATAAAAAGCACGTGCAAATCAAATTTTAGTATAATTGCCTTGATAAAGTATTTTTTCGATGGACTGATTGTCCTCGGTTTCCTGACATGTCTGAGTAAATAATGGTGGATATTTTTAAGAAAATAGTTTAATTTTTGCTTAAAACCCCTATGTTCAGCTTTAGTTGAGTGACTACAGTCTCCACAAGTTCTTTCCAAATAGCTTTGAGCGGGGAAAGACGATGGCGAGGTGCATATTGTTTTTCTTGTGCTAATTTTTCTGAATTTGTTTCTTTGCAAGAGGGAATACTAGGCGTAAAAGAGGCATGTGGTGCCTCTCTCTTACTATAAATTGGGGGTGATGTAAAACCGACGTATTATTGAGATTCTCTAAACAGCTTCTATGGGAAACGCTACACGTGCTAATCTTTGAATACCTCACGGCACACCAGCGAGATTTCCTCAAAACGGCCAAGTCGCATGAACCTTCCCTTGGGCCGGAAGTCAGATTATATCTGAAGCTGCTCAAGGCACGAGGAGAACCTTCCCCTTTGTGGAGACTAATCCAGGATTTCAAAGCCAACCGTAAGGGAAAACTTGGTATGAACACCGAGCCAGCTAAATAATAGTGGATTCAAAATAGACCCCCAGTGGAACTCATCTTCCAATATAATTTTCTTCGATATTCGACTTCCAACCTGCACGAACAATTTTCCAGCAAAAATCCTCTTTAGAAGACCACCATACAGAACACTATCGAGAGCCTTCGAAATATTGATTATCACGAGATCACTCGGTGAACATTCCATTGAGACTAGGTCCCTCTGCTGGAACATGTACTTCGCTTCATTAAAAAAGATTGCTATGCAAAGAGCGAGGATTTTTGAGGAAATGTGGAAGCGTTAGATTGAATCAACCATTGGAAAGGGTCCTGTTTTTGCAGTTCGGAAATCCCTTCAGTAGAATGAGGGAGAGCGAATGATCTTTTGTGACACAATGACACCAGGTTGACCTGAGTCATGTAGAAACATGTCGTCATCAAATTAGAACAAGAAAAAAGGGCGAACAGGTGAAAGGAGGAGAAACCTTCGACCAAGTCATCATTGGGGAATCGAAATCATGGACACGACACCCTAACCGCCAATCTACCTGATCTTTGAACACCCTTATAGGAAGAATCATTTTTATTATAATTGTGCACGTGGCGTAATGTAATAAGTGCCAGACTAAATCCTGATGGTTCCACGTTCGAATTTCGCTGCTGTCCATTCCAGTTGAAGGTTCCACGCATCTACGCTGCTCCTGGGACTGACGAATGACGTCATGATTCACCACTGCGTCTTGGATTATTTAGCATGACTGTTCTTAAATAAAGTGAGTTCTGAGGTGTTAATGGAAGCTTAGAGGCGAGTTCTGGAGAGATTCCTAATAAGTCGAGGATTTGATTTAAGACGGACTAGATTTTAACAAACTTAATCTTACCAGGCCAAGATGAGGTCACTGCTGCTATGTGTGGGATCACGTGATTATTTAGTTTTACCGTGGTTTTTCATCTACCGCTCGTCTGACGCTTAGTATTTGCGACACAATTTTCAATGAGCACACCCACTCGTAGCTTATTGAATAATCTAGCAAATAATCCCCCGTAAGCTCTTCAAGGCAGACATGCTCATCCTCCTCCAAATTTTGTGCAAGACAAGATTCGAACCCAGAACATAGTGTATCCAGCCTTTCTCGTTGAAGCTTCATCTATCACACGTCTCCTGAATGCGCCACTCATCCATCCTCACAAGAAATGAAGTGAAACGAAAGGTTGCATCCATTTGAGGAGATTAAGAGATTCGTGTGACGTGACGGGAAGACCATTTTCCCATTTGAAGCCGGGTAACCTCCTGCTTGGGACGTCACTGGCACCGACACATTCGCCTATTAGAACCTACTCAGAGTGCCTCTGGAGCCTGTTCTTCCGCTGAGAAGGCCGAGAGGTCAAGGCTAGCAAAGTACTGGGTCCTACCTGATGATTTTCTCTTTGTTGCACTTGAGGCTAAAACTTCCGGTTCCCTTACACCTGCGAATTCCTTGCTAGGGAATCGGTTTTCTACACAAACAGGAGGTCTACGTGAGTGCTGCTGGGTATTTGAGCGAATCTGGCTCGCCATCCTGAGAGGGATTAGCCACGCAGTCTGACCCTCCGCTGACTGTTTTTTTAATAAACCAGAACAAAGAGTATTTGTCATAATTATGATTAATTGTCAGCAATTTAAATAATCTCACAAATCAATAAACTGTCTTATATTTTTGACCGAAGCACTTGGAGCATCAAAGAACATCACAGTACTTTGGGAATTCTAAACTTGGAAGTCACATCAACAAATGTCAACAATTTTGTGATTAAACGACAGTCTGCTAAAATATTTTGTCGACGCCAACTCACGCAGTAAGAACATTCGAGAATTCGCTAATTTCCTTGTTGCACTTTCTTTAGTATTGTCTCTACCGTACTCCCAGTCTGTCTACTTTTTTGTTGGAAGGAAGAATCTAGTAGAAGGAATAGTAGAGAGTGCGACACAGTATTCACATGCTAATGGTGAACGCGGAAGTGCTTGAAAAAATAATTTCCTGGTTCCTTTCGAAACGGAAGTATCAAGGTCTTCCAATTTGGGTCAGTTGAGGTTCTAAACGCGGCATCCGATCCTTCCTTGTACCTTTAAAGTTCGAAGAGGAACAAGAGACTGCTAAGTCATCAGCTCAACTAGCTGACCAATTAACCACTGGGGGGTCCACATTAATCGAATTAATTACCACGGTGAATCGATTTTTCGAGAATGTAAACATAGGACTGAATACATAAACGAAGACATCAGGTTCCAGCCGTCGGAGACAATGGGCATTGGGGATAATGACCAATTCCAGGAACTGTTGAAACCATCTCCCTTCGTGAGAGATTTTCAACTCAGACTAAATTGGAGGTTTCCTTAATATTTAACCCACTTTCAACACCCTCTCCTGTTCCTGTGTATTTATTTAATTCCCTCAGGATCAATCGATTAAAGAAGAAAAGTATCCTCAGCCAACTAAGTGATCCCGAGGCAATAATGGGAGGCCGATAAGTGAATTAATCAAATTTGAGCAAAAACGACGTTTCATTAAAAATCAAATAAAATATTCCTAATCGATAACTTTGAGAGTTCTCTGAACCTTTAATTTGATGCAGATTGGCAGTAGTAGTCTAGACAGGCATAAACGAATCAATAATAACTGTGTTTTGCTGAAAAGGTTGGACATCTCCCAGAAACGTGAAAGTGAGACGCCACCCCGAAACCTCATCAGGAAACTCTCGAATTATTATTGATGCCAGAGAATGCGCCAATCGAACACGTGGAATTTTGTACACACGAAAGTGATAGCACAATTAATATGTCAATAAAATATGAATCAATGATACCATAATAATCTGTACGACAGGGCAAACCCCCTAAAATTTGGAGGAATAGGTCAGAATCTATGGAGAAATCAGTTTTTTTCAGTCAATGATGGTCATTCTCAGAATTGAAAAAGCATTTCCTTTGACGATTCGTAGTACGCTCAATAAACCGACTTTTTTCTTGTTCATCCTTTAATCAATAGTCCTAGCCCACAAGCGGACGATCAGGTCCGTCGGATCAGCTCAATGATAAGAGAAAACAGCCTGACCATTTAAGTTTTCTAGATACCCCAGGATCATATGGTTAGAAGGAAAAGAGAAAAATCCAGCTAAGTGATCCCAGACCGATAGAGGATGGTATTTGTTCATGGATTCATTAAGAGACTGTTATGCAGAGTAGCTGCCCTCACAATCTTCTGTCATCGTCCAATCAGAACTGCTTCCAGAAAGGGGAACATAGTCTCAGCCAATTACTCTTCTGGCAGCTCCCTGAATTGGGGACAGTTTGAAGAGAGAGGAGCAGAGATTAACTACTAGTCCCCAGGTTAACTATTAAATTAAAAAATACTAAACAAATTACAAACAGGAAGTCGTACAGAGATATGTCTAATTAACTCAATTTCCTATTATACTAATAATCAATAGTAATAAAAGAACTGTCTACATCCTCGTTTCCAGTCAAACTAACCACAAATCAATAAACCCCCCATAAGCTTACAAAATGTCCATAAAAACGAAAACCGAATCAAACTAACTAAATCTTCTCACCCCTGATTCTGCGGGCGAGCTGAATATCAGAGACCATGATCGTTACTCGCTTAGCGTGGATAGCGCACATGTTGGTATCCTCAAACAGACTCACCAAAAAAGCCTCACAGGCTTCCTAAAATAGATCATAAAGGGATTACTTGAAGGGCCCCAATCGCTGTGCTTTGGAAACGAAGATCTGTCTTATAGTGCTGGGCTGTCTCTCTTACAAGTCGTTGGAATGGTAATTTCCTGATTAGCAGGTCGGTGCTTTTCTGGTAACGCCTAATTTCCTTCATTGCAAGAGCTCCCGGTCGGTAACGACGGATCCTTTTGAGACCAGCAGAGGATGTGGCACTCTTACGAGCAGTTTTTACAGAGAGTTGTTTCCTTGGTACTTTGGCTCCCGAAGACTTTCTTGCTGTATGCTTTGTTCTTGCCATTATTAATCTAAAGAATTACAAACAAATATTATAAATAGATAGAGAAAGAAACCAAACTGTAAAAGATTATGTGACACATAAACGAAGTGCGGAAATCCTATTATTAAGGTTAGCCAGCAAAAATAATAAAAATAAATTATTGCTAACAAAATTATAATTTAAATTAAATAATAAAGGTTAATATAAAATTCTCAATTTACTACGGTCATTCCTAAACATATACGAACAGGGGAAGGAAGGACGCATGTGAGTTTTCACATCAAAGATTCTCCCAAGGAGAATTGGAAGATCGTCATTTTATCTGTCTTTTTTCCATCCCGACGATCTAAGTTGACAAGTTTCTTTTTGAATGACTCCACCTTTTTCCAAGTTTGACTAACTGAGATGGTTTGCTGAGACAGATATCATTCAGCACTGCGTCACTTTGACCTCCAATTATGACATTATCCGAATACCCCAAAATAAAGGGAGAGTGACAAAAAGATGTTATCAGCTCTCATGGTAGACCTCAGTCCTTGTGCTTACGTTACTTCAGAAACGGATGATTTCCAGCATTTTCTAGAAGGACTCGACTCATGAACAGCTGTTTTTGAACGGACACTTAATTGACATTTGTAAGAGAAATGTTCATTAATTTTTAAGTGGAAGTGATTTCGATAACTATTTGACTGATTCCACCAAATTCTCTTGACGACGGGATAAATGGTATCGACTAGATTTCTTTGTCTTTACTGAATCTTTTGAAATGAAGTCTTTGACGTGAAACCGCCGAAGGCCATCAACCTCACTACTGTTGTAGTCAAAAGCTCTAATGGTGGAGTCGATTTGATTTTGATTAGAGAAGAGAGGGTTTTATGTGGTTGTCCAAGGACTATGGTGGTGAAAAGAAAGAGGATCATCAACGGATGTTTATTTGCTGACATGGGAGACTCTTTGGTGGTAGATATGGACTGTGAAACTTCCAGGTGATCAAAGACCCAGCTCGGGCAATGTTATATAGAAGTGCTAGGGGGTAGTCGCAGTTAATTAATCAGAGCATAAAGAGTAGTTGATGCCGAGTTTGCGGGAGTTCAGTTCCGCACACAAGATTCTATTTCGTTGGAACGGGAGGTAATCTTCCTGGGTTTGCAGTCAAAAAATCTGACTATCTTCAATTTTTTTCTGATTTCTTAACGCAATACCGACTAAACTACACGTTTTTTGTAAGTGACTTCATATTATCCATATTTATTGGGAGATACTACTGAAATCAGTCTTGAAGTGTCCAATATATGCTGAAGCACTGTTTCTCCACATTCAACAAATTGGCATTGCTAAATCACTGTTCATAAGAATACCCCCCCACTATAAAAGTTCTGCATATTTGTCCACAAAAGAATTGACCCCCTAGAATAACGAATTTGGAGATCAGCCTAGATTTCTCAAAATCTAAAAATCTGAATATTCATATCTTCAAGATTTTATCTCCCCCAGAAAGAGTTAGTGACGACGCGTTAACTCCGGCAGCTAAAAAACGTAAAGATGTGCTTTTCATCTGATGTGATAACCTATGCTTATATATCCTGATGGTCCAAGGGAAGCGAATAATTCTTCTCTTCCACAAAGAGATTGATGACGCCCACACCGGCGAAACCAACTCTGGTTATCCTTGGAAGCGATGATTCAAAGGCATTGATCTTTGAGGCCTGCCCCCGATATCCTGTCCCAATTTTCAGAGTTATTTAATTGTGACTTTTTAAGCCAGTTTCTGGAAGACAAGTGCATTTTCACCCTACCTCAGTTAACATTGACAGTTCTTCAAGTGAATTAAGGAAGAAAACGATCCGCTTTGAATACCGCCCAGGCGTCTCCTGAGACAGGTGGATCGCACGGCACACCTTAGTATTGGAAAAAGCCACAGGCAGAAATTAATAAAAACCAAAAAATCAAAAAACTTTATTAGAAGTTAAAATAGATTATCTGCAAACAACTCCAAATCAGGATTTTTTATATTATCACTTAAATCACTAATTTCAGAAATATTAGCAACCCTAACGATAACCAAGCCAAATAAACCTCACAACAAAGTCCTTAGACTCGTTTACCTGATATTCACGAATAGCACTAGCAGCCATCACTTCAGTCCAAAGTTGGGCATATCCCGTCCCAGGTCTTGTACTTGTTATCAAATCCGGCCGATTTAGAATCCTAAAGTCATCCTTTTGACGTCCAAAGGGGAGAAATTCATCCCAAATGGATTTCTGAACCAATTCCCAGTGTTTCGTTCTAAATCGGCATAGAAAGCTACGATTTGTGCAATTCCAAGTCCAGCATCCCAAAATAAGCCATCCACAAGAAATCAAGGGACTTCAAAAAATTTTTGGCTACAATAAAATATAAATCTACCGTCTAAGATCCTCTTAGCCCTTGTGACCTCAGTCAAGGTCCCCAGTCGTATTAGATTTTTGGGAAGCAGGCAAAAGTTGGTCAGAAACTGTGGGACGAAGGTCTCCAAGTCAGGAATGTTGTTTCCTACTCCCGCAATTCCGTGATATTTCCGGGCTTTTAGGACATTGTAGAACATTGTGGAAAACTGAAAGAATAAAAACAGCAAACCTGAAAGCAGGCATCTTCCAGGAAGTCAAAGGGAACCACAGTATCCCTTGTCTTAGGGTCGGGACACAGGTTAAGAGAAATATAAAACACGGGTTTGACATTCATTACTTCACTTCCCCCTCGAATTTGGTAGCACAGACTGTTTGTGGAAGACTTCTTCATTTCATGCCTAAATGGGTCCAGATAAAATGTCCCAATCGTTTGGTCTAGAGACTAAGTCTAGGAACTACCGGTTTCGGCTCGAATAATGTCAAAACACCTCACATTCACGTGCCAGGGAGAAACATCCGTCCTTTCAGTGAACTTTACTCCGAATGTGTCTTCGAATAGTCCGAAAAGTCCATCGATGACGTTTTCGAACGGGAAAAAGCTCGCCAGTTGGTCGTAGTTCAAACTGGCTATAAATAACAGTCGAAACCCGCAGGACTTCTCCTCATAGAGTCGTCTCCAGTAGGGGACGTCATACTCCTCCATCACAAAACGGAATCCGTTCTTCTGAGAAAACTCCTGCAGAGTCTCCAACTGTCCGATTATCCTGGAACTGAGCTTGTCTCGTATACTAAGCATAAGCCAAAGTGTCAACTTATAGAGGAAGTCCTCAGCCGCCTTGACAGATCCCACCACTGTGCCTTTGAGAGACATGTCGGCTGCATTTTCATAGCCCATAAGGGAGGCCATTCGATAGCTGGGCAATGTCAAGTTATAAGCAAACCACTGATGTCGCACGGTTCCGATGGTTATTGCATTACTGCTGTGGTAATGTCCCCCACCAGTAACCCCTATCATCAAGTAAGCTTGCCAGAGGTTCCACCGAAAGTTTCTGGGAGAACAATACTGTAACACGTGGTCTACCAGATTTGTTTCAAGCCGAATTCTCACTCGAGTGTTGACGTCGAAGCTATTTTGCTGAAAAATGAATACTTTTTTCCAAAATAGTAAACTCCGAGGTAATTTGGAAGATTTTTCAGCATCGTGGGGTCACTGGCGGATATATTCACGTTATCAAGGTTATCCTTAATAAAGTTGCTGTAAAATAATATTAAAGAAAACCAGTATTTCCTAACACTGGTCTCTAGCTCGTCGCTGTAGAGGAAAAAGTCTTGTTTTTTGTTATCGTCCGGAATTTCCGCTCCATTTCTGTGGTAAAAATCGACCATTTTTCTAGTCAGCGCAGAAATGGCGGGATTTAGAGACTCTGCAAATTCTCCCCCTTTCTAAAATATCGGAAAAGGAGACTTTAAAGTAAGCATTTAAAGACTGCGATCTTTTTATCGACTTGATTAAATAATTCCAGTTTTTGTAGGCCTAAATGCCGTATAAATAGAACTTTGTAAAAGTAAACGCTGATTTCCTGGTCAGGCTTCAGTAGTGTGCACAAATGAGCATTGCTTAACACGTAGTCCAAGGGAACTCCGATTAATTCGAGCTCTTCTATCAGGGAAATGTATTGCTGGGCAGTTTTGACATCTAATAATTAATATTATATTAAAAATTTGCATTAAATAACAAATTAGCATTAATTTAAAAAAAACCGCCAAATTTTTTATAAATATTATCCAAGTATATTTCTGACACGAAGCAGGCCTTGTTTATGGCTGTGTACACTTTGTGGCTCTTAATTCCCGTGAATGAGGGCAGTTGGTCGTAGCAGAGAAATGGGTTGTTGTTTGGTCGGTCGTCGGTTATTTTGGGAACTCTGCATGAAATTTATTAAAGTAGTCACACTATGAAGCTTCCAGATGAAGCACGTGCGCACAAGTTCATATTCATTAAATACCGACAGGAATTGGTGCACTTGTACATGAAGAATTAATCGTGACTTTTGAATTTAAAATTATTAAATTTAATTAATAAATATGTTGTTAATTTAATTATTTTCAAATTAAAAAAATTAAATTTTCTACTAAATTCGTCTTCCTTTCCATGAAACTATTCACAAGCAGTACATTGATTCATACATTTCTTACGCTTTTACCTAGTGGGGTTCATCCATTTCTTGGACAAATTCCGTGAAGATCAAATCTAGCAAATTCGAGAAAATGTCACGGAGCGATTGACTTCTGGAAAGGTCAGTCTCTGGAATCCTTAATCCGTAAGTACTGCTGGGTGTGCTCGTTCAACTACGAGCATCCAAGTATACGCTGATACGTGCTTGTATGTGCTCGAGGGAGAAGCACCGAGCCAAGCTGAGGTGGACCGTGTCAGGATCAGGAGATTAGTTAGTTTAGTGTTACTGTGGTTTTTGAAATTTTCAGTTCCTACTTATTTTTTACACAAAGGGAGTACTTGGGTCTGCACGGAGACAGACTCAGAAAAACTGGACTCTACACCCCCACAACTAAGACAAACAGTCTTGCCATGAACAAAAAGAACGTGTACGATGAGATAGGGCGCTCGGAAAGTTAACGTGGTTATTGAGAACTACTGCTTCTCTGAGACGTCTTCCAATCTTTTTGAGTTTCCGTCCAAGAGCATCGGTAGGGTGGTCCTCGGTCATTTGACTCTATCCCAAAAACTACTTACAAGGAAGGTCTTTGGGTCAGATACTCCAAGCGAATTGAAAAAACGCATTGGGAACTTCCTCAGCTAAGGACCTTGTCAATAACTTCCAAGTCCATGTAGTAGTTCCTACGACCTACCAACCAATTCCGACAACTCACTAATACCATAGTATGCAGATGACATGATCCTTGCATTTAGAGATAAATGTGTCCAAAAAGACACTGGACGATTCCAAGATCTCTTAATCTCCTAAACAGATGGTGGACACTCATTTATGACTACGAAAGAAAACAAAGCTTTTCTTGTTCCTTGGAAATACAGCAGCTCTTTTTCTTCGATGCTAGGTTCATGTACCCAGTACATTCAGGAAACCGTCAGCCACTTGGGGTACAAACCATCTAAAACGTAATCAAAGAAAATTAAGAAGTTTTCGTCCTCCTTATAGATTCTACCCCCTTCGAGATTCTAGTGAGGAGAACTGGTTAATCCCACGCGAACCCCTATTAGTAGCACGAACCAACATGGGTTTATTAGTATCCAACGAGGATTACCGAGCGAAGATGAAGTGAATTTTGGGAGAGGCCAGGATTACCTAATAACCGTGTTTTCTCTTCCTTTTTTTTAAAGTGACTTAGTCTTTAAATGATTCGGCTTTCCTTGGGAGTGACAAATTCTCAGTGTCTTTTATTTTCTCTAACCACGTTTGTTGATTAGATGGAGAACTAAAGAATATTGGGAAAAATTTTTGGTGTCTCCTGATCTCGAATCTTTACTTAATACCAAGAATGTTATTTATTGATTTTTATATTTTTCCAACAGGAACCGGTTCCTCTCAATCCTTAACGCTTCTTGTATTGATTTTAGAAGTTCTAAATCTCTAGAAAAGGGAGAGCCTAGAATAGCACGATGGTAGCATCACCCTTGGGATCCAAGTCTCCTCTTTTGAAGATAGAATTGGCTGTGGTGACTGAAAAATTGTAGAGACACATCAAAGTCAAATTATTATTGCGTCGTCTAAGGGGGAAGATTCTTACTCAGTTCCTCGCCTCTTACTATAGCAAAGATCCTAGGTTTGATTCCCCCAATACCTACTCGGTCAAAGGTTTCTCTTCCTTATCTTCTCTCTTTTAACTAGAATGGCCTGATGTGACCTACCTGTCTCAGGTGACGCTAAGTGGTAAGAGAATCTCCCAAGAGGTTCCCACAACCGCAAGGACTAGAAGTTTCCTCTCCTTCCCAATTGTTCTGAATGAAAGCGTGCGTGACATTGGAAAGTGCTTCTCCAACTGTGGGAACCGAATACATACAATCAGTTGTAACCATTATCTTCCTCTCGACATATCCGCGGTAAATAAACAAGTTCCCCCTGTCCTTGCTAGCCTCTATATGAAATTCCACGTGATACCCACGGATTCTTAAATAGCGACAATTAAGGACTCAATGTCATTATTGCCGGAATAAAATTTCCTAAAAGTCGAATCCGATTTTATAGCAATCAGAAATGATTTAAATAAAATGGTTCGTTTAAACATCAAAATGTTAGCAAATATAGAAAATGATGCCATTTCATACTACGACGATGGGTTTTCTGTCTACAGCGGGCTCACAGAGGGAGAAGACTATTCGGTCACTGGAGATAAATCATATAGGGAGAACATGGGGGAATATCAGTTTTCCGACTGCGAGTCAAGTTTTTTATTGAATTTACAAATTTACAGGAAAATCAAGAGCAGAAACTGTAATTTTGGATCCATTTTACTTCCTGAACAGCCCCACATTCGTGGACTCGGCCAAAAAACGAACCCCCAAATCAACGAAAAAGGTGAACATTGCCGTTTTGTGCTTTATTGGTAGTTCGAGTGTTAACTCTAGTTTTTTCAATTGTTCTTTCCATGCCGCTGTATGCTCTCCTAAGGGGGAGAAATCAACAAAATGTTGTTCTCAGCGAAACTATGATTCTAACCTCCAAGGAATTGGACCTCAACGAACCCATCAGATTTAAATCTTACCTAGAATCTGACTGGCAGCTCTATACCACGATTTCGGGAGATAAAATATACATTGGACACTCCTCAAACCAGGTGGGAATATTTGGTAGTGGAAAATACATTGTTCAAATTGGAACGGAAGGGGGAAACGCTCTACAAATGTTTGTAGTGAAAAATGAAGTGAACGGAGAAATGGATAAACACGTGGTGGAAGACATAAAGCTTGTTTCTATTAAGGAACACAACGTTAAATATTAGTGACATGGATTATGTTTTGCTGTAATCTCTTCTTTCTGGATATTACTGTTTTGTGTGAAATGATGGGGGTTGGATTCTCCTCGGGCTAAGTAGTCGAAGATTTCTCTTATTTTTCATATCTACTAGATTGGTGTCGTTGGATCCACCAGTCTCAGGTGGCGTGGAGTGACAGGATGACACGAAAGATTATCTGCTCTCCCTCACCTATTTGTTGAGTTCAGGACTACCATAACGATTTTTACGAGGGGTTAGGTTTCAGTTTTCTCATCCGACGACCAGGGATATTAAGGGTAGCAACACGGAACAGTTGAGGATCTGCGGATATGTGCTGCTAACCAACATCATGAAGGGGGAAGAGTAAATTTTGCCCGGAAAAAAGGTGACAGTAACCGAACTAGCGAGGTGATCCCGGCTTCCCTGCCATTTCATTTTGTGATCTATGAGGGACCCCATTACTTACCTGAAGTGTTTGCGTTAGTGCCTACACAGTCGATAAAGGAAGAATGTCTGAGGAAGCCAATTTTCTGATCAGACACAGGTAAACATACTGGATTCCTTGATCCTTGACAAAATCGGAGGAATCACAGCCATTACCCTTATATCGACGACTCAGGCAGGTCGAGGGAACAGTCCGTTCAACGACATAAAAACGTAGGTATTTTCGTGTAACGATGCGATTTTATCAACGTCTATGCAGACAGTGCGAACCGCCAAGGGGCACCAGCATTATATTCGTAATTGTCTCGGGATCGACCTGTGTCAGACTCATCCATGCCGTTGTGGATCTGTTGTGAACTGCAAAGGGCTTCACCCGCCCTCTTGCCGACTCAACAGAGGCTGTTCCCCGAGATTGCCAATGCTATCTTGGATTCCCGTCATCTCTGGAACCAGTGGTCCTGGATCGTAGAGATGGGAAACGCCCAGGTGGGATAACTGTTTTCCCCTTCTCTCGGGAAATACTTGATTTGGAATGAGCCCTGTGTCTTCCCTTTCTCTCGGGGAAATGTTTATTTGGAATGACCGACATTTTTTCCCAGTCAAGACTTGCTGGTTCCGTGTTGAAAGCTGGGGAGGCTGCTCGGACTTTAGAGAAATTCAAGATAAAATAAAACGACAGCCTCTCCACCCGGTTCCATGTACAGCCCGTTGTCGTCGAGACGAGGGGAGTCTTCGGACCCAAGACGGTCTCTTTTCTAAGATCGCTTGGGTCAATGATATTGAAAGTGAGTAAAGAGCATCGGGAAACCGAATGGTTGTTCCAAAGGATTTCTCTGGCAGTTGTCAGAGGAAACAGCCATACCATCCTATCAGCTGGATTATTTTGATTTTTTTGTTACTTAATAAACTTTTTCTTATCAAAATTAAGGGATCTATATATAATTAAAATAATAATATTTAAAATTATAAAATTAAATAATTTTGAATTGTTGCGTTGTCGTGGGATGGAATCAATTTACGAGCAGCAACGTAGTTTCCACGAAGAGAGAGACAGGTTGATAATGTTGATGTCAAAAGAGATGATGATTGAAAAGAAATCAGTATATTATGTCTAATGACTCTTTAGGTGAAGGATCAAATCATTTCGGACCACAAAGTTTCCTCAATGATGGAGGTTGTGTTTTTCATCATTGTAGAACTACATGTCAGCCACAAATAAACTTAGTGAGCTTTACAATGACGAGTAAGTTTATTCTCATATTCAAGAACTCGTCAGAAAGATAAGATTGCCATGACTGACTTGGACGAATTCTATAAAAGACTGAATAAAATAAAGGAGTACCACAAAAATAACCCAAACAAAGTTTATACTCCATTCGACAAGTGTGACATTGAGGTCATTCAAAGTAATTGACAGCTCATTGTAGACTTTTCTGACGAGGAAGCATTTGGGAGATTTCTAGACCTCCACGAATGCCACAGACTTTATATTAACCTTAAAGATGTGGAGTTTTTGGACTACATCACATATTTGAGGACATTTGACCGACTATATGCCATACAGAAAGACATGAAGTTTACTGTCCGTTATAAAGAGTTCGTTGGTTTGTTAATTAAAGGTACACTGATACTTTAATGAGTTATTTGTGGGGATTCTATCGTAGAGTTAGCCCACTAAGTGATCACAATGAGGTGTTGGATGGGTTTAGAGCCAAGTTTGAGAGTAGTTGGAAAGAGAGGACGTTCCAGGGATGGGAGGTTATTTTGGAGGTCATTTTAGAAAGGAACTGTGGGAGCTCTCTCATTCTCTGGGGCTCATTTGGATTTGAGTGAGTTTAATTCATCAGAGGAGTTGGAATCCTTAGGGGGAGATAGATTAAAGTCAGCTTTGAAGGCCTTGGGGTTGAAGTGTGGGGGGTTTGTTATGTTATTGAGTGTAGAACAGTGAGTGAGAGGGCTGTACGACTGTTTAGCACTAAGGGTGCTACTAAACTACCGTCAAATCTGTTCACAAAGGAGAGAAGGATGGAAGAGGATACCAGAGCCAGCAAAGCCAGAGACATAGCTTGGGTGGAGGCTCAAATATATGGATTGGTTGAACTACTAAAGGAGCAAAGACAATCCTCTATTGACAATGTTCAAAGAAAACAGGCCCAATCTAACATTGTTAGTTCTGAAAGTGAGGATGATTTGCCAGAAGTGGTGGAAGACGAACCTGACGAAGATCACGTGTTGTATAACCCAAAGAATGTACCCCTTGGATGGGATGGTAAGCCGATACCATATTGGTTGTACAAACTACATGGACTAAATTTGAGCTATACATGTGAAATATGTGGGAGTTTCGTATATAGAGGTCCAAAGGCTTTCCAGATGCACTTTGCGGAGTGGAGACATGCCCATGGGATGAGGTGTCTAGGCATTCCAAACACGTCCCACTTTGCCAATATTACAAAAATAGAGGACGCCTACGAATGTTGTTGTGTTTATTATGCTTAGTGTGGGCTAAAATAAAGGTTATGAAGGATTCTGAGAGGTGGAAGTCAGAGATTGAGGAGGAATTCGAGGATTCTATGGGGAATGTTGTTACTAGGAAGACATATGAGGATTTAAAGAGAGAGGGATTGTTGTAGATTGTGATTTTGGTATTTTTACGTTTTAATAATTACCTTACCTTTTATAGTTCAATAGTACTATTTGTTAGGTTTTCATCTTCTGGTTTAAAGTACTCCCCCAATTATGCTTCACAACATGGTTGTAGTGATTGGCCTTTCGTAGAGGAGTATTGATGTTTGCTCTACTTGGCAATGTGATGGTTCCACTCATGTAGGACATTGTATATTCAGAGAAAGCTATTCTAATTAATAGTAGGAATGGGGTCGAGGCATTAAGAGAAATGGGGTCTTTTTGGTTTCGTTGGAGTTTCTGTAGAAAATCCGGTTCTGTAGTGTCGTATCATTAATGATGATGTCGCTCGTGAAACCAGGAAGCAACGTAGATGGATGGAACCTTCAGCGGGAATTGGCAGCAGTGAGGTTCGGACAGGGTAGAGTCCGAATTCTGTTCAGCACTTATGAGCTATAATATTCAATAAAGCCGTTTATTTGTTTACACGTGCACTTATACATCACAATTAAGTCAATTTAGTAAAATGTGCCAGTACAAGTTTATCGTATTTTGTGGTTGAAGCCCTTTGGTAGATTTGTGGTATCTGTTACTTGTCCTGACTTAATTTAAAAAACAAAGAAAAAAACTGTTGTTATGGAGGCCACAGCCCTGACTGCATGGCTATTCCCTCCCTGGACTGCGAAGGTAATCCACCCAGAGAAGCCTTTGTCCTCATAAGTCAAATTTTCTCACACCTGAACTTTAAGAAAATGCGTACAAGTGAAGCCTTAAAATAATTGTCGTTAAGGATAAAAATCGTAACCGCTATAATTAAAAATCCATAGTTTCCAACAGACATGCTGAATTAGCATTATTACAGCGTATCAATAATGTCAAAACGACAATCACAAATTAAGTCATGTAAGCTTAAATTCAGTCTATAATCAAGTTATTAGGGATTGTTAGAGATTACTGTTAAATTTATTTAGGGGACATCAATTTCACGAATTCTGCATTATACAAAACTGATACCTTCGTAATCAACACATCCGTCCCCGTCAATGTCCGCTTCCTTTATCATTTCGTCCACTTCTTCGTCCGTCAGCTTTTCCCCCAAATTAGTGAGGACATTTCGTAGTTCTTCTGCTGAGATTTTCCCATCCCCATTTCTGTCAAATACACGGAAGGCCTCCCTAACATCCTCCTCAAAGTCTTTACTTGACATTTTTTTTGACATCAAGTTCAAAAACTCTGGGAAATCGATTGAGTCATTCCCTTAACACTCCAACAAATCGACTAACCATTCGTATCAAACTCTTTAATGGTCGCCTGAATTTCCGACTCTGTTGGATTGTGCCCCAAAGCCCTCATAACAGTCCCAATCTCAGAGGCGTTTATAATCCCGTCCCCATCTTTGTCAAACAAAGCAAATGCCTCCTTGAAGTCTTTGGAAATAAAAATAAAATTTGACCTAAGATTTGTTCATCTGAAAAATTTTTCATCTAAAAACATAACCGCGAATATTTTACCATTTTTTATTTAAACTCAAAAATTTTATTAATTTTTGATAATTTAAAAAAATAAAATTAATATTTATTTTAATTAAATTATTAAAGGAGATATAAATTTTTACATTTAATCCGAAATAGGCCACATGAGTGAGATTATAATATCGAGATCCTGCCTTTCATTTGAAAATATCAGAGACCATTTGCTCCAGCCTCCCCAGTCGACCTACTATGAAAGATTGAAGGGAAGCATCAAAGATTTCTTTACTTGTTCTTACGAGCGACTCATCGGCCTCGTCTTCTCCATATTCCCAGTGATCGACCTCATAAGAAGCTACGAGAAGAATTTTTTGGCGACTGACCTTTTCGGTGGAATAACGATCGCTTCAATTGTGATCCCCTGGGTCTATATTTTTTATATTTTGAGGTCTCACCCACAGCCAGATTGCTATGGTGGATCTGCAGTACGGAATTTACTCCTCAGTCTATCCCCCAATAATTTACTTTTTCATTGGAAAGTCCCACGCGGCTGCATTTGGTCCCCACTTTGCTTATTTTAGGAAGTTTTGCAATCGTTTGCATAATGACAGGTATTTGTCGCGAGAAACTGATTGATACGTTGAATATTAATTTCTGTCAAGTCAACGTGACACGTGACTATTGGAGAATGGGGGAGAGTGGGGTCTGCTTTAACGAGGTGGATTTTAACAGCAATTTCGTTTCATCATTAACCATGCTCGTGGGGATGGTTGAGGTTAGATTTTACAATTTGCGGTCAATTTACTGATTTTTACTAAAGGTTTGATGTCGGTGGTTAAATTCGGTTATCGGTTCTCCTGGCCCCTCTCTCGTTGCCGGGTATACTACTGGGGAGCCTTCCATATTTTGTTCTCCCAAATCACAAACATTTTGTTTTACCCTACAAAATGCCGAAAGGGTGTACTCCATCATTCCATGCGTTGAATTTGCTTAAAATAGGGGATAGAAAATGAAATACATCCTCGGGGGACTGACCGAGTTCTTGTAAGCCCAATCGTGACCTCGGCCATTTGCATGATCTTTCTGATCCTCATGAGGGAGTTCGTCCTGCAGAATGCCAGAGTTAGAAATATATTCGGTTCAGGGTCCCTTCGGAATTGTTGGCTGTACTATTTGTGCTGACTTCCAGGTTGTCGTCGGCAGTCTTGTTGTAAGGTACACCGACGTTGCTGAAAAATTCAATCTCCCGTTGGTGGGAACGATTCCGCAGGGGTGGGGACGGTTTTAATTTGAAGGTACCCTCAACCACTAGTCCCCAACGACGCTTTTTGGAAGTACATTTATGCTGATGCGGTCCCCATTGCTGTTGTCTGTTGGTCTGTGACGACTTCCATTATGCTGTTGTTTGCGGAGAAGAGGAATTACTCTGTCGACGTCAATGCTGTTGGTTCTCCCGTTATTTCAGGAATTATGCAAATACGGGCTGATTAACATTTTCGGGGTTTCTTCCACGGACTTGTGACTACGGCGGCACTGAACAGGTCATTTATATTCGAATCCGTGAGCCAAACCCAACTGGCCGGTTTTGTGGGGGGTCTAATCGTCCTTTTCTCGTTATATTTTATTGGGGGCATCTTTAAATACCTCCCAACTGTATTGTCTCCCAATATTGTTTCAGTGTATTCTTTCGACGATCTGTATTGTCGCCTTGCACGGATTGTTCAGGAAACTCATGGAATTGAAATCGCTTTGGAAGCACGACAAATCAAATTTTGTATTTTGTTCGATTACTTGAAATAGATCCTGTTTCTTGGGACTTTTGTTTTCGTGATTTTGTCTGACCTCACTGTCGGACTAATCGGGGGACTCGTCTTGTCCACCCTGATCCTTCTTTACAGAAACTACAGGTTTTAGCTAAAAATCAAGTTTAGCGCCCCTGTTCTTAGAATGTCGGCCATTCCAGGGACAGAAATTTTTGAAATCTCACAGGTGGACCCGAAAGTACCAATTTTCATGATTCAAAGGATATCACTACATCTCCGTAGTCCTGAGGATGCCCTATTCAATCTCTTACTTGAATATTCTGCAATGTGCGGAAACCCTGAGGGACTATTTTAAATCTGGAGTTGGTAGAAGGAATGAAGTTGTCTAATTATTATTTCAGGAATATGAGCCTCCCAAAAACTGTGTGATTCTTGATTTTTCGGGCGTCTCCCACATCGACTATTACTCCTTTCAAAAACTGACTAAGGTCGAATTTCTGTTATTTTCAGATTTTGGCGACAGCACGCGACGCAGGAAACGAAATCATTATTGCCAGACTAAACTGTGATTTTCTCATTTTGATATTGCAGACCAAATTTATGAGATGATGGAGTCGAATGGGTTCGTGAAGATTTTGGGGAAGAACGAAATTCGTCCCAACTATTTATGATGCTATGCATTTGCTAAAATTATCCCCCAATTTATCACTTTTGTAATTTACTCTTACAAAACTCCACTTTCAATACTAATAATTTATTTTTCTCTACAGCTGAGTATCCTTAATTTTTTGTACAAAAACTAAGGGAGTACAAACTCCTAACTGTGTTGGTTGCCACTTCTCTAGTAATGTCTGTCTTTATCGCAATCTCAGTCTGTTATTCTACTCCGTTTACAATAGCAACTTTCAATGTCAGAGGACGATCTGATGAACTGCGGAGACGTGCAAGGAGGAAAGTTACATTGAGAAAACTGATAGAATGGATAATGAAGAGGCACATGCGGAACCCTAAGTGCTTATGGGTAACGCGGGAATGGATTTAACTAACTTACAAAGCTAAGTCAAACACAGCACTTTTCACGAGAGCCGTAGCTTCGCACAGGCAGGACGCACACTTGTGTCGGGGATCCCTTTTGGTCACCCCGCAAAGAAACGTGTGAGGACTTCAAAGTTGACTTTCCATTAATAAAAAAAATTATATTAATAAAAATCTTAATCACGTATTTTAGTGATCTTATCAAATCTTTTATATAGCTAAGGCCACAGGAGGAGCTAACAGGTAGTCAGTGATAACCCTCAGCAGGAGCTAGCTGCTAATCAGTGATAAATTTCTCAGCAGGAGTTTGTGAAGGGAACTGAGCTGGTAGTATCTTCATAATTCTTTAATATGCTTCAACGACTCAATTTAGAATTAGTGTGATATGTCATATTACAACAGCTATTACCTAAGTGCACCGAGAAATGGACATACACATGGATGATAGCAATTTTAGGCGCTGTCCAAACCACCGTCCTCTCTAGTGTCTTCACACTGTGCATGGACATTAACATTGTGAATCACAGCTTATCACCAATTTCTAATCTTCTTAGCGCATTCATAATTATTTTCTTCATGTAAAAGAATCCGATTAACAAGATTATTTAGCAACTAGTTTTACAATCGACCACGTGGGCTGAACAAATTGGTTATTAGTAGAGACTATCTGCTCACATAGCATGAGTAGAACAAATTCTCGATAACCCTCACCCATTACACCATCCAATGGACAACCAGAAAGCCACCTGTTGAAAGAGGAAGGATCCAACGTGGAAGGGGATCAAGATCTTTACCATTATGCAAGAAATAATGGCTGCTCTTCGCCACAGAGGTTGTCCACGTCAAAGAGGACCAACCACGACTGGCGTATTAAGCCCACCAGACTCTCCACTGGTCATGATACTGACCCTCAGCATGCGAAAGATCACTCAAAAACCGCATTTGATAACCGTTATCATTAATGATAAATGTAAGTGATTAAAATGATTCGTAAGTGACTCTCTTGTTGCGTCTGACAAGCATAAACACCACAAATGATATCCCCATGACCAAAAATAACAACGCTACCAAGGATTATTGGAGTTTTGTTCTTTTTGGAAATGTCGGCCAAGCATTCCCGAACTAATTTCCCGCCTTAATTATACCTTGACCTTCAAAATTAATGGAAGGATCATCTCTGTACATCTGAACCCAAAGCTGATCCATCTCAAGAGTCCACAAAGTCAAGTTCAGGGACATCACAGACTGACAACGGAAATAATTATTTTGGTTAGTCTGGAATAATTTTAAATTTGAATTTTCATAGCGTTTATCTAAGACTCACAGCAACCCAAACCAGAGTGGTAGAAGATGACCATCTCGACGTAATAGTAATAGTCATCCACCAGTGTCCCGTAGAACGTTAAATTGCTCCCCTTGGTCGACAAAACCAACTTTTGGTCTTTGCGGTCACACGAACTCCCCAGAGTGGTTGAGTTTATTGGGTTGAATATAACGGACCACATAAAACAAATAATTTACATTTCCGTTATGGTCTGTGAGGTTGACTCTCGCCTGGAAGAGAATGCAGAAGTTACCCTTTTCGTCCCTTACCGTCCATAAATCAGAAGGAATCTCGGTTAAGCTTTTTTGTAGGTTTTGCTAAAGGTTATGCTTACATTAACTTTGGAAAAGGATAATGAAAAAACTAAATGGTAAAGTAATGCTTAATGACTTACAAAGGATGACTATCATCTTCAATACAATTAATTTATTGTTTTCCGATTATTTGCTTTAACACATTATAAAAATAATTTAAATAAAATTAAACAAATAAATATTAATTTAATATTTATTAGTCGACCAGATTCACAATAAATGTATTTTTATATATTTGATAGATAAATAAGCCGGGCAGCATAGTGGTCAGTATTGTCGCGATTAGCCTACCTAGTAGACTGGTTCCGTTTCACTTTGGCCTTTTCCAAATCCTAAATGGGATCCACCTGTCTCTGGAGACGAGCAATACCTTATTGGTATCCGAAAATCTACCTCTTGCGCTTTACTCTGGCCGTGGGAACTGGAAATACTATAGTTGGACCAGGGTTTTGAGATCTAAAGTCGAGTGCGAGCAGTTTCAGTTCCAAAACATTTTCTCGTATCTTGCGCTTTCTAGACATTTTTCATAATGGCTGTCCAATAAAGAAACCAGACAAACCACCGCCCCACTATTAAGGAATTGAAAACCAGAGACGATTTGGACTATACAAAATCACTGGCTAACAGTTGAGACACGTGAAGGATTTCCATAAAAGTGCAAATCATACGTTCTAGTTTTAAACAATTTCTCCGTCCCAACCGCATTTGAGACTTGGGCGTGGCAAGTCACTATAGGCCTTTTCCAAGAGATTGGAATTGCTCACTATAGGCGTCTTGGAATTGCCATCGTTAGCAGCAATGTCCACTGTCTCTCAGCAGTTGGTTCTGACTTACTTTTTTATATTAATTAAATAAATTCAATTTTAGTTTTTAACAATTTTCTTGTCTAAAGTTTAGCATGGTCACCTCCGACGATTTCATGGACAACCAAAGGCCTCTTAATTGATGGTCCTGGACGGGGTCCTCAAAAAGGTATGGAGGTGTCTAAGATTGGAGAGAACATAATGGATTACGAGAGCCTGCTTGCGACAAGAACAAGTGTAGGAGAATGACGTCATTGCACATGATTTGTCATGACCATCGATTAGCGAGTGCATTAATAATTTGTTTGAAATATTCAGTCACGTGTGATGAAAATGGGAGATCAATAAACAGTGTTGATTACTAGTTGATTAAATTTCGGTTTAATTACTATTTGAAATGATTTTAAAATTTTAGTCAATTATGTCTAGTTAGTGACGTAATTATATACACTTAATGTCTCCACAAGGTAAGTTTCACCTCTCGTCTCCCATTTGGTGACATTAGATATGGGACCTCCGGAAATAAGGAAGCAGCATACTTTGTATAAATATTTTATTTTTAATTAGGGTATCGAAGATGGTGAGATGTTGACGTGTCTCTGTTAGGTCTCCAAAGCATTATACTAACACGACTCTGTCTCGGTCTTCCTAAAAAGAATAGAGTTGAATTTGGGAAGTTTCCTACAAAGGAGATTTTGGCTGATATCCAAAAGAATATTCATACATGAAAAGTTTGTGGAGGAGTCATTATTATTAACCCAGAAACACCAATTGTTACTCTCTTGAGATTAATTAGCTGATCCCGACAATCCTGATGAGCTTTACCCCGATGTTGGACTTTTGACCCAACACAGTCACGGTACGGGCGGGGGACAGTGTTCGTGAGAAGACCAACTGGGGTGATGTGCTTCTGGAAACTGCTTGACACAGGACGGTCTGTCGACGACAGGTCCTGCTGGAGGGTTAAGAAACTCTTGCCGTTTTGCTTGATAAGGTGGTCTCCGGTGGATATAACACGTTACTTTATTGAATGTTCACCGAATTTTTGTCAATAAATTTGAGGCCTTCACGATATTTTGTGTGATGAGCTAGTGAAAATTGTTAGTTGAGAATACTCACCGGACACGTGGTTTCACACCGGAGTAACCTATCTATTTCCTAAAAAATGGCTTGTGGATCACCAGATGATTTGCGTCCAAGCACGTGCAACCCTATATTTGTAAATTATTCACTAAATGTGTTAATGGAGGCATTCGATCGCGTATCTGATAATCAGTTGGGAGCAAAGAGGAGATCCTCAAGGCGTCAAAGAGCAAGCCTTGACCAATCGGTGTATAAACAATAAGCATGGAATAAGATCCAACTTGGATCCACGTTAGAAAGCACATGATTCAGTGGACCATAATTTTCAGTGTTATGCATTGGAATGTTCGGAACTTGCAAACTGGATAGAGAATTTCATGAAGAGGCTAACTACTAAATGGAGAGTAATCCTAAACTTAAGCATGGAGAGGATTGGGATAGTTGCATTGAAGCGTGGAGTACTAAAAGGAGACTCTTTGTCTCCCCAACTTTTTGTTTTAGTAATCCGTTGAGCAAAATCCTGAATAAGAACTAAATTGGGGATTACTTCAATTTTCCAAAAGAGTGGGCTGTACCAGTTTCTGACTTATATGGAAGGAAAATCGGATATTTCGCTAAGGATGGAATCTTGCGGGCCTTGAAAAAAAACGACCACGATCGCTAGATTCCTAGGTGGAACTAACTCAAGTTAATATGAAGACTATCAGAGAAAGTTAGGAGAAAGGCCTGATTGATTCTATTGAGAAGCCACTTCACTCTATGCTGTTTAACAATTGCCAAGATGGAAACGTTGATCTGGCGGATCTTCGAGGTGGTTAACCAGTGGAAATAATAGCCCGAGATTGGAGGGCATGTATTGTTTGCTTCAGGAGATGAACTTGTTTTTTGATACCAATGATTCAAGGCTAAGAAATCAGTGGATCATTTGATTACACGTTGTATCAGAATGCTCAATAGTGACTTTATGAGGAGGCATATTGAAGTGGCTAGATGACGCTGAAGTGCAGGACAATAAACCAGACATTTTCGTGTATGACAAAGTGAAGAATGACATTGTGATTATACAAGTTGGGATCACCCCACAAGAAGTACTCAGGCATACAGAGGTGGAAAAACTCACAGGTATGACTTGCTTGCTAGAGAATTGAGTTTGCCATACGATGCTCCTGTGAGAATTATCCCTGTGGTTTTGGTATGGGACGGGATTATCTCCACGTGCTACAGAAATTATTTGAAAGGTTTGTCGACTGATGTGTCAATAAAAGCTTATATTCAATCGATGGAGTTAAAGAAAACATTAGAAAGTGTCGAGCACAAACATGGAGTCATGGAAATCCTCTACGCGTCGAGGGGGCTTGAAGAGCCGGCAACTCATTACATTGGTGAAGCGGCGAACCCGCAGTCCTATGAGGAAGTTGAAGTCAGGTGGAAGGCTGGTGAAGATCCTCTAAAAGAAGAGGAATACGCCTTAAAGTTTTGAGATGAAAGTTCGATCAATTATATTAACTCCCTCACCTTCAAGTAAAGAAACCGGTGGTCAACAATAATGTAACTGCCGAAAGCAAACGTCTCAAAGGTCGTATGCTTGATTCAGTGTGAGGAGCAATTAATCCTCAGTTTCCAAGTTCGAAGTAACCGTCTTTTCTATAGAACAGTCTTTCCATATTCGAGTTGTGAAAGCCATCCATGGAGTAGAAGTGAGAGATCCTTTTTGGATACTGGCAAACAATAAGCCTAACACGAGACAGGTTAATCACGCCTTGCTTACTCCAAAATAGCGAAAATCGAAAAAATAAAAATTTATTAATATTATTAATTCAAATAATATACAACCAAAGATTAAAAACGTAACTCAAATATTATTATCAATAGTTCAAAGCAAATATAATGTTAATGTTGATAGCTGCTTTGACAACTAATTATTTAAATACGTGCACTATAAAAATTTGTCGCTTCTCGGCCTTTTGGCTAAGATCAAAGTGTAGTATCTGTTCTTTCCAGCTTTATATCTGGGACGCCCTTACAAGGGGCAAGATATAATGCTTATTTTTGTAACCTGGTGTGTGTTGCGAAGCTTGCTTCCGCCATACCGCGCGTCCTCCCAGTATTGCAGTACTTCTGGGTTGGGCGCATAACCCCTTTGGGGTTTCTTAAAATTTAACAAATGTATTTGAATTTGAGAAATATTAAAAGCCGTAGGCTTGTAACGTGAGATGGAAAAAGAACTCCGCTGGGATCGCAGTTTTCCCTTTCTCTCAGGTAACTTTCTAAATTGAATGTAACGAGTGCATGGAATATGTTTTTTGCTGCCCCTTGTATGAATTTCGTTTCTTTACTTCCTGGCTAAAGTTTCCACGCATCTACAAGTGGCGCCGTCATTAGTGAACATCTCACCTCGGAACCGGATCGTCTATAAAGGACTCACACCCAAAATAAATGAATAGCATTCTTAGTTTTTCCTCATCGATTAGTTAGCATTACTGTTCTTTACTTGTGTGTCTAGCCTGGAAGGAGCGATAGCTAAACGTTTTTTATTAAATGTCTGCGTATTTATTTATAGAAAGTTTTACTAAATGGATAAGAACTGTCTTTCTCTTCCTGGACTAAGACAGTACAGATATCAGGTTCTCTCATTGTGTTATTCTTTGATCTCTCTGTAAGATGGGGATATCGACCTTTGAGGTCACCGAAATGAGTGCTTAGTCTTCATGCCTTTTTCTTAAGGTACGGACATCTATCAGAAATATATTTAGTCCTCTAGTCAGCAAACTTTCTGTTAGCCCAGAACCAGGACCAACAGTTTTACTGAGTCGAGTGACGCAGTCATCAGTGATTCATCACTGCGGAATCGGATTGTCTCGGGGACTCATAAGCATGCAAAAAATAAAAGAACAAAAAATTAAGAACAACAGTGAAATAAAAATTTAGACATTGACAATTTAGACTTACAAAGGTTATGTGATCCTTGGTAACCCTCACACGTGGATCCTTGGTAACCCTTTGGATCATTGAACCGATCTTACAGACTAGAACGTCCGCTTGTGGGCCAAGGATTCATGATATCTCAACAGTAAATGGGACAAACAAGTGATCCTCCTAGATGCTTCGATACCTCCTTCTTTTCTGATGTCAAATAATAGATAAAAATTCCAAGGGGAAATGTTCACTGTGGGAAGGTACGTGAGCAACTTGATTGTCTTTAAGTGTCTTCGTTCAAACTCTTAAAGCGATAGAAAAACAAAATTGTAGGAGAGCGGTTGGGTCGGATTCCTGCCGAGTTGATCAAGTTTGGAGCAACTAAATTGGCTGGAATACTCACTCTCGTATTTTACAAAGCTTTTAACGACAAAAGTGACCTTGGAGATGGGAAAGGTGAGCAAATTCCGGAAAACCTAGGGGTCTCTATTGTTTAACTTACGGAAAACACTTTCTATTGTCGTATTTCATGATGTCACCTGGACAGAGTGGATTCAGAGAGTGAAGGTCTACCACTTACGCCGTCTGGACGCACAGATGGTCTGGAGCTCTATGTCAAAAAAGTTATTTGGATCAACATGCTTCGTGCATTGCATATTCATTAAAATTTTAAGAATCTTTCTCAACGCAGATGATCTTGGAATGATCTCCATGCTGCCATAAAGTACTCTCTAGCAGTCAAATTGGGAAACTTTAGCTCTAACTTTTCGAAACCACTTAGAGAGTTTCTACAAGGAGACTCTTTATCCCCCTTTTTAGTTACTTATCTCGATGCTCGTTTACAGACTTCAGATCGTCTATCGAAGGCCAATATATTAGTTGATTTATGCAGATATCTGAACTTTATATAGAACTCACACTTTATTATAAGAATTCGACCGCTCTTGGGGAATAATGAAGATGTAGCTCGATGAAAATCCTTGCCTCTGGTGCTTTCAGAAACCTAGTAATGTCGCTCGGGTAGAGAGCTCTGTGGAAAAGTAAAGCTAAGAATGTACAATGCTTGTGGAAAGTTAATTTATATTTGTGCGACATGGGGGTTGTTAAAACAGCCTATGGAGAGGCAGCTTTCACCGCATCATGTTCAGAACTCGACGATATACTATGAAGATCAATAACGCAAAATTATACAAATTATGTGACACAGAACAACTATCGATGGAAATCCAATGATCTAAATGGAGACTGTTGGGTCACATTTTGAAAATTTACTTGGTGGTAACAGCAAAATGTGTGATAGAAGAATATCTCATGGAAAAAAAGATCATTCCGAGGAAGGCCAGGGCAAATCTACCCTCTGTGTTAAATGAAGACTTAAAAAGCGTCGGCAGAAAAATATATGGCCGACATCTCGAAAACTAAGAGAACTTGCAGAATAGAGGGGACCTTGAATGAGACTGGTTAGCCCGGCACAAGGGAACCTAATTGACTTTTTTGTTTTTTACGCGTCTCGTCGGTGACAATAATAATATACACTCCGTGCAACAAAGGTAGGCACCATCTCAACCTTCCAACAAATTAACCACTTGACTAACCAATCTAACAACAATAAAAATAATATAAACAAAATTACAAATAATGTAAAGTAAATAAAAACTATGACACAATATTCCAAATATTATCAAAGTATTTATCCCTAAAAATAAATAAAATAAAAAACCGAATTCGCATATTCAAATAAACCCAACACCTGAAATCAGTGTTATCCATGATATCTTTCCTAACATCATCTATTCCCAACATTTTCTCAATTATTGAGATATTAAGCATGCTAATGCTACTGGAGTCCACGACAGCTGGTTGGAGGAGGAGAGACCTAAAGTCCCTTCCCAGTGACTTCTTCACCACAATATAGTCATCCAGGGTCTTTATTCCATGCCACAACACAATCATCACAAACTCACGAAATAACGAGTTCTAGTAATAAATAATAAACACAGCCTTATAGGACGAATCACACAGAAAAGTATGCAATGACTAATACAAGTGGGGGTGACATTATTAGAGGACAATTCCTCAATAAGTCTAACTCCCAACTGAGTCCCTTCACTGGTAAAGACAATGCAAACCAGAATTGATGATAGCGACTGTTGCCATTATGAAGAAAGCGGCATGAATATGGGGTAACCGAATATCCCCGTCTGTCTGAAGGGAGAGGATAGCCTCAATGACGACCATAATCTACAATCTCATATAATCGCTACAAGTTGTCGTTCAGGGAATGAATTACAAGTAATATGACGAGTAAGTTCAAATAGACAACTCACAGAAATAACACGAACGTGTTTAGATGAACTAGTAAGGGCACCAATCAGCAGACATAGACAATTCCTTTTAATTAGAAGCAGCAAGTGAGGGAATTCGTCTGAGAATAATGAAATCACAAACCATAATGAAGATAATTGAATATTACTGGGAGAACAAAGCAGGGGTCATAGTAGTTGCTATCACTCAGATACGACATAGTCTGAGATTACGAAATAATACCACCTCAAAGTGTCGTTCAGTGGGGTAGTAGAGTGAGGAAAGAAGCATAATGTGGGGGTTGATCTGATATAATATTTGATCAATTTTACAACTCTTGAGAGCCTCACCCCAACCGATTGGTCTAGTTATTACGACAATCACAACTGGCAAAATCTGAACGAAGTATTCCCGAATGACTGATAAATATTCAGTATTTTCACAATTCTTTGATCTAAGGGACTAAGTTACAGAAATACCCTTTAAAGACAACGTCCCAGTAGATGAGGACATAAAGTAAGGAGATGCTGAAAGTTACATAAATCAATAAATTGTGGGAGTTTGTCAATGAGAAAGTCCATAATAATTATTCCAATATTAGTCTCTGCCCGAATAATCATAGACAAGTCATCCATATCATTCAAAATAGACTCCAATTTCTGTCTGAAGCCACCAGCCGACTCTATGAGACCCCAAAACTCCTCATCAATGGGAACACAACCCCCACTAGCATGAACACACATATATTACCTAATCATCACAAATTTATTCAATTCCAATTTGATTGACGGAAATTGCTTGTATATTTCATTAATGAGACCAATGTGGTGGTGGTTGTATTCGACATTAACAAGCTGGCACGTGTATTTTGTTAGACAGTCTTGTAGTTTGTCATGTATCACGTTATTATGATAATTTCTCAGCATTTCCGTGAGGTTGTCATTCTTGAGTAGAGAAACCACCATTGATGAAATGTCGGTGGAGGGAGTATGGCCACACAGAATAACAATCAGAGAGGTAATGAGACTGCTGTTGGTCAAACAAGGAAATAATAATTTTGACTTTTCAAACAAAGACGTTAATCCGTCAGCATCGGTGGACTCAACAAACACTCTCAGTGATTCTTCCGCCCTAAAATCAATCCGATTTGGGATGTCGGGAGTAATCTTCACCAAAACAGGCCAAAAGCGTTTAGCGTTCACCAATAATCCAGAGAGGACAAGTCTCCACATCCACAGACTGAATTTCATTGATTTCATAACTCTCTCGTGTGACATTATCTGTCGTAGTATTTTCGGGTCAACCTCCCCCCAACATATTGGAATAAAGTAATCGTGTTGTCGAAATGTCCTCACAAATAGTTTACAAGAACTAGAAGAGTTACAGCAAACTGACAGAAACAGGCTAGTAATAGCATCAGGACTAATCTTCAATCCATGCAGTCTCAGCAAATCATAATGAGTGTCCACAAATAATAGTAATTGAACTTCAAACTCATCAGGTTTGTCAGAATCCCCCTCAAACTGAGATAATCCTTCAATCATTGCAACACAAAATGATTTTGGTACATTTCTCACAATTTGAGATATTTCAGCCAAAATACACAAATATTGGAGGGAATGTAGGAGTACTCCACTGAACAGCCATTCCATAAAGTCAGAATCTCCCATTATTCCATACTTCCTCACAATTGAAAGCAACAATTTCAAAAGAGGACACAAATCATGATCACTTGATAAGTTTCTCAGTAAAACAGTCAATCGACGGAATATGATACATTCGGAATTTACAACTCGACAGTCTGAGTTGTTGGTCCCCTCCATCAAATCCGTGATTACACCATGCAGTGAAGATGGAAAGTGTGAATAGATTCCCTCTGCTTCAGAAGACATTCTCGGTCGTTTATTACAAGGAACAGCATACTCACCAATATAATGTCTGTCAGAAAAGGCGGTCAACAAGTCAGAGTCCACGTGTTCACATATATTCATGATACTCACAATATAGTCTCCATTAATTCCATCAGTGACTGTATTAAATCCACCAAAAAGAGACTCAAGTTTGGAATAACCCAGCCGACAGTCATAACAAGCTAAAATGAGATCAACAACGAGAGAATAATCACAGTGGACAGTATAATTGACCACCTTAGCAATGGCAGAGGCAGTCTCCATTCTATTGGGAGACGCATTAGTATATAATACAAGGTTGGGTATGCAGTCACCCCCACAATCCGCAATCTCATCAGCAAAGGTGGTAACAAATGTTGAAAAAGTCGAAGAATATTTGTTAAATGACAAATTCTGTGTTACTTCCTCATCACAGAATGGGTGCAATAACACATTCAGAATATCATTAAATTTGTCAATACGAGAATACAAGAACATCTCCCAAGTTCCCATATTTATCAGTACTTCCATACACAAATGGAGAACATTTAGCCCAAAACAACCCCCTTCTTTGTGCGCAAAGTTAATAATCAATAAGAAATCAGGCAAATCAGGAATAATCTAAACTGCAGCACAATCAATAACCATTCTGGCACATCTTTTTAACTCCATAATTGTCTCAAAGTCATCCAAGACATCGATAATAGCACGTGCTGTAGAACAGATTATATCGAACATGGACAAAATACACATTCTATCCGCATTTGACGTGTCTTCTCTTACCAACAGAGTCGATAACTTGGCATCAACGTGAAAATCATAAAGTAGGTAATCAGTCACGTGTTTAGGAACAACGAGTCGCGTACATTAACGTAGATGGCCTCATGAACCTGAAGTTATGTAAACAAGTACCGTCAAGAGGGACTTTAAGTCAGTTTGTAAGTCATTGGGGACTGGTAGGCACAACACAACCAATCTACACAGAGTAACATAGTTAGTCCATCCACACAATCTAACTGCCTTCCTCCCATATACTTTAATAATATCCCTAAATAAATGAAATAGACAAACTCAGAGTGAACTCCAAAGGGGGAGGTCTTCCAAAGAAAAGAGAATTTAATATTTGATCCGCCTGCTCACTCAAGTGGCATTCATATAAAGCGAATATTGAATCGACTATTTTTTGATTAACAAAAAACTCGTATTTGACACCAAAGTCGACAAATTCGTTCAAAATGACCTAAAATAATGTTAACGTGTACATTCTCAATCCACGTGGGGACAAAAGCTGTGACCACGTGTTCTTTATACTGAGAAATCCCAACAAAAACATCCTCCAAATAATATTCTGCCTAAGAATGTCGTTGATTTTAGGGTTATTCCCCAAAGTGACGAGAGCGCACGTAGCAAATTGGACGAAGGTAGTTCTGACGTCATTTTCGTCCTAAAATTGTTAAATTATGTCACCTTTGTGTCAACTCGACTGTGGCAAATGGTAGGAATGTGACTATTAGCTACCAACACCAGAAAATCCTTGAGCAGATATAATCATCGTGGACACAACAGGCCATGAGGAAAATCAAAACCGATTTCAAACGGTTCGAGGTTTGGTTTCTCTCGAAAACTGAAAAAATGGCCTTCCAATTTCGGTAGTAAATGCTTATAAGTGATTTCTTCAAAAAAGGAACCAAAATTTTAATGGAATTCTCATTTTTGATCGTTGAAGCAAAAATATATGACTTTTTTTGTTGTTTCATACAATTTGATTTTCTAGGGTTATATTATTGCTTACTTGGTTGACCTTTAAATTTTTTATTTCATAAAAGGACAATATCTTTATGAGTTGTTTCCTCAGAGAATAGTTGGTTTGGTTTCTACTGAATTCTGATTTCCACGTCCGTCATTCTATTAACTAGTAGTTACACGAGAAAAGTGCAAAAAATGCATGTTTTATTTTAAATTATTTTATTTAATTAAAGGTTATTTTAATTATTTTATTAAAAAATATTTTTATTTGAATGGTGATTCAAGAATTGGTGTCAGCAAAATGCGTCTAAACGATTAATGTACTCTAAAAGGTACAAGACAAATATTTAGGGTGATAAGAATCTTACCGAACTGGACGACTTTTACTAAGAGTTATCGAATACATCGATTAATATTTGTCGTCACCACTGATACAGTCGAACCTAGAAAATTGGACAATCTTTGAAAAATTTTCTAAGAAAAAAATCCTATTCTCCTTATTAATCGACCAACTTTTAAATTGGCCTTTTGATACAAATTTGAAAAAAAATTTAAAAAAATTTTAGCACATGTCTTCGAATGATTCTCGTGGACGCTACTCTTCATTTTTAATGAAAAAACTCGAATTGTAAATTATAAACAAAAAAATGATGCTTCGTGCCAGGAGTTAGCTGATAGATTCTTGCACTTTATCAAGACGAAAAACAATAAATAATCTTTTACTGTAGAAAGACATTATTTTGAAAGATTATAAAAAAATATCAACTGTAATTAAAGCTGCACATAAACCAAAGTTTTCAAAGCTTGAAGAGAACTTGGTAGAATGGATGTAAATAGTAGGGTCTAAAGCAGTGGTTCTCAACCTGGGGTCCGCGAACCTTTATTTATCAGAGTATGTTTGTCGACAACCGTGCCTCAAAAAACAACATCAACCTTCTCATTAATTTTATTTCCTTTTTTAATAACAAATTGTGTTTTTAGAAAAGTAATAATTTTTTGACAAAAAACTTGCAAAAGTATGTTGAGAGTTCGCGAAATTTTTAATTCACTCACAAGGGGTCCGCGACCAAAAAAGGTTGAGAACCATTGTTCTAAAGGTATTTTTCGAAAAATCAATTTCTTAGGTTATCTGAATAATGATCTACCAAGGCAGCATTTTTGTATTTAATGAAAATTCTCTAGAAGAATCAGAAAATAGTGAACAAGAATCGGAAAAAATAAGACCTGTAGGCAAAAAAGATATTGCAGTTAGATTTACTGCAATAGAGAGGGAACTCAGCCAATGTTGAGAATGAAGTTTCACTGTTTTTTCTTCAATAATAAAGTACAAAGCAAAAAAATAGTCAGGAATTAAATTTTATTTCAATAAAACTTAAATACGTTTTTTGTACATTAAGGAATTTTTGAAAAAATTCTTATTTAATTGTTCTTCAAAATTATTGATTTTTATTTTTTTCAAATTGGCCACAAAATTCTAAGGAACCAAAAATGGCCAATTTACGAGGGTCGACTGTATTTATTGCTGGAGACCTAAATCCTTGGAGTCCGCAGATGACCTAGACTTAATTGAGATCGCTAAAGAGAGCTTGTAAGATATTGATATCTAATATATGTGCTGCACAGAATATATGTGCTATGGCTGTTGTGAGAGTGCTTATATTAATACAAACCATGTCAGTCCCCAATTCAGCTTATTTTTAGTTGTGGATTTAATGAAATGCTAAGTTTGGGTGTCTTCTTCTCAGTTCGTTTTAGAGATTCATGAAAATGTGCTTGACATTTATCTCTTAAAACTCCGAGGTGGCTACAGCCTTCATATTCATCTAGAAAATATTTTTTATAGACTCCAGGTTTGTCGCATATTTTTTGATTTTCTTCAAGACTGGCAACTCTGAATTACTTATCGATGTCATCTACCATTCTCACAAATGTATCTTCTATTTATGCAAAGTATTTTTAGGTCATCGATAAATTAAGGGTTTCGCATGCCTGAAATCTCACAATTTTGTTATCGAAATACAACAATAAAAATAAAGAACATCTGTTACTATAGCAACTAATTAAATGTATCCATCTTCCACAGGTGCAGAAGCAGAGAGACCTATCAATATGACACAAGTCCATCTCATGAAAACATCTAGTTTTTTCAGTTGGAGACCCCTTCCAAGTAATGGAGTGGAAAAGAGAAATGATCAATTTTCGCACTATCCTGGCATTAGGAGTCACCTAAGACCGGTAGATTGCGTACACCAATGTGGTAGAATGAGAAAAGATAAGAAATATAAAAAGGGAGAGAAATATTCACCAAGTAACCAGTGGGGAATCAAATTCAGTACCTTTGTTATAGTTAACCATAATTTTTTGATCTGAGATATAAAGAGTGCCCATGTATCCCACAAAGACTCTTGGAGACAACAAAATACTAGGACCCAGGCCTCCTGAGAGCGGCGTTCAAATTGCTCTGAAAGAGACTATCAGAATGGGACTCCCTCAACTGATGTGGACACAGAGAAGTCGGATTAAAGTGAAGGATCTCTGGTAGCGACTTGATTTGATGACGGACTTCCTATGGTTTCCAGCTACGTGTTAGCTAAGCAAAAAATTACTCGGAAATATGAAATGCAACAAATTCCATGCCTTTTTAACTTCTTGGTTCGAGGAAGAAGATTATTTTAGCGAGACAAGGAAATTCCATTGAGTACTAAAGACGACGTTTGAGCTGTTCAGGAGATCAAAACAAACCAGAATCATTTGAAAGATCCACGTGATTAGTTGGTGTTGTTCTCAATTTCACTTCCGGAAGTTAAATTTTTGTTAGCAACCAGTTTCCTTCATCTGAGGGAGCCTCATCTACACTACATAGCTTTAAGAATTATGGGAGACATCCTTCCCTTATACTTTTTATTACCATATTTTGGTTCTGCATATCAAGTGACTACCATATATCCGTGTTCTATCACCTATTCACGAGACTGGGAGATTCACTGACTCCCCTGGTGAATCTCCCAGTGAATCAACTGAAACTTATTTTATCCTGCTACTTTCGAATGGCGAACGCTTAAGAATCTTTTCATCATCCTTCAAAATCAATAGATGAACAAATTCTCCTTAACACGTGCTCTTTATGAACCCATTGGTGATACTCCTGAGATCCAAAGATCTCCCTACTTGGTTCTTACAAAGCGTTATTCCCTCTTATTTTTATGTAACATATTAGTTCAACTTATCGTAAGTCAAGTCCGGACCCTGGTCATGCTTCTAAGCAACCCGAGTATCAGAAGAGAAGGAAGTACCGAAGCATTTCGGAGGATCACTTATTTGTCCCATTTGATGTTGACACGTCAGGAAACCTTGCCCCACAAGACGACCTAGTCCTTCGGATCGGATCAATAATCCAAAGGGTCACCAAGGATCTACGTGAAACTGGATGTCTTTGAGAGCGTGTCTCGATAGCTATCGTCAGAGGAAACAGCCTGGCCATTCAAGCTCCTTAAATTAAGTTTATAAGTTGTTTTTTAATCAGTGACAGAGAATCGATCACCTTGGTCGATCACCTTTCAGCAGATTAGGAAATTGTAAAGAAGACATCAGAAGGTTTTTTCCACACATTGAGATATCGTCACTACGTAAAATGAGTCATCCATATCTCCTCTAAAGCTAGCTCAGCTGAATAGTACAAGAATTTGATCGCAGATCCGATAAAATCCTCGCTATTTATTCACTTAAAGTCCCAATTGCCTCATTTCACATAAGAAAGGTCCAACATACTTTACAAGTATACTCCTGTGATCGGGAGAAGCTAAATTGGTAGTCTCTTACGTGCATCTGACTTATGATCCTCGAAGATCTGACAATTGTGGGCCGGATGGAATTCGACTCAGTGCATCCGACTCATCCTTTGTTCAGAGTATTTTTTGATGTCCGCCAAGTCTGTCACCTCAGCAATATTCATGAGAAGACAAGATCTGTAATTCAAGCAAAGTAGACATTTCGTCCAATAGAGGTATGTCACCACCTCGACCTTTTGACGGATTAAGACGACCTATAGATTTTTGAATAACCAGAACTGGGACTTACTTTAAAGACAGGTACCTTGAATCTCAAATTGTGCCTCGTGGTCAGTTCAAAAAGATAAACCTAGGGTGACAACGTATGTCCATTCCCAACCAACCTGAAAGGTATGTCCTGGACCCAAAATCGTTGATGGGCTAGAACCCCGTTATGCTGGGTTTTTACTTCATTCGCTAGCCAAGCAAAGCTTAAAATTCATTTTTTTTCTATCAAAAAATCAGGAAAGGGAGAATTTAAGAGAGGATCTTATCGATTACTAAATCCCAGTAACTGAAGCAGAAATGAAGGAAAAGCCATCTAATTAAATGACCCGTACTTCACCAGTAACTTTAGGATTCTTCAAAAATGACTCGGCTTACAGAGGAAGCCATCACTTCAGAGATGAGCAATTCCCTGACTTGGTTGAGAAGATTGCTTTGTCGCAGGCAGAAAGGGAAGAATTTCAATTAACAAGTGAAATTAAAATAATGAGAATAAAAAAATATATTTTTTATAAATTAAAAAAATTAGTTGTCATAAATAGAAACAATAAATAAAAAACAAGACTTATAAATTTATATTTATTTGTTGTTCATGGACGATGCATCCACAATTACTTCTAGCAGCAGCCATACTGAAGAAGAAAGCGTAGTCACCGAGAACAACGGGCTAAGTCGCTCTGTAGAGTTTGTCAAGAGATTACGAGTACGATTCATTTTAAAGCTTACAGACGCATTTGAGGGATTCTCCCGAAATATTCGAGATTTTTATGGATTTGGTTCAAAAATATATCAACGATAAAAAAGAGATGGACAGTACTGAACACAGGGAAGTCGAGAGAGAGTTTATAAACACTGTGGGGACTTTATTCAATGATTCCGAGCTAATTGCTGAATTTTCATGCCTTATACCCGAAATTTGGCGCCTATTATGCGCGGGATTTTCAGACGATTCTGATTTCGCGGGTTCTTTCAAAAGGAGCGTCTCAAATGGTTTCTTAGAACACAGATTGGATGACCAGCAACGGATTAAGAATCTCTGGCTGGGAAAATACGATTTTTCTAACGGAGCTTACCCATTTTCCCCAAGAAAAGTACCGAAAATTGACAAAGTGTGGCATTTTGCTTCAAAAGGCGCCAAAAATAAAACGGAATCATCCATCAATTGTACATCAGACTGTACTTTTTCAATATTGTACGAAATACTGTGCACAAGTCACTATACGAACATTTTATCCGCCACATAGCACTTTACATGGACGGTGACATTACCCACGACCAGTTGGTGTCTCAAGTTACCAAGATCCTCGGGTAAGCCTGGTAATTTCACCTAAAGCTCATTTCCAGACATTCTGAGTCAATTTAGACAGAAACTGTGGGATTGGGATAAATTTTCTGACAAATTACAGGAAATCCCGCCAAAACAGCCTGATCCTATCGATCTCTGTCCCAGCTATAAACGGAGGTGCAATAAGATTCCGGACTCCTCCCTCTTAAACACCCTCTACGTATGCACAGCGACCAACGACTCTGAGAGGAGTGAGAGGAACACCTCCAAGAGGAACTACCACGAAGAACAGATAATAAAGTACAATTTGGAGTGACCCCAGATGTGATGACGACCTTGTTGACTACGATCATATGATTGATGCCACCTCCGACGCCTTTCTAGACCTGAAACGAGCATGGCTGAGGTTCATGACCATGGAGACCAAGGATTTCGAGCTCGAATCTCCGTTGCTGATCCTCCAGGTGCTATATATAGAACAGAAGAAAGTCAATGTCAGAAATAGCAAGCTGACACCTACGGAAAACTACAATATTCTTTTTAAGGAGCCCTTTACTATTCTCCCGGATCTGTTGTATCGGTACCCTTTAATGTTGACCCAAGGTTCTATAATTTAAGGAAAGATCTTATAAATAAGAAGACTGGTGCTTCAGAGGACTGGCAAATAATCCACAAGAGGTCATACTTCAAGGCAATCGACCGAAAGTACGCAGTATTCAAGACCAGTGACCAGAAGTCGTACTCTATGCGCTTTCTTTTGAAGCAAATCCGCTCGAATTATGTATATTGGTCATTAATTTGACTGTAGAGTCGCTCTGGGCCTCACAACACGGACAATGTCCACATTCGACTGGAATACTCTGATAAGAGAGTGATCCTTGACCTCTCGGAGCTTATGATCTTTTACTTGAGTCGACAAAATGGTGAGTTTTATATTTATTCTTAGTCCCAGAGGATGTTCTAGAAAATTCTAGGAAAATTCTACTCAAGTTCATACCACATTTGTTTGGTTTCCAAAGGGACAGTTCGTTCCTGCCGACTACGTTATCAGATGAGGTTGGTGGTTCATTTATTACTATTAGATGACGTCATCAGATGATGTGTTTTATGGGAATTCTCATTGGTATTGCTTTTTCCGTGTACACAACATGCTGTGTGAACGGCTGAGTCTGCTGCAGTCTCTGGCCACTCGTATCCCATGCCACGATGCATACATTGACCCCGAAAAAGAGTTTTTTAACGAGCAGTTCGGGCACCCGAGTCGAGGTTTGTTGGAATTATTATTAAGAATTTGTTCCCCCTGAAGTGCTCTATCTTCACTGTATTGACTTTATCCAGCAATTTATTGGTGGGAAGATCGAATCTGGCACTTTTGAAGACAAGGTTAGGATGACCTTAGGAGTCAATGCCCACAAGATCTTCACGATTGACAAAATCCTTATGGCTGCTACCAAACATGTTGATTTTTGATTGTATTGCTAGCTTTTGCAGATTGTCAGCTCCGAGTTCTCAGAGGACTCCTCTCTCACTAAGTATATGGATCTTTATAAGAAATTTGCCAAGAATGGCTTTTACCTCTACTGTGCTCGCAAAAGAGAAGATTTGTACAAATTATCTTTTGGCGGGAAATTTTTGTCATTAAATATGTCATACTTGCCCGCCAATAAAAGAATTATGCGGACTGAGCCAAAAGTGAGAGTGAAGAAAGCCTCTTATCCCTTTCTTCGGAAGAATCTATTACGATCTCATAGAGTTATACAGCAGAAATGTAGTCTGGAGCAGTATTTACACAACGGTTTGGCTGATGGTGATATTTGGTAGAAATCGAATATCTCGAGGAATATAATGCCACTGGATCATGGGCGAAGCTTATGGTTGTTCGTAGAAAGTCTAGATTTGGATCACGAGTTCAGGTAAGGTGACTGATAATGCGAGATGAACGAAGAGTGGCTCAGATGGAATTCGCTCAAAAAGAGCAAGTCGAAGAAACCTAATTGGTACGACACGGTTACTCGTGTTTCGTCCGGTTTATTGTAACATTTTAAGTGCTTTTTAAATTTTTATTTGTTGAATCGTTTGGACTTCTCTTTTGAGGTCCTCAGTTTCTTGGTGACATCAAATGGATCGTTTTATCTTTCTCACTTCATTGTACTATTGCTTGGAGAAGTTCCCACAACCAGTGTTCTAGATGGACCTGTGGTTGGAGGGGTTTGTCTCTCTGCAACTGGATACCCTTAAATAGAATCTCGTCTATTTGGACGTACATCATTGACTTTGTCACCTGGTCCATGCTCACAGGAGAAGGAAGACGAGGAATTTCAGCCATCATGAAGTAGACATTTAGGTACCTCAACCTTCGACTAATTAACCACTTAGCTAACCGGGGCCCTTTGAATCAAGGTCACTCTAAGCACAAACTATTTGGGAGTGGATCGAAGTCATTTGTATGCGATGACATGGAATGGTGCCATTACTAAGTTCCAAAAGGGTAGATGGATAGAAATACCCCCGTCTATATAAGACAGTCGTGTTAAAGAGCCACTCAAAGATTATATCGAGACCTCTACTAGAAGTCAACAACAATGGGATGACTTGGATAGGCTCAGATTCGAAGACTTCCAAGAATCCGAATTAGTGGTTTTTGTTAGTAGAAATGCAAAATGTTAAGGCAACAAATTTTTACTCAAATATGGTCACTCACAAAATCATGATTGCGGTAAAAATCCAAGTAATCGTCATCAAATTCCTTAATTTTTTTTAAAGGACTTTTGCTCAATCCACCAATCCAGACAGTTTAGAGCCGAGGGTTCATGGTGGGGGTAGAACTTATTCGCAAAAATAGCTCGACTTTTTATCATTTCGTTCAACTGGAGAGATCCTAAAATACATATTTTTCTGATGTAGATTCCATGGCATGCCCTGGGAAACCACAATTTGAAGCGATTCCCGATTCTATGGTATTTAGATGAGTCCGACCGCAGTATGGGGATTTTTCCTTGGGGGTTATAGTTTAAGAACCACCTGAATAAGATCCTGGGACGCTGAGGACCTGAGAATTGAAATTTAAGGTCGAATAGAACGATTCGTCGGGAATTACGGTATTATTGAGCCAATTATACAAAGACGTAGCGGTCTCGTTTTTAACTATAAAACGGACGAATCCACGTGAAAAAACTCCGTGAACTGGTCCCTTGTAAAGAATCAATCCATACGGGGGTTCAGTTTCTTTCTTGGAATATCTCTCTTTTCTACAAAATTACTAAAATCTTACTGAAGCTTCTCCTTTACGCCGATCCAGTTGGCTCCGTTCAGGGCTAACGTGATTCGAACAATTTCACGGTTTGTTTTCAACGGAAACTCTTGTCCCGCAAGGTTAATGGCGTATTTCCACGGAACACTCGCCTCCACCAATAATTTCATGCATTGAATTTCTGATTCTATGGTGGAGATTGTCCCCCAATATACGTAGCACGTGGAGATAACGAAGACATTTTCCAGACATTTTGTAAAGTTTATGACGCTCTGATAAAATTCGGGGGTTGATTTTTTGTCGACATGAATGCAGTATAGATTGTGTCTCCTGTAAATCGAATGAAGTAATCTTTCTATTTGCTTCGAGTCCCTGAAGGTGACTAAAATGTAAGCGAGCGGGTTTTCAAGTTCCTCCTCGGAGATTGGGTACGAAAAATATCCACGACTATCTACAAAATCTTGGCAATCCTCGACGTAAATGTTGCCAGAGTACTCGTAGTTTTTCTCGCCGAGGATTCTGTCGACCTCATGTCTGTCGTTCTTCAACAAGTAGATGCAGCTATTCTCGTACGTAGGGGTGTTAAAATAAATCACCATCGTAAAACACAGGCAAATGACAAAAAATAATTTTCCTACCGTTTCAGCACAATCTAACTTGCTTTTCTACAAAATATTTTCATCGTAAATACTCACTGTACTTCAAAGACCACGTGGTACCGTCCGAGCGAATTGGGTATTTAAATTATCAATTATTGATTTTCATATTTGAGCCACAAAAAGATCAATCAAAAAAATTATTTGTTGCCAAGATAACTGGCCTCCCGCGTTTATCAGGATTCTAATTAGTTCAAGTGTCTTGCAGTGTTAAGGCACGTTTAAGAGATAATTTTGGCCAATTAGCCATTGATTGTTAATTTAAACTGTGCGAGTTGAAACTTTTTATTTATTGCAGATCAGAGAGCCAACAGGTTAGGGAGTCGCTTCGGAATATTATATTTGATCCCCTCATCTCCGAGGCCAGATGTGAACTTTGTGCCCCTTTTTAATGTACTCCGGAGACATTGGAAACCCAAAGATTTAAAATAAGGGTGAACTGGGGTATAGATCTGTTGCACTTTGGAGTAGTTCCAGTATACTTGAAGCCTTCATCACCTCAAGGCAGATATGACTTTCATCTCCTTTCTTAATGTACTCCGGAGACATTGGAAACCGAAGTTTCGAAATAAGGAAGATCTTACGCACCAACGCCGGTTCAAATTGGAGGCACTAGAATAAGAACCCCATGTCCTGGAGAGGAACAGGGGAACTAGTTATCCCCTTACCGATATAATATATACTACCGCATTGCATCGCTTATCGCAAGGAGGAAAAGGATGAAGATGGAGGCGGTTTGTTGAGCACACTTCCTTACAAATCGTGGGGGGAATCCAATTTCATTTCTGAGAGGGCCACTCTTGACTGAAAGAACTCACATTTTGTGTTATTTCAAAAAATCAAAATTTATTCACTAAATAATATCAAGTCTAATATCAACAGAAGCCATATTAACATGAGACCCAAAAGTGAAGCATTGACATCCCCCACCAAATATTCTCAAGACTGTCTCGTCCTTATTATCTACCTCCACTCTAACCAAGTGAGAATCGTGCAGAAAACAACATCAAGGGAACACCACAAATCTAAAATAAAGACAAATTAATGAACCGGGAATTCATATTCAATAGTAACCCCCGTGTTTAAATCATAAACTCCCAAACCAGCATTGAGTCCACGTGAGTTGATTCCACCACAAAGTATCAATTTTGAATTATAGACATGTGCTGTGTGGGAGAACCTAAATACTTAAATATGACAACCTCTCCTCAAGCTGTGAGGGAACTTTCCGGGAATGAAGCGTTTTAATGTCCACAACAAACAAGTCAGAAGAGACTGAGTGGTCCGATCGTAATCCACCAAACATATATAACTTTCCACCCCCTTCACAAACTGTATGAGACATCAAGGGGTCGGGAACTTGCCCAGTCAGTTCGATCTCAAATATAAATTAATCCTCACCTCCATCCACCTAAAGTTGTTCAAATCCAAGGAATAACTCCGTCCACTCATATTGTTCACTCCCCCCAAGCCACCGTTAATGAACAAATAATTTTCTGTGGTAAGTAGACAAAGTAACCAGAATCGAATAGTGTTGACGCAAATCTCCAACAAGGAGCAGGGAGATCACCCCAACAACTGAGTTCATCGACTTTGAGAGTATACATGTCATTGTAACCCACATCGACCCCCAATACTGAGTTTAGTGGCTTTAAAGGAGAGGCACGTCCACCAAAAATAATAATTCTCTTCAATCTTTCGATATAATGGGCCCCAAAAAACAGGCGGGGGAAAGAATTTGGGGGAAGTTCACTTTCGTATTTAAAATCCAAGTTATTCCCCAATTCATCCACCATTAATGGTATAACAGCCTTCCCTCTACCTTTAGTCAATTCTCCATAACCCCCAAATACCAAATAGACAGGAAGCTGTCCATCACCGCCAAGAATAACACATCGGTGGGCATGATATTTTATGGGTATTGTCTCCAAAAGTAGGAAATTTGTCCCCAATGAGAGTTCCTGCTTCAATGTGTTAACGGAGGGAATTTCAAATTCTAGGGGATTATCCAACAGCGAACTCTTAAAGACGGAGAAATGCTCAATTGGAAGTCTTTTGGAGGCACAGGAGATGAAATAATGGGATATGGTCTGGAAAAACTCCTCAAATTCATCGAAGGGGTCCAAGGAACAAGTTTTTATCTTCACTTCCAGGGGGACAGAATTGAGATAGACTGACTGAATGTCCTCCGCCTTACACATGTCGAATCCCTAGACTTCGTTTGGAGTAACAAACCAGTTTACGGAATCTTTCCTTTACTGCTTCTACAGTTGAATACTTCAGGGCTCCGTAAAGTGGTGTCCCCCGGCTCCGAAAGTGCTCAATCCTTGAATTGATCACTTCCCCTACATTATTTTACCGAATGTGTCGAAGGGACGGATTTGCTCAAAAAGACAGAACACGAGCTGGTCAAAGTAGGTTTGAGTGATTTTGATGATTTGATTTGAGCTACCATATATTCCCAGATAATACTTTTTACTTCCAATATAAGTCAGCACACATTCTGAAAGAACCAACGTAGGTCTCTCCGAGTTGGCCACGTGCGACATGAGATCGATCAGTAGGTATGTGTCCCTCATATCAACCCCAATCAGTTTGTACTGAGGCGTATTTAGTACTCAGTTTTATTGAACATTATACGGATAAAATCCCCCAATTCAACATTTTCGTCGTAATTCACGTGTCTACTGAGCTCAGGAGTTCTCTTAATGATTTTTAATTTCTTATAAATGACGGGCTCGTAGTCGATCTAGGATGATTTATTCGCATACCTCTATGAAGGTCATGTCGTACCCCTCATCCTTCAGGTTGAAGTAAAGGGTGTCAAACCCGGAACCGAGCACAATTATCTTGATATTAAAGATCCCACACCTGGCTATTACTGCTGGAAGATAAAAAGTCTCTGACAACCGAATTAACGGCGAAATTTCTCATAAAATATCCGCTTAAATAAGAAATCATGTTTACTGATTTATGGCGGGACATCGGTTCCGGTATCTTGTAATAAACAATGATATGTAAGGATCTTTAAAGAACCCACGTGTGGCACAGCTTGACTTACTCACAGATGAAGTGTCGTTTGTTTTTTGCACCTTATATTAAATATAGCAGTACCGTAAATTGGGTCATTTACACGTTAAATATTGTTCTATTTAAATTTAAAAACATTTCATTTAAATTTTAAAATATTATATTTTAGTTTTTGTATTGTTAATTCTTATTTTTCTCAAAAAATAAACTGGTTTTTTTGTTGAGCTGTTGACGTGGCTATTGATAAAAAAATGTCTGTAAAACTCAAGAAGCTAGTGGCAAAGGACATTACCCTCCTCACGTTCAATGGCAGGGGGCTATCCAAGGTCTGGAAAAGAAAAATCTTGTGCAAAGACCTAGAGAAAGTCAGTTGATATCGGATGCCTTCAGGAGACTAAACTGACTAATGGAGTTGAAGAGCATCGTGGAGATCATTACCTTATCTTCCTGTCTAGTGAAGCAAAGCACTATGGCTTGTGGTTTACCATAAGGAATAATTTGGCGCTCACAATATCCCGGTACTGGAGCATTAACGACAGGATTGATCCTCTACAACTCAAAATGAGTGATTCTTGCCCCCTGTAATAGTTACCTAGTAATTATAAACGTGTATGTACCCCACGGTGGTGGATTGACAGAATCCTGAATAAATTGACGATTTCTACACTGCACTCAACGGTTTATTGTGCATATGAACAATCTTGGTTGATTTTCATTACTGGAGATCTCGGATCTCTGTGGAAGAAACGTTCACGGGAAGATATGGCAGGGGAGAAGAAACCTGTCAGGAACTTTGCGAACTTTAGCCACGCCAACAAACTATACATCTGCAATACGGGTTTCATGCACTCAGTCAGGCGAAAAAACTACGCGGTCGGGTCACAGGACGAGTTCTGACGGTCAAGTTGCCAAAATATACAACCACTTTGACTTTACAATATGCTAGTTCATATGGGGATCGATGATAGCTAAACTCTCAGTAAAGAAGCATCTACCCTTGCGAAGATCGAAGGGGGAAACAACAAAATATGCTGAACCACATCCGAGACATCGTAATCTGGACACCTTAAATTGACACCACCCGTGGCTCTGGGTACAAGAAGTATCCTGATACAGAACTCAGTGACTTACCAATAAACTCACCCCCTCAAGAACCATTGGGTCGAATTCGGAAAATAATGCATACTGCAGACACATTTAACAAACAATGATTCATCTCCTGGTAAAGTGATTCATCACCGGAAGACCGATTATTATCCCCCTGTCAACAAACAGATGGAAATGTGGATGATACCTAGATACGGTTGGCCTCTTTATCGAAGATATTCCACGTCGGAGAGAGACTAACTGTTAAGAAAAAGGTCGCTAACCTGTAAAGAGGAGGGATAGGATCAAACACATAGAGAACGTGAAAGACAACAGAAAGTTCACGAAGTTGTATGGCTACTCTATGGTCGTTTGTATAGACCTCCAAAACTCTCGATGATAAGGATGGGAGACGTACTGCTGATCAAATGACTTAGTGGAATTCATGGCAGACCATTTCAATAAGCTATTTACATCGGATGGTTCTGGGAGTATCCCAGTTATTTCTGAAGGGGAGATCTGGGGGAGACAATAACCCCCAATAAGTTCAACTAGCATGTGACTTAAGAATGACGAGTCCTAGTCCAGATGGACTCAAGAAGGAACATTTTAAATACGGAATCAGAGGACACTTCTGGTGGGACAAAGAATTCTTGTTCAAACACCCCACGAGAAGGTGCTGGCCAACGTTATCCTGCTTAGGATCGATGGGAAACTGAAGGATGTCTCTCAGCATACCATAGTGGCTTCTGAAAGGGAAGATCTTTATCGAATGCTGTATTGAGTCAGGAAGATTTAAAACGGTGATAACAGTCCTAGGAATCGAGGACCACTATCTCAAGTCTCTTAGAATCATTAGCAGATCTCCTCCGGAATATTTGATTGATAACATGACCAAGGTGGTGTCTTTAAATATCAACTTTAATTCTAAAAGAGTATTTTCTTCATTATTGGTGGTAACATATTAACTCCCGCTTTATATGTGCAGCTTCCGACAGATAATCCTTCAAGTTACTTCAAATTTCTGGTGGACATGATTAGAACCCGAATCCTACGCACTCTGAGACTATTTTATTCAGAACTTTGAGTTTTAGATATCTTAACTCCCCACCACCTCGTCCATGTTTGCGAAAAGGGGGACATGGGCTTTCATCGGATTTGTTACTCTTTATGTGAATCACTAAAACTTAAAAATTGACACGAAAATTCAGAATATAAGAAAACAGAGGGAAATTTTGTTCATTGGGAGAGGACTTGAAGCCGCTAAATATATTGGCGACTGGAACTTCTCAAACCTGACTACGCGAGCAGAGGACTTCTTTCCTAGAGAAGCGAAGAAAATACCTGATTAAGAAACCATTTTTGTTGGTGACCTCTCCCATCCAACCAAACGTCGCTAAAAAAGAAGAAATACGAGACCTTCTCTCCCCTCAACCCACAGTTTATTTTAGAACCTCCACAAGAAAGAAGAGTGGGTGGTTGAGCACATTTCAATTCAGATCGTAATAGGAAATGTGCTCTTAATCACGAAAGCTGCCACCGGACAATATTAGTTTTCTCTGAGTGGAAGATGAGTTTGAGATTTTTGCTTGCCTTGGATCGCAAGGACTTGGGGTAAAAGAGGAGGATCTCTGGGGGAGGCGACCTTTTTGTGTCTATTATTCTCAAGTTGGAGTTAAATAAGCTTAATCGCTGAATAAAAAAACTGACTAAAAAAAGTTGATAGAACATTCTGATCTCAGGAGCCTGGCTTCAAACAGAGGAGGCCGCAGGGGATTAGCGAGCAAGATCACCTAGGTACGGCACACATATAATTTTAGCACATGATTCCACGTTTGTTGATAATAATGAGCCTTTTTAAGTCTTACGGTCTCCTCATTCGAATAGTGTCGAGAGTAGCAACTAATAACCCGATCTAACACCCCCCAATAGACAAATAATAAAACAAAAATTATGTAAAAATCAATTATAATCAGTATCTTCCGAATCAAAGATCATTTCATCATTTCCAAAAGAGGAGTACCCATAACTCGACTCATCCTCATCAGGATAGTCCAAGGTGCCCGAAGACTCGTGATCCAACCTAAAATGCAATAACATGGGTACTCGTCATTCATCCAGTAAAACACATCAAACACATACTCCTCGTCCTCACAGTCATTACTGACGGAAACCATTGGAAGATTGTTGCACGTAATAACATCGATCTAAGATTAAAGAGGGGGTAATACTCCGTAGTCATCGACTCCATATACTTCCTCGATTTCTTCCATGTTGGTACAGTCAACGACATTAACAGTGGTGTTGGCAGAAGGACAGAGTTCACTTATTGCAAGACAGGTTATTTCATTCTGAGAGTAAAATGGGCGAATACCTTGTCAGCTGACGTTCCCGCATAGTGAAGCCGTGAATTTGCCTCGCCTGTGATCAGTCTTTGGCGTTTATTGTACTCATTAACCCAACCATTAGGATCATCACTTAGTTTACGTTTAACTCTGATGATTTTCATGTTAGAACTCATAACTGACTCGAAAAATTTGAAAACAACAAAGAGGCTCAATATATTTTTTTAAATAAATATTTAAATATAATTTTATGTATAATTAAAATTATTTTAATTAATTTTTTCGGAAATGGAACGGGTCCGGACTCAAAATCCCCGAAGACACAACGAAGCAAAGAAATTGGGATGACATTGTCTGCTCCAAAATTTTGGAAGACCTTAAAAAAGCAAATCAACATCGTCTGGCTTGTTTGGTGTCAGCTTCGAGTAGAGGGAGTGGAACATGGCTTGGTGCAATACCTTGCCCAAACCTCGGGACCTTTTTGGACGACGATTCTTTGAGGATTGGAATCGGACAAAGGCTGGGACTAGACGTTTGCCAGGAGCACCGATGCCGATGCGGGAAAACAGTCGATGCGAAAGGATTGCACCCGCTGTCCTGCAGAAGAAGCGCCGGAAGGGGACCACGTCATGCTGCTCTGAATGATGTGATCGTCAGAGCTCTGAAGGCTTCAGGCTTCCCAGCACAGCTTGAACCAGTGGGTCTTGATCGAGGAGATGGGAAGAGACCTGATGGGATGACCCTTTTCCCCTTCACGTCTGGAAGATCTTTGGTCTGGGACGCAACTTGCATAGACACGTTCTCAAGCACGAACATTTTTAAATCGGTTCAGACACCTGGAGCAGCTGCTTCGACTGCGGAAAACCTAAAAATCAAGAAATATTCTTGCCTCGGGATCGCTACCGATTTACTCCTGTTGCGACCGAATCATCGGGAGCCGTTGGTCCAATGACGGCTGAATTTTTGCAAGAACTCGGAGGATTGCTTGCCAGAAAGAAAATGGATCAACGAGAAGGGTTATGGCTAAGACAAAATATAGGAATAGCCATACTCCGAGGGAACTCGTTCGCAATCCACGCAGCAGGCTTCCTCAACTGACATTTGTTTAATTGTTAAAAAATATTTTCGTATTAATTTTTTTATAAAAAAAACATGATTATGGCAATTTTATGGGAACTAAAGTTTATATAAATTGGCCTAAAAATTAACATCTTCTGCTTTCTAGACATTTTTCTTAACCGTTGTACAGAGAAGAAACGAGAAAGAAATTTTATAAATCGACCAAATAAGCAATCAGATTGGCCTCAATTACTAGTCGAACTGGACCTTGAGAAGTACTAGTCCAACTATGTCTGGACTTTGAGAAGTATTGATGTGCAGTCTGCTGTCTTCAAAAGACGAAGGTCAGAGAAGGACTTGACGAACGCTTTGGAAACTACCGCCCCGTTTTTAAAGACCCGAAGGAATTTGACGCTTTCTATAAAGAACCTGCCAAGATTGTATCTCGCCTAAAGTCTTCATCATTCCTCTTTATTGCGGGCGATTGGAATGCTGAGATTGGGGTACGAAAAGGATACGATTTTTTATTGGACCACATAGAAAGGAAGGTCAGGAACTACCCAGGCACTGCTCGAGTATACTCTGCGATGACTTTGACTTGTTCATGTGCAGCACCCAATTTCAAGATTCCGCACGTCACAAAACAACGTGGACAGACTCCCGAGTTCATACGCGACTCGGGGTCTTATGGAGGACTCATTGTTGACAGTGACCACATATTTGTGTCTGAAATCTGGTCTAACTGCGGAGGATAGCTATGAGAGTCTCCACGCGAAATCTAAGAGGTGATGCTTCATCCAAACACAATGTGGTGACCATTCCGGGGATCAAGAAGGAGGCATATGACTGTACTCTTGGACTCGTCGGCAAGACTGCAAGCAGAATATTTGTATGAGTCAATCAGAAGTATCCACTGGGAGAGGCATGGCTCGAAATTGTGATGGGGATTCTTTCAGTGGCTAACAAACATTTTGGCGAGAATCGTGACAACAGTGGGCACACCTACCTTTAATCGACTCAGAGATCTCCGGAAGTACTCAACGACGATATTAAGAAAATTGTTTATGCCGATGATGTTGGCTTTGTCTCAAGTGACAAAGGAACACTTTGACATTCCTGGAGGTAGCACCAGACCGCCTGGTCAAATGGTCTCTATCAATGAAGCTGGAGGAAGACCATAAAGCTTGGCTCCTTTCTCGGGGACTCCAAAAATATTGCGAGAAGGAAATTGTCATCTATGGTGACCGTGCAGCTTATGAAAGGATGGATCTAAAGACGTCTCACCAATCACTCCCTCAGGTGGTATGAGACTTTCGTGAAACCGATCCTAACGTACGACTCTGGTATATGGGGAATCTCGACAACCGTGAAACCAGTCACACCTTAATCGGGTGTATGACTTGGTTATCTGTAATTCACGACCAAGAGCTTCGAACGTATTGAATGTGTAAGGCACATATCGATGAACTCCCTTTTAGCTTTCATAAAAAATATGAGGACCTTTCATGTGGAAATTATCCGTATCTATGCAACAAGACTCTCCGTGAAAAAGTCACAACAAAGGGACGTGGAGAAGGTGACCAGTAAGAGATTTTGATACTGTAGTCGATCAGAAAGGAGGCATGACAATATCCAACTGAATTTTTGGATTTTCGTAGCACATATTGAATCTAAAGAATGAAGCGTGGATTAATATGCTTAGAACCATACAAGGACCAAAAATATCTATTGTACTCCATTGGTTGTAAAAACGTTATCCCGATCGTTTTAAGAGACGTAACATGCAGGGGACTCAAATGTAAAGATAGAATTACACGTAGGGGACTCAGATGTAAGGATAGAATCACACGTAAGGTACTCAAGAATAAGGAGAGAATCACACGTGGGGGACTCAGGTGTAAGGATAGAATTACACGTAGGGTACTCAAGAGTAGGGAGATAATCTGTATATACGAAAGATGGAAAGATTGGAAATATTGAAAATTATTAAACTTTAATTTATTAGGAACCACGAGAAAGAGGACCGGAGTTGTCGTCTAAATTAAGTGATCCCTGTGTCCATACTAGGCTTTCTCCTCAGCTAGTTTTGGAATCCTGGATTAATCTCCACAAAGGAGAAGGTTTCTTCTATGAACAGGACAGGTCTCTCAAGGATCGCCCCTTCTCTCCGGCGTTATTCAACTTATTCCTCACGATTTACCCTGCCTGGAGGACCAGATTCAATGCTTCTCACTTATGCTGACGACCTAATCATCGCTAGCAGGAACAAATACGTGGGGACAGCAAAATCAGAGCTTCAGTCACATATTGACAACCTGGGAGCCTGGTTGAAGTTGAATCGTCTCTCCATATCCAGGGATAAATCAGCGTATACAATCTTCACTACGGACAGAAAAGAAAAACATACACTGGATTTGAACATTTATGGAACTACTTACCACTACAGATTCGTCCAACTATCCTGGGAGTGACATTTGACCCTTTGATGATATTTTCTCAACATGTGAAGAACGTTATGACAAAGGGTCTCAGGAAACTTAATATAATCAAACCGCTCTTGAAGTCCAGGCCGTCACAGGAATGCGCCTTCGTCGTGTTCAATCAACTCCTAAAACCGACGATTGAGTATGCTTGTGCCTCATGGGCCTATGGAGCTTCGATATCAAATTCACTCAATATCAATTCCCTAATTGGCAAACTAGCACGTCTAACGAATCTACCCCCGATCTTTCCCCCAATGCTTGACCACGCAGCAATCAAAAATAATGGCTCCGGTTTCATCGTCTGTGTGGCGTTTTCTTCCATTCAAGGCTAGGGCCTCAAATACACGAAATTTGGGGAAAAAACCCACCCTCTTCAAACTCTAATGAAAAGATGATCGTCGTCTATTCAGGAAAGCCGTGGGTACTCTGGAGGAACACAGGAAAACCTCTCGATCCTGTTGAGGCGTACGGGATCACTTAATTGGTTTACTCTTCTTTCTTGGTGTTCCCTTTTCGGGGTTAAATAAATAAATAAATGGACAGGTTTCCAGATAGTTTGAATTCCGGTCCGAAGGGATATTCAGGAGACTTTGCCATTTTGAGGAAGTCTCGCTGGCATTCCGTAAAGCATTCCATGTTTGGTGCGACGTTTAGTGTCTTCTGTAGCAACGACGTGGGAGTCTATTTCGATGTTTTTAATAATATTCTAAGGTAGTGGTTTTGTAACATGCGAATTGGGGGTAAGTGTGATACAATAAATCGAAAGGTTAAAACGGGCAAATTTTTTGTTTGTTCTACTCGCCTTTGAGACCTATGGTTTCCTTGCGCCTGCGACGCAGGAATTCTTGAGTCGTCTAGGGAAACGGATTTCTAGAAGATCAGGAGATCCCCGTGAGCGCTGGTGGTTATTTGAGCGAATCTCGCACGACTGAGATGTGTGGTCATTATTATTACCTCAAGAACATCAATAGTTATTTTTTATTAAAAGACAATTATTTAACAAAAACAAATGTTGACAAATAGTTAATAAAAATTTAACAAAAACAAATAGTTAATTTAATTATTAAATTAATTAAGTGATCTCGGTATCCTCAGTCAGATTTCTTATTTTCTCCTTGTGGGCTTCTAGGATCCAGCAAAGCTTCTCTGTGGACGGGATGATTTGGAAATAGAAATTGGGTGGTATATCCTTCTCATAAGACACGTCCTAACTGTTTTTTGTTGGGAGTTTCAGTTCATGCGCAGGGAGGCTTGATTCCCCATGACGCACAGGCGTAGCTGACAGATGGCTCAATGAATTAATGTGTGTCGAAGGTGATCCCAAGATTTTCAGTTTCTTCTTGCAAGGTATTTTTGTCTGGTTGATGAATATATCCACCGGCATTTGTCTGAGTCGTTTGTCTGAGGTAAATTTGGTCATTAATAACGTAAAAAGAAAAGTATTGCTGGCTGTGAACAAAGCACCAGGGATTTACTCTTCCCCACTCTACTGGAGGGGTTCTCACAACTGCAAGTTGACATCTTCCACCTTTTATGGTGGTTCTGGATGGACTTGTGTGGAAGGATTCTGTGACAGTGGGAACAGGATACATTTAATTAGTTGTTGACCGAGCTGCGATGGCATAGTCAACAGGCTTACACGTGCAAAGAATGCTATTTATTTCTATTAAGGGACAATGTCATTAACTAATCCCTAGGGATATAAATTTCCGAGGACTTTTATACGGGAGAAGGTGAGAAGGATTGTCTATGATGTAACTAAATGTTCATTATGTCTTGAAACAAAGAAATTCGATTAGGCACGAATGTCACGTACATTGGGTGCGTGCTTAAATAGTTCAGTAATACTGAGACTGACTTGTTATCACAGTTCCTGGCCGGTGATCCTCCAAATTCTTTCATCTTCCTGTTGGACTGGATTTCATCCCGGATCCTACAGGCACCCGACACTTTCTTCGTTCAGAACTTTGGATTTCTGCTGCCATACTTCACCTATCCCATGGTCACGAGAAGGAAGGCAGGAGCTTTCATCCATCATGAAGATGAGTAGACGTTGAGTCAATAGAGGAACGTCACACCTCAACCGTCTCGACAATAATTGACTAAGAGCACTAAGCCATTCTGCATGTTGGATATCTCAGATCTGCTCAGTTTTTAAGTTTCTAATAGGAACCCCCCTCTCCCGGCATGAAGAGATCGAGGGCTGTCCTCACTTGTGTGATTTGTGAGTTGGATCGCAATTCCATCAGGGTCAGTCAATCCCTCGAAGTTCAAATTCGCTCTAATATTTCTGACTCACGAACCACTCACCATGACCTAGTTATCTCCCTTTTTGAACAGATTCCCGGGACCTTCGTTCACTCAGAAAAAAACATCCGACAATATCAGCCGGTCCATGAAAGTCCCCTACTGGTTAGTGAAGAGGGGTAATCACCCAACTACTACATTTCCAAGGAAACACTGCTCTAATGCACTTAAATGTTGTTTATCAATTTAACCACAAGTAGTGGTTGATGATATTTGTATATTTACACTGGAACGTGAAGACAAGGTCTATTTCGTTAGATCAGTGAATATTGACCAAATTAAATAAATTAACCCCACCTATCAAATTAGCTATGCATGAGCACAACGAGCCGTTCACGTGATCGAACAATTAAAATATTGATTAATATAAATTTTTGGAATATTTAGAATATAAATCATTTATTTTTTAATTTTCTTGGGCATATGTTTGTTCTGGATGTGTTTGGACAGGTGATCGGATCGGATGTATTTTAGGAGGCAGTATTGACACGTGTAGTTCCTCTCTCCGGTGTGCATTCTCTTGTGCCTCCCCAACTCGTCCGATCTGGAGAATGAACGATCACAGTTTTCAAATGTGCACTTGTATGGTTTCTCCCCTAAACTATGTTTACTTCAACGGTACCCGTGTGCTTTCGATAATGTGTTTTCAGGTGGGAGTTTTTGTAATAAGCTTTTCCACAGTCTTTGAAGGAACAGACAAACTTCTTCACTCTTTGAGGCCCTGCCTTTTGGGGACTTTGGTTCATTTGGTTTGACAGATGATCACTGTCCGAAGAACAGACTGAAGACTCAATGCTAACAGATTGGTTCTCCTCCCTTGAAATCCCCAAAATGCTTTCAATTGTAAAACTGGAGGGAGGCTAAGACTCAAATGGATTATTACTGTTTTTCGATTCGAGGGATAAACTGGCATTAAAAAGTTTCTCTGATTGATCGAACTGTTCATCATCATCAAGCATTTTGCTGCCATCATGACGTCTTCGTCTATCATGGGTTGGGGTTTTACTGACTGTCTGAGGATTGTGTTCATTTGTAATAAACTTTTCGCTTTCCGGTAAATATATATTGCGAAGTTCATACGCTCTGCACGTGATCGTTTAAACAAATTTGTATTTTTCCTTGGAATGTCCGCTTGATTAGAAATCTGACGCAATAATTGTTCTTTCAATATTGGAACCACTTGTATGACCTCGTAGTCTTAAGCTGATGATTCATCCCACGTGTCCCTCCCTCGTGGCCGTCCATTACGCTAAAATTGACTTTTTCACAGCCCGAAGTATTAGACTTGAGGCATCATAAAAGGATTGGGTGGCCTGATTCTAGCTGTTTCATCTCCCCAAGTTAAATTGCCCTTTCGAAGGCGTGAACAATATAGTTTGTGGTTAGTTTACTATCCGGTTAATCTATCATAGCATCTTCTTGGTGAAAATAATACTATGGTTTTGTCAGAAGTGAATGTTAGTATATCTGCCATATGAGGTCCAATCCCTTTGTTTTACTGAGTGACAAAGGATTTAAGAATTTTGACGTTGGTTGCAGATGCATTGAGCACGCAATGATCGTGAGTCCATGTTCTAGAAGAGCCATCGTATCTAGGCTCTCCCTTACGTAATCGACGATTAACCTGATAAACTCACATGTGATTGGGGCAAGCATGCCAGAGGTCTCAGCGGAGATCGACTGGAATGGGAACTGATTCCCAATGACGCGATACTTCCTTTTCGAATCTTCTGGGCAATCCGCGTGCAACGGTCTTCTGGGCAATCGCGGAGCAGATTGAACTAATAAAATAGCCCCAAATGGGAGGACCTATATGCACTAAAGTGTTTCTGAGACAGCCCATTGAGAAGTACATAATAATTTATTATTGATGCGTGGGTTCGGTTCCCCCATTGGTAATTTGGTCGGAGATTTCTTTTCCTTTCTTGTTGGAGTGGTCATGTGAATGTGATATTAGAAGGTCTCAGCTTCTGTGATCATGGGAACTGAAGACTAAGTTCCTCCAATTTTTGTACCATCCGAGACCCGGGGTATAGTGCATATCTAAAATCTCTTGAGTCCATTGTTTTGTCCGTCTCACGAGCAGGGGAACGAAAAGGTCACATGCTTTCGAGATTACCTAAAAGTGGGAATCCAAGACTATCAGTTAAGAACAAATTTTTGTTGAATATGGGAAATGACGGAAATATCGATATTTTCTGAATTTCAACCTCGAGTGGTTTTGCAGAAATAATTAAAAGTACAAATTTAACCAATAATTGTTAGATATTGTGGTGGTTACGCTTAGATGGGTGGTTCCATACCTCAATTTCACATATATTTTATTTTCTAAGATCACTGTTAGCTCTTGTTCTCCCTTTTTGCATGGCTGACGAAATGGTGGACGCTGGAGAACTACAAAAATCAGGATATCCATGTTGACATGTTTAGCCTTGAAAAGGGGAATTAGTCGGATTATTAATTCTCGAATAATCCGTTAATAGTATACGATGAGTTGACACTCGTATTCGACATGCACGTGTCAACTGAAGATATTTCGAAGGTATTTTCGCTTTTGTGAAGCCAATTACATGTTGATACACGGAATCTTGTTGTTTAGGAAGAGTCGTCCTCCATGGCCATGTTGGCTGTGTCCCCAGGAATTCTTAATGTCCAAAGAGCCTCCGTTGAGCTTCTGTGATTTCAATCGAGAGTGTCGAGCACCTAATTTGCTCTTACCCAGTTCCTTTTGATATTCTGCAGCCCCTTCGACAGGAAAATGTTTGTCTCAGCTGCCTGGGGCAAAAAGAGACCAATTTTCAAGGTCTCTTTGAGTAGGTTCAGTAGCAGCACAGGCTTAACCATTGCGCCATATGGGCGTATTCTCGTGTCGAGTTCTTTGTGTACAAGCCAAGTTTTCCTCCTTTCAATATCTTCGTGGTCTCCTAAAAGGGACTAACTTTTTGGTGGTTCACCAATTCTGAGAAATCCACGTAATTATTTAAAAAATTACCGTATTTATGAGATTATACTCGTATTTTATTGATTAGTCAGAATATCAAAAAAAATTTCTAAAATTATGATAAAAAATGATTTTTTAATAAATTTATTATTTATAAGCAATAAATAAATGTAATCAATTTAATTCAATTGCGCTTATGGGTTTCCCGCGCGTCTCTGTTAAGCCAAAGATGAAGAAAAAGTTGAGAAGACTCAAGTCCCCCAACAAAAAAATAACAGATTACTGGTCTCCTCGGAAAAGCATGAGATTGATAGCGAAAAAACAGAAGGTACTCCCATTTTTTTATTTCAGGCCAGTGACGAACTCAATCTGCATGAAAAAATACTTAATGGGATCGAAGAGGGCTTAACTGTTAAGACCTTCCCAGATAAAGGTCGAGGAGTAGTGGCTACTCGGAAATTTTATAAGGACGAGTATGTCCTTCATTATGTGGGGGACTCAATTGACCCTCAGATTGCCCACGAACGGGAACTTCAGTACGTTGATGAAGAAAAAGACTGCTACATCTTCTCATTTGAGTTTGGCGGCAAGAAATACTGGTGACACGTGGCTTTATTGTAGCATCGATGCCACTGAGGAGAATGGGAGACTGGGACGCCTTATAAATCACTCACGATTGAGGCCCAACTGTGAAACTAGACTTATGGTTGTTCATGGAAAACCCTACATCACTATCTGGACGAGAAAGGACATTTCCGTGGGAGATGAACTATTATTTGACTATGGAGTTAAGTCACGTGCTGCGACAGAGGCCTATCCTTGGCTTGCTAATTCGTAGTTATAAATAATAACTATTTGCGTCAATTTAGTGTAATATTATTGACTTTATGGTCCCATCATAGATGTAGTCTGGTAGCGTAGTGGTTAATGATGTCATCGTCGCATGTGGGTAAGATCTCCTGCCGGTACCTACTTGGCTGAAGGATGATTTTCTGCGCCTTGCCTTCTTCAATTCCTTGACGTGTCATTGGAACCATTTACCTCAGGTTACGCCCAATCTGGCCGTCATTCAAAGTTGGTCTCTATCTAAGCCTTCACCTGCGGATGGGCTACGCCTCATTCTTGCCGGGGAACTGGATAAGGTATATCTGGGATTATTCAAAAATGATGTAGTCTATCTATCTTTTTAAGGTCAGTTAATTTAGAGGTCAAACAAAACATAATTCCTACGATTAATTTAGTGAGGAACCCCCCACCGCATTCCATCTCGCAATAGCTAGCGAATCTCCCTCGAATAGTCAGTGGCGTTCACAAAGATCGTCCAAACGGGTGGAGATTTGACCCCCCAAGTCGACTCAGAAATTCCTCTGTCGAGGGTCCTGTGCATTGAAAGTCTCCATAGCGAATGGAACAACCTGCATTCCATGGGTAAGTATCCTTTTATATAAATGAATCATATTAAGGTTCGTAGGTTAGCTGACTAGGTGGTGGACAAAATTGCCGACTCTCTGGTTTGTGTTTGACCCAATTGGTCTAGCGCAGTGGTTCTTAATGGGGGCGCTGGAATTTTAATTTTTTAATTATTATAAATATTTGACGACATGAAAATTCGCTTTAATGATTTAAAAAATTTAAAATTTTTTGATTGATATTTTTAATCCTTTTGAAGCTGAAAACGTTACCACATTTCCATAAATAAAAATTTATTAAATATGAATTTGAAGCTAAAGTCATATTTGGCAAATATGGATATCAACAAATCTGCGTTACTCAGAAAAAATATCATCAATTGTGGAATGAAATCGAAACACTTATAATAGCAATCCTTCAACATATCTATCGAAAGAGGATTTAGTGCAGTCTCCAATATTTTGAGCAAAAAAAGAAATAAATTGCAAATTGTGAGTAGCGGAGATTTGAGACTAAGTCTGTCAGCTATGGAAGCTGACATAAAGGGATTGACAAATTCTCATTAAACACAAGGCAGTAACTACGCGACCGATTCGCGTTCTATCCCATTGTGGTCGAGACAATTCGAGGAATAAGTGGAAAATCGCTTCCCTTCTAAAGAAACTTAAACGCCTAGCTACACTAAAAAACCACGATCCATGTGGGACCCTGTAGTCTTTCCAGTTGATCTCTGTTACAACCGTGAGAGGCGAGGCAACGTCGGTAATGTCGGCGGGGACAACTTTGGCTGGATGCACTCCTGTGTTTCTCCAAAGGGACCCTTTTGGACGATGATTGTATTCGGATTGGGATCGTACAGCGCCTGGGAGTTGATGTATGCGTCGAACACCAATGTCGTTTCAAAGGGATCGTCGATGCCAAAGGGCTGCATCCGCTTTTGTGCAAGAGGAGTGCGGGCAGAACACCCTGCACGCTGCTATGAGCAACATCGTCATGCGTGCTCTTGAAGCTGCAGTTTTCCCGGCAGTGCTGGAGCCCGTGGATTGGACCGCGAAAAGACCGGATGGGCTAACAATCTTTCCGTTCACTGAGGGAAAATCGCTCGTATGGGACTGCACTGTTGTAGATTCCTTCTCGAAAGATTCTTTCTTGAACTCGATGATGCTCAGCTCGGCGTAGTCTGCTGGATCGGCAACTGATCTGGCCGAGAAAATCAAGATTAAAAAAATATGGCGAAATCGGAGATCGTTGGTACCTATCGAAACGTCTGGTGCTGCGGGAAGTATCACAGCCTCTTTCCTGAAGGAAATCGGGTGGAAATTGGGAATTGTGAAAAGTTTCCACATACAATTTGAAAAAAATGACCAAATAAATCCGCAATTAAAAAAATTAAATCTTAAGGGGGCGCTGACTTGAAAAGGTTAAGAACCTGGTCTAGCTGGTCGCCATCAACACGATGTTAATTCAGCTACAGGCTAATGTGGCCTCGAGGGGTAAACACTGTGCCAACATGAAGGGGTTACACAATCAAGATGAAATCTGAATTCCGTGATTAGTTACTCTGTTCCGCATGTTTGGAATTTTTTTCATGTCATTTCAGGCCTTAAAAAGATGTCGCTAAAGACACAAAAATTTGAACCTCTAAGCATATCACGTGGAGTTTAATAGTTTAGTTTACATTTTCAATAACTCTACTATGGTGGCCTATTTTCAATTGTTGTCATAGAAACTGATTCTTACTTTTGGTATTATTGTATTTGAGAAAATAAAATCAATAAAATCAATTATTATGGCAATGTCTTCATTAGGGCCTGCAGACAAGCAATGGGAGTTCCCCCTCATGATCGGGACCTCAATGTTCTGGAGCATCATCATCTCCCTTCCACAGTCCTGCAAATCGCCCGATTTACCTACGTACTCAAGACGTCTCATAGGAAATTGGGTGGAATCCTGACCGATCCCTAATGCCACGGTACTTCCTCCATGTATTCTGCAATTAAAGTCAAACATCCCACATTGTGGTCATGAAGGTTTTTTATAACCACAGAATTCATATTTTTCTCCAATATGAAACTAAAGCAGAATGCATTTTTTGTAAAAAAACTGCACCTTCAAGCTGTTCGACAACTGAGTCAATACTAATCAATATTGATCATTAAATGTAATTAGTGGCTAATCGGTCTGAAGGTTGAGCTCATCTTCTCGAGGTGGACACAACATCTTGACCCTCTTCTTAATGGAGTCGGGAGACATGGTAGCCAGATTTTGAAGTAAGGAAGCATCGGACGCATTATGCTGGGTTCGATTCTTGCATAGACAAATAGGAACTTGGATGAGAACCGTCGGCCCTGATCTTTACGGCACGATAATCTGGGGAAGGTAGCCTGGTGCTCGTCCCGTAGCCACTACCAAGCAAACTATTTTGGTAGTTGTTCGGTAAGGGAGAGAAGTAATTCTCCTGCCTTCTAGACGACTACAAGACGGACAGTCTTTTTCTTGCCCTGGCCTATTTCTGGGCCACAAAGACAGGAACCTCAATAGTATACACAACCTGGACGAGATTGCGCTTCCAATCTCAAGGAGAACACCTATGGTGACACAACCGAAGTCTCCGATGCAATTGGGAGAAAACGAAAGCGGTCCCCAAGCGCATAATATTTAGCCAGCTTCCCACTTTCAGTTGAGTCAGTGGTAGGACGGTCTGAGTTAGTACTGGGAATCGTATTCGTCATGGAAAAGGTATCAAACAAGTAAACCCTATACGAGAGAGTCCTTTGGCAAATGTAAAGAAGGCTTATCCAATGTTGAGTGTCACAGCTTGTCACATTAAACAACGTGGGTTTATTGTCAATTCAGATATTATGGCTCATAAATGATAATATGTCATTTTAATGTAAATTGTGTCAAATTATTTTTGAATCTCAAATAAATTAAAATTAACCTCGGAATGTCAGAAAATATAATATTTCGTCAAATAGGTCAAGAAACGGTATTTTATAAAATCATATAAAGAAATTTTGGCAGGTTTCACGCGATTCTGCAAGGAACTGGGAAACCCACTTGGAGGGAAGTTATCCATGTGGAGGAATTCAGATCAGTTTTGGAGAAAAACACCCCGATCGGGTTCTTTTGTAGAATTTGGAGGAGAAACTTCCGGAAAACGTCGGAATCGTTAGGGGACCACTAGAGGAGAGTCATCGAATTACTCGATGCTGTGATCACTTAATTAGTTGGCTTTGACACCTTTCTCAGTGATCTTGGGGTTTCTTAAAAGGAGTCTTTAAAGTCTGGTTCGTAGATCTAATGGCTTTGTGGTTAGAATTTCATTCCTATAACCCGTGTTCGATTCCCCCCGCAGGTTACTTGATCAAAGGTTTTTTTCCTTCCGTCGTTCAAGTAGCGTTACGTCATGCGATCTACCTGTGTCAGCAGACATCAGAAAGGATCGTTAGCTTTCCCCGATTTAATGAATGTTTCGTGAAGGGTCCCCAAGCTATGGTTCTGGATTAACATTCGGCTTGGAAGGACGGTTTCTCTGACTGCGACCTATTAAGTTATATAGTGGAATTAATGAAATTCAAAATAAGCTTATATAGGTTATTCACACGAATCGCTGAAAATCACCCTGATCCCCCCTCTCTGCAGACTTCTTATTCCCACATTCAATGGCATGTTTCGCAGCTACCACATACCAGCTGGTTGGGATAGATAAAGTCTTCATCAGACACTTTTATTCCAACTTCCGCTCTCAGAGCGCTCTTGGTGAGTAATTCCCACTCAGGATAAATGTTCCCCGATGACTTTACAGTAAAACTTATTGAAGTTGTTAAAAATCAGGTCAAAGCATCCCCCAAATTCCTAATATTTCGACAGTCTCCTCATAAATAATCCGGAATTTTAAAATTAGTGAACTCGAAAAATCTTGTAGCGCATTATAAAAGTGATAAGACAAGGGGTCATAGTGTTGTATTTGACTACAAACAACCACAACATATTACAACTCCAAATGATGATAAAAATGACTATCAGTTACGTTTAGCTTAACAAAAAATAATTAAATTATATTACTTGGCAAATTGTAAATAATTTTATTAAAATATTATTATAAATAAAATAAATTTAAATTTATTAAAATAATAAAATATTTGAAAAACTGCAGATCCTTTCACTGCATCGTGTCTTGTATGTCTTTTTATTTATTTATTTTATTTAAGGAAATTACGCAATAAAATGTGAAATATGTAATATTTTTTTATATAATTAATAATATTTCTCACCAAAACATTATTAGGTAAATTTAAAATGGATTCCGAAAACCCTATCAGTCAATTAAAGAATCCTTGCGTTCCCTTCGATCCACCACCCGATAAGAAATACCCACTAACAAACAAACTCATTTATATAAAAAAGAATGTGATCCATTCAGTAATCAAACACAACGTGTCCTGGCCATTTAGAAAACCAGTGGACGTCATTGGCCTCAAACTTATCGTATCCTTCAGCTATATTTCAGGATTATTACAAAATAATAAAGAATCCAATGGACTTGACTACAATTTACAAACGACTAAACAGTGGTTGGTACAAGAATTCCTCAGAGTGCGTGGATGACTTCAACCTCATCATTGAAAACTGCCTCACTTACAACAAACCCAACGAGGTTGCTTATTTCTTACATTCCAGGATGTCTCTAGAATGGCGGAAGTACTAAGAAAATACTTTTATGAGAAAATGTTGAAGATCCCCCAAGAAGTTTGCTTTATAGTCACCCCATAGGAGTTCGTTGTCACCCCGGGAAAGAGGAAGGAACCAACTGCTGACTCCGACTCAAAGTCCCCTGCTAGTAAAAAGGTACTACTCCCCTCATTTCAGCCGGTCAAACGAGTGAAGGGACAGAGTACCATTCAGAAGAAATGTTTTGACGTCATTTACGAGCTATTTGACATTCGGCATGCTGTATTTGGTTTGCTGACTACAGGACTTTATGAGTAACTTTTACAATTGGCCTGAGGCTGGAGGAATCGGAGTGGCATATTCAAGCAATCTAACTGAAGTAAAGAGACATGTTGAGAATTTGGACTACAACTCCTTCAATGAGTTTGTTACGGATGTTATGAACATTTTGAACAGGATCAGAACCATTTGTAACCCCGAACTGGCTCCTAAGGTGTCAAAGTTCAAAGTAATGGTTGTCCTCACTTAGTGTCTTTTTGATGAGATTTTGATAAACGTGGGGATTCAGCATACTAATGAGGACAGCTTAGAACGTGCTTACGACGCCCTGTTGGAGAGAGTGAACAGACTGGAAGAACAGGTTAGCGAACTCAGAAGGAGTGGAGTTCTCGATGCTTTAAAGCCCACTGTCGAGAAAACAGCGGAGAAGGCTAACAGTCAGTCTCGTAGAACTCCTCAAAGCAGTCCTCAATGATTAAGAACACTGAGCCTAGCAGGTTGAGGGATTACTGATTGTAGAACTGAACAGTCTGGGGATGAGGAAGACGTGTACACATATGATGAAAAGAGGAAGCTGAGTTTTATAGTGACCACAAAACTGCCTGGTTGGGGTTATTTGTTATTTTAGGTGATGAATTGATTAAGGTGATTCAAATGGTGAAGGAGAAAGAGCCTGAGACTGGGAGATTGAATGAGACTGGAGAGTTTGTGTTTGACTTCCAAGCAACTGAAGACGTCAACAATCAGACAGATAGAACAACAGGCCAATGACTACATGAGAAGGGCTGAAAAGAGTCTGACGAGTGGAGCAAGTATTGTTGAATATGTAGTCCTCAGATAAGAGAAAGTACTCTGACAAGTTCAACCAAGAGACAATTGTTGAGCGAAAGTTAGAACTTGAGAGAGAATTGGATGACGTCAAGAATAGTTTGGGGCCGAGTTCTCGAAAGCCTCGTAATGAGTCTATTTAGTTGAAGGTCCGTCTGAGAACTCAGTGACGGAGACGACGGCTGCTGAGTATCGTCAACCCTTGGAGAGACTGAGTGATGAATCAGATGAGTCGACAGCATATGAATCTGATTATGGTGGATGGATTTGTGTTAATGTGGCTTAATTCAAATTAAACTTGTATATGTGTTTCATTAATTTACTTTGGTTTATTGATTATTTGCCACTCCTACTATACTCTACCACTCATTCCTACTATACTTCTGTTTTGTATTTCTCGTACGAGTAGTATTGATAGTTCGATATCTATGAATTTGTCATTTAGTGGTGACAATTCTAAGCGTTTGGGTGTCGTCTTTCGATAAGCTTTTCTCATCTACAAGGTCACGGATTTATTGTAATGGGGTTGGTGAGCTAATAGAGAAAAGTATTAGCTAAGTGATCATAGACCGGCAAAAGGGAGGTGGAACCATGCGGGGACGGGCATTTTGAACCACTCTCCACAGCGGGCTTGGTTCTTCTCGTATCTCGGATGGTTGTTGAGGTATTCGATAAGGGTGTCGTAGAGGGAGGTACCTGGTAGCTCATCAAGAACTTTCGTTGTTATTCTAGGACTGTTTCCAGAAGTATGATGAATTCGAGTTTGGATCTGACCCTTTTGGCAACTTGCTAAGTCAGTGTCAATTAAACAGGCTGTAGATTAATGGAGAGGTACTCAGGGTTGTTTTCAAGAGTTTTGAATCGTCATCCTTTGTCGTTACTGTCACCCGAATTCCACATGCTTAGAGAAAGAGAATCCCTCGTCAAGCATGACTCCCATGATGTTAGGCGTGGCATTATGTTATCAAGGAGGATTTTCTCGAGCGACAACAACTCTGCCACTGGTCACATTCACCCTTATCCCGAAGAAGGGCGTATGCCACACCCTGTTGTGACATCTTCATTTATTATTAAAGGGGGTATGTTATCTTGGTCAACTAATTAGGATCAAAGTAGCAATTCAACCCAATTGTCGACATAGTCACTAATCGATTTCATAAATTTATGAAATTATCATGAAATCGATATCTTAAGTCTTAGCCACCTGGGTTTCTCTTTGATCCAATTTTTTGGGGTTGACTGCGGGGGTGAGGAAAAGACCTGATTGGGGTGATAGTTTTCCCATTTTCCCATGGAAGATATCTATTTAGCCTAAATCGCCTTCGAAACCTCTGGGGTTGAATGAATCGGTAAATTGGGAATCTAATCACGATGCGACTCAGAGACTGCCGGGGACGGAGATGGTTCTCACAACGCCTTGTAATCGTACGTTTTCCTCTAGGTCGTCCGCTGTTTTCAGTTGTCCCCCAAAATCACGATCTGGACAGAGGAGGTGTATTTCTCAGGGAAGCCCCCAATTACACCTTGGTTGAAAAGCCTCCATAACAAGGTTGCACAATCTCCAAGGTAGAATGTCTCCAAACAGTCGCCAACGTGATTCTTTCATTTCCTCGCTTAATATGCGAGTTAGTAAAAAAACTTCCGCGTTTATAATGAGCGAATGAACACTTAGCTTCGCTTCTTCCGTACTCCCAACTATCCTTTTACAAGTTTCTTTGATGTAGAATACACATACTGGGAGTACTATAGAGACATTAATAGAGAGGTATCAACCACTCAACCAACAAAATATGACTCATGTGACCAGATGTATCTTGGACTAGTTTTGTCCATTAATAATACTCCACAGAGCCATGTAGCTCCACCAGGCAGGACGATCCGGTTCCGCAGTGAGATGTTCACTGATGACGACGTCACACGTCGAGCAAATGCAGGGAGGGAAGAGAAATTTCAACTAATTAGCCACATAACATCATATTTCGACATGCGGAAAAAAACACACGTGATTCCCAGAATTTTCTGGTGTGTGCCAAATGGGATTTGAGCATTATCCACTTTTAGCTCTACCCTTCGTCTCCTTAGTCGGAAGTGAATAAAAACAACTCAGCAGAGTAAGTTCCTTAAGCAGTTTTTGATTGTACAGTCGATAGAATCGATCAATCAATACAAGCACTATGGAGTGTCTCCAATCGTCTCAAAACTAAAGAACTTTTGCTCGATCGACAACGAAAATTCGCTTGGACGGACGACCTCCCGAATAGCTCTCAATGAGAATTCTTTCTGGAACCTTGAAAACCCCCAAGATATGAGCTGACATGGAGACTAGTTAGAAGACCAGTACAGAATGCCCGTCTTTGCCAATATCGGCTTCCCATTGTCGGTATGGGGTCACTTAGTTAGCTGATGCTATTCCTTTCTCTTTAACCCACTGATCTGGGGCAATAAATAATACAATCTATAATCATACACTCAGGTACCCCATTCTTGTCCGAATTCTTGCAGTCGAACCCTTAACTTTTCATTTATCCGATGATTAGTCTTCCACGTCACCCATGTAGGAAAGTCCAAGAAGATACCGTTGACGGACTCCCAGTTATTCCGTCTTGGATCAGCCTGAGCACTAAGATGTCTTAGGTCGGTTAGTCAGAGTCACTTTATTAGTGAAGTAACCCGTAGTATCTAATTTTCTGTGTTGGATATTTCTCCACATTTTTTCTAGTAGACATAAGCAAGTAAGGGTCATAATCACAGGAAAACAACTTAAAGGACGAGTCCTCCATTGGCGTCTCGATATTGAAGGTAACTCTGTCTACTGAGTGGTTGTCATTCTTAAATAAACCCATAAAGAGCCCAATACGTTGCATTTACTATTTAAGACTAAATCAGATGGGTCATCTGGAAATTTCCTCTTTACAGTCCCAAGATCCTCAGTGAATTGCAATAGGGAGAGAGTTCGAGGACGTCTGCGGTATCCACAGCTGCTCTTGAGGTAAGTTTTTTGGAATCCTGATTTTCATCAGCGACCGTAGCTGATTTTCTGCGGTCATCTGGAAATGAGTAAGCAAAGTGAAATCATAATACTCACGAACACGTGGAATGCAATAGAGTCTCAAAGACTCGTCCAAGTCCTTCCAAATTGTACTTAGCGCTCCTCCAGGCGGGGGTTGGAACCCATACATTGGTGCATTCGATGCTTATTTATTTCAAAAAATCGAGTTTCAGGTGGATCCCACGTTCATTAAGAAGGGGGATGAGAGGTTATATCCAACTTGAGGAGATGAGAACAATAAGTGTACTAAAGCTAGGACAGAGTGCATTAGATCAACCTTCCAACCAATTAACCACTAGGACAAAGAAAATTCATACGCGAATAAACGTCAAAACTAACACACCGTAAGGATAATTTAATCAGGGGGTGAGCACGACAGGAAGACAAAAATATCGTTTAAAAATTTAAATTTTAAGAATTAACCTTTTAATTACAAATTATTGATTTTCTGTTGAATTGAAAGTGTTGCGGGCCAACTAGACTATGCGCAAATAATTTAATACATAATTGATTGCATTTTATGGCGGTTTGTTTTTGTGAGGATAATGTCGGATAGGAAGGCTGTTGTCAGGCATGTTGATATGTCCGAGTCCATGCAACAGGATGCCATAGATTGTGCGACAAAGGCACTGGAGAAGTACAACATTGAGAAGGATATTGCTGCCTATATCAAGAAGGAATTCGACAAGAAGTATTCCCCTACATGGCACTGTATTGTTGGGAGGAACTTTGGGAGTTACATTACTCACGAAACAAAGAACTTCATTTACTTCTACTGCGGGCAGGTTGCTGTCCTTCTTTTCAAATCTGGTTAACTAATTTTTTCTAACACTGGCTTTCTAATAAATTTTTTTTGATTTACTGTCATTCGGTTTAAAGTCTGAGTCTTTCTACTCTCCTAGACTCGTCCAAGTCACCCAAGTTTGGCTCAATTACTTGTGTGACCTCAGCCGACCGAGAGATGCGGCTATTTATTAAGAGAGAGACAATGAGGTGATTTCTTCATCTTCCCTGGTACTCCTATTGGATACCAAAGACCCTGTACTTTACGCCACCATGTCAGATGCACGTGAGAGATGTATAATTCTATTAAATAATTAATTTTTGTTAATAAATTAATATTTTAAATTTTATAAAATTTACTTGAAGGTTGAATTTAACCAGAAAAGGGCATTTGATGTTACGGAACGATGGAATTGTAGAAACGTCCTCTCTCCAATGCCTCTGGAATTTATAATCTATAAGAACCAATCGCGCTTAATTACCGTTGCCCATTCTATCTTGGTACTTTCAACACTCGAGGCTTGAAGTTCATCACCAAAAAACATCAACTCGCACGTGATTTATCTATCCATGGTGTCAGTATTTGCTGCATTCAAGAGACAAAGATTACAGCATATTCTATTACGAAATTGGATGATTACTACATGATCACTTTGGACTCTGACTGCCGACATTATGGTCTTGGATTTGCGGTTCACAGGGATCTTTACGACCGTGTGACACGCGTATGGGCTGTCTCGGATCGTATTGCAGTCATGCAACTGAAGTTTGGAACAAAGCCCAACTCTGTTATTTCTATCATCAATGTTTATGCTCCGACCGCTGTCCGGGCTGATGCCAATCCTGAAGAACTTGGTGCGTTTTACTCATGTTTGACAGGGACATATGACTCACTTTCGTCGTCATATCTGACGTTTATTGGTGGAGACTGGAATGCCAGAGTTGGTAAAGTACGGAATGGGGAGACTTGTATTGGATCACATGCTCGGAATCGTCGAAATTCCTCTGGTGTCTCATTGGTTCAATTCTGCGAATCCTACAACTTATTTATTACGAACACTGCTTTTGAACACCCAGCAAGACATAAAACTACCTGGACTGGTTCACGAAAGGACAAAAATGGCAACTTGATTAAAATATATAATCAAATTGATTATATCTTGTGCAGAAGAAGGAACAAAAACCTAATACGAAACTCGAGATCATACGATGGGCTTGAAACATCAAGTGATCACAAATTGGTGATCACTCGGTTCTCTTTGGGAAGTTTGTACAAACCTGGAAGATATGGAAAAACGGAATTCGAAAGATTGGATACAGAAACTCTAATAAGCAATGAAATAAAGATGAAAGAGTATGGCGAAAAACTCAGAAAGGAATTAAGCAAGATGAATACAAACAATAGTGCACAGGATTTGTGGAATGACGTTGGAGTTGCAATGAAGAATACCGCGTCGTTGGTTTTGGGGACTACTCACAAAAACAAATTCAAATATAACAACGAAGAAATATCATACTTATCTTCAGAACAAAAGAATTTGAGGATTAGAATTAATAATTCAAATATACCGAGTCTAAAAAAAGAGCTAAGGATAGTTCGTAACTCAATTTTAACAAAAATCAAAAAACTTCAAAAATATCAAGTAAAAAAGGAAGTGGAGGAACAGGTCGATGAAATCAAGAAATATAAGAACGGATCCAAAATGTTCAAAGCCATTCGGATTATTAGCAAAAAGAAACGACCAGGGAATATTGTTATTCACGACCAACATGGACGATCAGTATTGAATGTTATTGAAAAGGCGAACATAGTCTCTTCACACTACTATGACATCTTTAACAATCAAGAAATTGAAAACAAATCTCCAATAACATCAACGGCTCCTCTTAACTGCCCCATTATTATCGCGGAAACTATCAAGGCAATAGGAAAACTAAACTACAGGAAAGCGGCTGGTCCTGATAATATACCTGCAGAGTTAATAAAATGTGGACCCACTGAATTGGGTGAAATAATCACCATCATACTCAATAAAGCATTTGAAGACAAAAACGATCTTGGAATTGGGAGAGGATGGCTAATTCCAATACCAAAACCTGGGAAACCTAGAGGTCCCGCAAACAGTCTAAGACCAATAATTCTATTATCGGTCTTACGGAAAACCCTCTCTATCATTGTATTAAATCGAATCAAAGGGAAAGTCGACAAATTCTTATCGCCTGGACAAAGCGGTTTCAGGGAAAAAAGATCAACCGCCGACATAGTATGGACGCACAGATGGTCTGGCGCTATATGTCAGAAATACAAAAAATGCATAGAAGTTCTGGGGATCGACATGAGTCGTGCATTCGACTCTGTACACAGGGGACTACTTATTAACATTCTGAATACATTTCTAGACACGGATGATGTTAGAATTATTTCCTTGCTCCTAGAAGATACTCACCTGGCTGTCAAAATCGGAAATACCGCTTCCAATTTTTTTAAAACCACTCGGGGAGTTCCACAAGGGGATTCGTTGTCTCCTATTCTATTTATTATTTATCTTGAGGCTGCACTGAGGGATTTCAGATTATCCATTAAAGGACAATATTATGAGTTGATTTACGCAGACGATCTGGACTTTGTATCGGATGATTCTGAATTTCTCAAGTACATAAACGAACATCTTCCTAACATTTTCCAAAAATGGTTCTTGAAGATAAACACTGACAAAACGGAATTTACATCATTCAGCCGTGCAGAGAGGATATCCGACGAGACGTGGAGAAGACATAAGAAGGTCGGATCGCTCTTGGGGGACGAGGAAGATGTAGCTCGACGGAAAATCCTTGCATCTGGTGCTTTCAGAAGCCTATCTAAAATATGGAGTTCGGGAAGAAGACTTTGTGGAAAAATAAAGCTTATGATATACAAATACTTTGTTGTGCCCATCCTAATATATAACTGTGGGACATGGGGTTTGTCTAAACGGGCAATGGAGTCTATTGACAGTTTCGACCGCAGTATGCTTCGGAAGGCACTTAATATTCACTACAAAATGAAGATCAAAAACGAACAATTATATAAGTTGAGCAAAACAGAACCATTATCCATGGAAATCAGAAGATCGAGATGGAGACTGTTCGGTCACATTCTGAGGATGGACCTGGATGTCCCGGCAAATCACGTAATAGATGAATATTTCATGGAAAAAACAAAATCATTCCGAGGAAGGCCTAGAACAACCTTACCTATCACGCTAAATGAGGACCTAAAAGCCATAGGCAGGGAGTTGAAAACAATGGATGACCTCTATGAACTAAGAGATCTTGCGAAACGTAGAGGCCTTTGGATGCGATTGGTGCAAAGGGTGGCCGGCGCGGCACAAGGGAACCTTAATTGACTTTTGTTTTTTTATGTGTTCTCGGCAGGTTGATAATAATAATAATAAGAACCAATGGACGTACACGTGAAACTACAAGAATCCAGTTATACGGACGATGTGTGACTATGTGAGGTCGATGGAGGTGTATCAGGCCTGATGAGGAATATGTCGAGATCACGTGAAAATTTAGTTTAACATTACCGTAGTCATTCAAATTTTTCATTCCAGTCCCTTAAACAAAATCCTGTTCAAATACCATGAAACCTACTTAAAATAAGAGGTGGCTACATGCTCTATAAAAGGGTAATACAGAGTGCCCGTCCCTGTCAGTCTCGTCCTCCTCCTTGTCGGTCCGGGATCACTTAGTTATTTAAGCTCTTTGTTTCCCTTTAACCCGGTGATCCAGTGGCTAAAAAATTCACGTTTTTGTGGATAGTTTTCAAGGTCTTTGGCGTCTTTGAGGCGTCTCTTGATTTTCTTAAGTTTTTCTTCAAGGACACTTGCTCATTGATTAGAAACTGGTGACGTAGCTCTGTGCACTATATGGGCTTACTACAGTTTAGCAGTTATTTGGTCAGAATGTTGGGGTGGTGACGTACCCCCATTGCACGAAATGTCTATATGAGGTCGACTTATTGTGTTAATGGTCGAAATGATAGACCCAGGAGACATACACTAAGTTTCTGAACTAAAGAAACGTCGAATCATGTGCGTCCCCATATCTTCCAAGTCCCCTTCTGCACGAATATCTGAGCATGAACAAATGAATTCATCATAGGACTATCGATTCCTTGAAACCTGAAACATCAACAGGAAACTTTTTGGCTGTGATGAGGTTCATAATTTTCTTAATCTCAACTTTGAAAGTAAGAAACTGGGAAGTGTCAATCAAATTGCGTATAAGAGGATTCACCATTCCTTCAAAGTTATGTGTGCTTGACCCGCTGAGGAGGCTGTCAACTGGAAAGTTTCCTAACTTGCCAATACATAGAGGAGAACAGTTAACCATGTTTCTTTTTAAGGGACCCAAAATAAGACTTGGCTCGTTAGACTGGCCGCCTTTAAGAATTTTCGTTGTAATTCAATTTGAAGATTTTCAATATGCTGGATCTTGTGTTCTGGTAAAATCCAACTTTACTGCAGTCTCCTGGATTGGGAAAGTTTCTATGACGAGGAGCGTAAAATCTGGATTGCCCACGAAGGACTTGCGTATGTCATCGTGGGTGGATAAATTGGTCATAAACAGTGGCAAGGTTCCCAGTTTGGTTTTTAAGTGTCTTTGAGAGAACTTTTAAAATTTTCATTTTCTTCAGAGCAGAAGTTACTTTGATCTCAACATGTCTGATAAAAGAGAGTTTATGGTGGAGTTGATCCATTTCATTAATTGTTCGACGGAGGAAGGAGTGGGGAAATTCAAGAGTCCACTGAAAGTATCGACGTACTCCTTGAATCCTCTCCAGTTCGCAAGGCTGTAATTAATTGTCGTCGGACACTGTCCTTTCATCCGTGACCTCATTTTGACCTCCAAAAATATTGGATTTTGGTCACTCCCGTTTCATATTTCATTGACAACAATATCTGCTTCGCATTAAAGTCACCACAGATAATCACATCCTGAGAGGAGTCAATCTGGGAGCACAGGAGAAGCAGGAACTCAAAGGCGGAAGATATGCGCTGGCTAGCATCATTGAAAGTCTCAGGAATGTGACTTTGATGGCCACAAGTTCGATATTTCCACGGTCGTTGAACATACTGTAGACATTGTCAGTTATATCCTCAAACGGAATTCCGTTCGAATTACTATGAGACAGCATCCACCACGACGAATGGTGTTGGATTCTCGGGGGAAAGTTTGGATCGTTGGATTAGCAACATATCGATGCGGTGTTCCATTAAATAATTTTGAAGTTCAAGTATCTTGTTCTTGATTCCATTTATAGAGCTGAACTATTCTGGCTAGTCCAGGGATTGCCTCAACGTCTCCACAACGGCATAGGCCTTCCTTGTTGGTCCATCCGTGAGGATAGGGAAAGTGTGGTTCTTTTCTTCCAAATGCCACGTTAAATTGCTATGGGTAAGACTATGTCTCTTTCAAGCAGGAAAAATTGTTACTGGAATTAAGGCTAATCTGGAACGAAGGCTATTGTAGCTAGAAACAGTGATTCAATGGACAGAATCTCAAAGAAGAACGCATATGGAAAGTACCATTGAGTTCCTTCCTAACACTATAAACACTTCCGGATGAAGATCTTCATATTCCTTGAACCAGAATGTACACTGAGTAAAAATACGGGTTCTATAAAATACTCGAAGCCTAAGGGTCTTCCTCGATGTCGCATGGGACTAGATTGAGTAAAGGGGAAAATTATGACTTGTAAAATATACAATTTCCTTAAATTTTGCGAGAATTTCAATGATTGGATTGTGTAATAATAAACACTTACGCATAAACCATAGTACTCCTCACGTGTGTTAAGGAAACAATATCAAATATCAGTTTTTCCGCTCTCCTCGATTATACCAGGTATCCAAGTCGTCCATAGCCCTTTCTCGGTGTTTTGTCATTATTTAGCCTTTCACAAAGAAAGCTTTCTAGGATAACGTAATAGCCTTCTATAGCTATTTATGCTGGAAGATCATCTCCATTATATGTATTTTTTAGATTGAATGAAGAAAGGAGATCAAAATACATATTTTTGAATATTTTGGTCCACCAACTAGGTTAGGACACTTAAGTGATATTCGGCCCTTTGAGATCGTTTTCAATTTTTTCAATCGCATTCTAAACGTCTGGAGCGGTTGGAATGCAATTGCTGGGAGACTCAGAGACCTGTGAACTGAATGGTTTCCACATGGCCATCATTCGCAGTAATGGACACTATCTCCTGACAGCTGGAGCACGATTTGTTACTACTGTCTTTTTTCTGTTTCCGAATAAAAATTAACCGCCGTAAACTAACACGTGACTAGCCTAATGACTTTTTTGGATAAACTGGTGACGATATTCTGGTCCACCATGACGTAGTTTTAGTAAACTTAAGGTCTCCATATCCCAAAATGGATATAGCCTTTTGTTCCTTTTCTTAAGGGACTCGAGAGATTAAAAATTCGAAGTTCTGAAAAAAAGGGAAGCTTCAGATGCACCAGGTTTGTCTTAATAGGAAGAACTGAAAGCTAGGAATAGGAGGAATGGAGACTTAGTTTGTTATTCTCGTAGACGAGGTGACGGTCCCAGAAGAAATCGGAAACCGAAGTTCTGAAAAAGGAAGTGTATAAGATTTGGGTTTGAATCTCGCCTAACCCAAGAGTGAAAGAATTTAGGAGATCACTAATCCGGCGTGTATATTCGAATTGCGGTTGATTCATTTTCGTTCGAATTCTTCAAATCGACGTTTGAGAAAATTTAGTTGATAGCACAGATAATATCTTCTTTTAAGAAAAAATTAATAATATTTTAAGGTGGTTAACCAATTAAACCAATAATTCAAAATCTGTGCCTGTTAACAACAATATATATTTCTAGTGGAGGTTTGTCGCTTATTTTGTTATTGACTTCAACGTGGCTGTTATCAAAATACTTGATATTCAACTATTTTGGTAACATATAATCAAGCTGCACGTGTCGATGACAAAATTTATGATTTTATATTTTCTCGGATACAATTCGGATGGCTCTCCAGAAGGGAAATGGACATATGTTATATCTTGGGTGGTTTTAAAGGTATTTGGTGATGGCTTATTAGAGATCTGCAAGTATATGAGAGCATACTGGGAACTTAAGTCCTTAAATTTTGACTTTGGAAGAAAAATAAGCAAGAGAGGTATAAATACATTTAATTATTATAGTTACTGATGTCTTGAAGTTTGGTTTGATCGTCGACTTAATTCTGACTGAGGGATGATGCGATTGTAGTCAACGTGCCTGTTACCAGTGGGAGTGTTGGGAGGATTATGAGTAAATGGATTGTGTAGCGATTTTGTGAATAATATACTGGCGTGGGATAGTACGGATATTGTGGATCGTAAGTAGACTGAGGGCGGTAGGGATATGTGGATCATAAGTAGACTGAGGGATATAAGGATACTGTGAATCATAAGTAGATTGAGGGAGGTGGTAGGGATATTGTGGATCATAAATATACGAAGGGTTATAGGGATATTGTGAATCATAAGTAGACTGAGGACGGTAGGGATGTTGTGAATCATAAGTAGACTGCGGGAGGTAGGGATATTGTGGATCATAAATATACGAAGGGTCGTAGGGATGTTGTGAATAGGTAGACGAATGGTGATAGTGAAAGTGTGGACCACAAGTAGACGGAGAGTAGTAGGGAGTTTGTGAATCATAGGTAAGGTGATGGTAGTAAGGGTTTTGCGAACTGTCAATATGAGTTCTCTGATATTCTTCATTATAATGGGGATTCTGAGTCATTTGATAACTTTGAGGGCGTCTTAGATGCATCCGCTGCCCATAACTGGGATTTCTGCAAAATCTTGTTGGAGGTTGAATTCGCATATGGGGAGATTCTCTGACATTAGCCATCGGAAGGCGTATTGGGTTTCTTTGATTTGGATTGTACATGGATAAATTATATGACTGTCCACGTGGCATTGAACGTACTCTATGAAGTATGACTTTGAAATATTACCTATATTGTGGACGTTCGGTCTGAGGCATAGTTTCATTTCTTGGTTGAACCCGCGTCCTCGAACAAATTTCTGAACTCGGTAAATTAAGACCTCTCTGACTTTGATTCCCAGGAGTCTCACCGGTGGATCGAAATGCATTCCTTATTGGGATTCTCGGTCTAAGAGTATTTGGATAATTTGAAGATTCTTGATTTTGAAATTCTGGCCTCAGTTGGGTGATTGGAGTTGTTTGGATATCCGATATTTGTCGGTTTTGACTTTCTTCCTGAATTCCAAAGACTGGTACATTTTCTGTTTGGTTATTCAATGTTTGAATTCTTTCTTCATTTTGATCCACAAAATCAGCTTCCGTAGCTTGAATTTTGGCTCTTCTGTTCTGAAAAAATCTTGATTCCGGATCATAATGATAAATATTCTCAGAAATCAAATGATTGTGTCTAATTCTTCTTCCAGATCTCTCAATTGGTCTCTCAATATTGATTGGTGGCAAAGGTTCCCTGTGATCTTCAAATTCGTTATCCCTGCGAGATATGGTGGCAGGAGGTTCCACATTTATTGCCGGCAAGTGGGACAAAAAAAATAAGGGGTTTGAAGTAGTGCTTTCAGAATTTTTGGGGGACAAATGAATATTCACGGGGGGCGAAGCAATAGGAGAATCTTGGATTAATAGTCTACTTGATGACATATTCATCAAATCAAAAGTATTCCTCCCTTCCATGAAGATACACCCGCGATCAAATCCAGAATCATTTACCGGTCTCCTCAATTCGTTTTGAGGTTCATTTTGATCATCAGTAAAAATATCTAGATTCGATATCTCTTGAGGTTGATGGAACTGAAATTCAGGTATCAGTTGTTCTCCAAAGTTTTGAGGATAATAATACTCAAATGGGAACTCCTGTTGAACATTTTGTTGGTCACCGTGTTCAACTGGGAACTCATACTCAACGTTTTGTTGTTCACGGTGTTCTAATGGGAACTCATATGGAACGTGTTGTTGTTCACGGTGTTCTAATGGGAACTCGTATGGAACGTTTAGTTGGTCACGGTGTTCTAATGGGAACTCATGTGGAACGTTTAGTTGGTCACGGTGTTCCATTGGGAACTCATGTGGAACGTTTAGTTGGTCACGGTGTTCCATTGGGAACTCATGTGGAAAGTTTAGTTGGTCACGGTGTTCTATTAGGAACTCATGTAGAACGTTTTGTTGAGTTTGTTGGTATAAGTGTTGATATTCTGGATTTAAAACCACCTCACGATGCTGTAACTGAAATTCCTGATTAATATTTTGTTGTGGAACATTCTGTGATTCTTGAGGATTTGGAAATGCTCTGTTACTGGATTCTATGGGATTCCCAAAATTAGTTGAATCTTGAATGGTTTCCATATTTACTCGAGATTCATATACTTCTTGTTCTGTTAATGGAATTATAATATTTTGTCTCAGAATAACCCTCGTCCGTCTCGCTTGTGGAACGTTTTCTCGATTTATGATTCTATCTCTTGGGATATGTTCCTAAAAATTGCGTAAAAAACTTACTCTGTTTATAAATTCGAATCCATGAACTACTGATTCGGTTTTTATGAGTAGATGATGTCTGTACTTTGTTCTCAAGGCTCTGCAAAATTTGTCAATATTCATTTCGGAGTTTCCCGTGTATACTCCCCAAGCATAAGACATCACTTCCACATTCCGAATTATAAATTTCCCATCTGTGTAATTATCCCATTCCACGAACGGGCATTGACTTTGTAGGAGTTCGAATATAAAGTCCAATAACAACAATGTCCCCGACGCTAAATGTGAATATACACTTTCTTACATGGTCTCCAGTTTATTAAGAATTCCTCTTCTCTGGGATTCAATTCTATGTGATCAAAGGTGTTTTCTGTATTTCTATAACTTCTTCTATTTCGTCGTGGCATATTTATTTTTAGGAAACAAATTGCGATATTTACTTCTTATATTTTGCCTTAATCTTCAAAAATGGGAATTTTTTGTGTTTAGGACATTTTCGAAAATTTCTAAAACAGACAATTTAAGTCAAATAAATGGCCATGATATTATTATTAAAGGAAAACAGTTAACAACTACCTAAAGGTTCCTTTCAGTGAAAGGTGGACGCTCTCAGAGTAGAACACGCATTTGTAAGGAAATGCGCTTAATAAGCCAGCTACTCTCTCGCTTATATTTTTTCCTCCTAACGATAATGGATCCAATGTGGTTCAGCAGGCTTAGTGACCTGCCTCCAATGACCCCTGACGAATAGAAAACGACTATTACCCCTTATTGGCTTCTATAATTATTAGCAAAAAAGTAATGCTTGTTTGCTAGTCCTGATGTGGGTTCGTAAATACTCCTTATTTTAACTGTACATTTTTTATTGTTGAAGACAATTTATTAAAAGACAATCAGAATAATCCAGCTGATAAAAAGAAAAGGCTGTTTCCCATGACAACTGCCAGAGAAATCCCCATCCAAATCAAGCATTTCCCCGGTAGAAGGGGAAGACAGTTAGCCAGTCTGGGCGTTTTCCATCTCCAAGATTAGGGCTCACCGTAAGAAGAGCCAGAATGCAAGCCCTACGGTGCAAGTCTTCCGTTCCATAAAGGTCGAATGAGTATTTTTGTACAAAATGTCGGTCTGTTCCTCAGTTGGCGTGTATCAAGAGGGGTTTCTCAGAAAGCCACCGACTTGCTCTTCACCCATCAGAAATTTTGTCATCCAAAGCGGACCCAGATTACCAATTTCAGATTTAGTCGCATAAATCTCGAGTCCATAACTGCTAAGAATGGGAAGAATTATTCCAAGACTTTTCACAACCGTCTCGGAAAATCCACCGATCGTAGTAGTCCAAGGAAATCATCTTGTTAGATCCAAGTCGAAGATTTAATGAGAGATCATCACCAATAACGAGATGGGTTGGAGTACCGTATTTACTACTCCCAGATTTACAATCTTTAGTAAACCCAGCAGAGTCACAACTAATTGATCCAAGGAAATCCAAGGGAGAACGTCTGCTTGTTTCGACCAAATCCATCCTCCAGTAGTCCAGGCTTCCGCTTCAAAAGAGAGGTGGAGAAGTAGGTCTGCTCTCTTCCATTTACCGTCGCTGACATCACTTCATTCTTCCGAAGAGATGAAGACATAAGCGTACTAAAGCTATGAAAAATTAAAAAAAACTCAGAGATCGCTACCGTTTTGTCACAACTGCCCTCAAAACCTCTGGGGTTGGTTATGGAGTCATCAATGAAATCGCAATGCGACTCAGACACACCTTTGTGCCCCCGGGCACTGGTTGTAAGATCGAGATCACATAACGCAACTCTTGTCAACGAAAAAGATAAGGAACGGGGAATAGAGAAACCTTCGACCAGAGCAGAGGATGAATCCAACCCAAGATTAAGGTATATTCAGTTCCCACGGTTGGAGTAAGACGCATCCTTTTCAAGCATCACGTCCATCCATAATCGCCATTGCGGGAACCCTTTAACTTGAATAGAGAAGAAAGGGGTCCTTTTCGGATGCCGACCAGGCATATGTGTCCCCCGAATTAGGCGGATCCCACGACGCTTCTAAGGAGCTGAAGAAGGCAAAAAGCAGAACTACAAACTTCGATCAAGTAACATGTTGGAAAAACCCACAGCAAATCGCGGTGCGAGTGACGACAAAACCTGGCCTCACTAAGCTACCTGCCCAAGCAGAAATTAAAAAAAACTATATGTTTAAATAAAAATTAAATTAAAAAAACCAAAATTTTTAAATTAAATTTATCATAATTCGAATGAGCTAGTTATCCTTGGGCCACGTTCCGCCGAGAAGTAATTTACAGTCGGCTTCACTCGTTCGGGAATGACGATTGGTTTTTCACTCTAAAATTCCTAAAAATGCAACCTCCTCAATAATTCGTGTCACTGAGTCATTTGCCAGTATTTCGTCCACCTTGGAATTCAAATATGTCAGAAACCCTATCAAGGTGCTCCCCACATGTTTTTTCCCCAAATTCAGTTATTTTCAGTAAACCTGAAATTTCTCTGAGCTGCTCAATTAACCCCTCACTTAACAGGGGGATCACGATGTTGGGAAAATTCAGTATCAAGTTAGTTTCGAAAAAGAAAAGTAAAGAAGAGGTCACAAATTCTAGGGTTTGAAATTTGCCCAACTATTCATTAGTTCGGCATCCTCCAGGTAGGGAATAGAATCCTTTGATGGAAAGTAACTATTCAAGTCCTCGAATTTATCGGAAATTTACATTTTCGATAGATAAGGTAATATTAGTAAGAATTGTCTTGGCATTAAACGGCGGAAGACTTCTTACATAATCGATCAACTTTTCAATCTCGGGGTACCTTTCATTGTAGACCTTCTCAACTAAGATTAAATTTAAAAGCAAACCAAAGACGGAAAGTGATTGAATTTTAGTATCCAGGGAATCAGAAAAAATGAGAGAAAATATCAGAAGTAAAAACATCAACCAGATAATGAAACGTATTAAATTTATGAATTAAAATAATTTAATTTTTATAAAAATTTAATATTTTATTAATTATTTGTTAAGATTTTCCATTATGAAACTCTTCCGCTAAAGAATGAAGGATGTCTGCTACGAGAGGACGGACTATTTTAGGGTGGATTTGGTCATATTCTTCCAGCCAAAATTAAAAGAATTTGGGGGTCATCTGTCAGAAATTAATAGTCGATATGATTCTATGTACATTGCTAATAATAAGTCGCAGCTTACCGTCTCTATTAGTTCTAATGACGCCTAAGGGACACTTAATGAGAACCTTTCTTTCCAGTCCACCGTGAGTAATCTCCCTCCACGTTTCTGTGACGTGTCGGGATCACGTGATTAGTTCTGGTCTCTGGAATTTTTCATTTCGTGAGGTTTGTACTGCAAATTTTTTTAGTGGAAGATTCTGGTATTGTAGCTTAGAGAGATTTTATCTGAGAGCTAAGCGCAGTATGGAGAATTCTAGACCGAATTTGGTTAAATTTTTTATAATTGGATTAATCTGCTTTTTTCATTAGTCAATCGATTTCGGTAAAATCGTCTCTAATTAGCACATGTTGGAGATGGGATTAAAAATCTACACCATTCGGTTTGAGTCACATATTTTCGACCTCTTCTAACTCGTGACCCAACTCTAAACCACGATTTGATCTCTAAGAGGTCGCTCTTACTTAATTCTGTGAAAATGAGTCTTTGACCTCTACTAACTCTTCTTATTTTCCAGTACCCCCAATATATGACGTCATTTACTGATATGAAAAATTATGGAAAATCCTCTTCGAAACATCTTGAGTGGTTTGGAGAATGGGTAAGGGTCATCAAGGTACTCGGGAACAGAGACCCTCGCAAACGGAGATGTTTTCATAGTGCCTGGGGGTGGTCATCGTCCGCTGCAGTACCCATTGTCTCAGCGTAACAAGTGCCGGGCAAAAGGACTGATGGCCTTGGTTCGAATCCCACTACTGACATTTCGGTTGAAGGTTCCACGCATCTACGACGCTTTAGCTTGACGAGTGACGTTTTCATCAGTGAACATTTCACTGTGCTACGCAAACCTGTCAATCACATAAAACAATAATTTCTCAAGAATCTCTATATTTGCCACTTGTTTGTCAGCTGTAACAAAATTCTGTTAGATTGACCTTAAAAATGCGACGATACTGAATCATTATGCAAAACTAACCTACTTCACGATGGTATAGACTCAGCTCATGTTCCCCGTCGGTAGGTGAACGATCCTTTAGCGATTTATGTTTTCAATGATATGAAGGGCCACTATCGAAGAACTAATGAATGTCATCCATCTCTCATCTCTTACATACGCAACTTTTTATGGATGACCCAAAAATATTTTCCCGGAATGAGGATGACTAAGAAAGGTGATACCTCAAAATTGATGGATCTGACGTAATGCTGGTAAATCTGCTACTAATTTGATAAATCAGTTGGACTCTGATAGAATGGATGGCTATCGATACCTTGGGGTACTGGAAAGTAAGAAGAGCATTGCCCTGAAGGAGTGTTACCAATCTTTGACGGAGTAAAAGGATAGACAATCTGTGGAGTGCTTAACCAAACTCAGCTCGATATAGAACCGGCAGAATACAGCTTTTTGATAAAAATATGCACGAGCTCCTTATAGATTGTCAGATCCTTTTGAATCCTTGATATTGCTGTCGATAGCTGCGGGTTCAATTCCTGGACCGCTAGAAACGTGGTCGAAGAATTCCCTTTTGCCTTTTTCAATGTTTAAGAGCGTAATGGAATCCACCAGACTCAGGGGACGCCCAGTGCTTGGGCAGCATCCAAACAGGATCCCTCTCTTCCCTACTCCAATGGAGTTCAAATGTAAGGAGGTTGATACCAGTCGCGAATAAAAGTGAGCGAATACTTCTCCAATTCATGCGTTGTTACAGTTCGCACTATTCAATTGCTTGAATAGCACAGATGTCGACGTAACTGAAATTTTCTGTCGGTTAACCAGGTAACTCTCTCAGTGAGGGATAAGTCTGAATCAAGATCGCGACTTATGAAAAAAATTGCAACTTAGGTCAAAACCGTTGAACAACAAAAAGATGTGGAGGAATGTTAGTGACTGGTTGCATACACCCGCATCTTTGCCGCTAATGAGACAATGACTGTATTCGGATTGGGATCGCACAGCGCCTAGGAATTGATGTATGCGTCGAACACCAATGTCGTTGTGGAGGGATCGTCGATGTTAAAGGGCTGAATCCGCTTTCGCAGAGCACCCCGCCACGCTGCTATGAAAAGCATTGTCATGCGTGATCTTAAAGCTGCAGGCTTCCCTGCGGTGCTGGAGCCAGTGGGATTGGACCGCGGAGACGGGAAAAGACCGGATGGGCTAACAATCTTTCCATTCTCCGAGGGAAAATCGCTAGTATGGGACTGCACTTGTGTGATTTTTTCTCGAACTCGATGACGTTCATCTCGGCGTAGTCTGCTGAATCGGCAGCTGATCTGGCCGAGAAAATCAAGATAAAAAAATATGGCGAAATCGGAGATCGTTTTGTACCGGTGACAATCGAAACGTTTGGTGCTGCGGGAAGTATCACAGCCTCTTTCCTGAAGGAAATCGGGGAAAATTGGCCCATCGTAAGGAAGCGGTCTGGCTGAGGCAACGAATTGGAATTGCATTGTCCGCGGAAACGCTTACTCCGTAATGTCAGCAGCCGCTCTTCCCCGTTATTGTTAATAAATAATATTTTATTGTTAAATAAAACGTGTTTTATTAAAAAAATGAGACAAAGGTTCAACTGCACTTTTACGCATAGCTACATTAGTTAGAGCCAGGCAGGAGGACACACACCTTATTTCAATAAAGAACAGTTATGATAACTTTTTTTAATCAAAGGGAACCTTATTTAGCCAAAAAGTAACAGTTAACAATTTCTGGCTGCTCTCATTATTAAGAACGCATTTCTTCTGACGATTTGCAAGGAAATTCGCTCAATGAGCCTTTCTCTCCGATCATTCTTCCTCTTCTCGATGAACGAACCGATCCTGTTTAGCAGCATCAGTGACCTGCTTCCAATAATTCCTGATGTTTCAACTGAAATTTTCACTGATGACGTCACTCGTCAAGCCAAAGCACCGTAGATGAACATTCAACCAAAATTTCAGTGCGAGATTCTAACCATGGGCCATCAGTCCTCTTGCCTGGCACTCGTTACACTGAGCCAAAGGTTCAAGTGAATACTATAATAAGCAAGGAAACAAAAATCCATAATAAACCTGACATCTTTTCAATAAAGCGAAAATCAAAGTTAAGATCACACCACAACAGTCCTTAAAATAAGTAGTTTGAAGTACAATTGCTAAGGGCAATACAGATCCTCGTGCAGGAACACATAAAATGACCTGTCTCTCATATATCATTAGTATCATAAATAGAATCATATTAACTATCATCCTATACTCGAATGAAAACCCTCAAGTTCTTTCAATTTTGACCCGAATCATACGTGCACCCAACAATTTGAGTTTCCAAGGTCTTTTGACTCCTTCACCTCGTCCATGCTCACGAAAAGAAAGACAATGACATTCGTGAAGCTGAGTAGAAATTCCATGCAATAAAGGTAGGTCACCACCTCAACCTTCTGACCAACAGCCACGTGGTTAACCGCTCCTAAAATAATTAATAAAAATCCTAATATCAAAAAAAGTTAAATTAATTTGTTTGTCAAAAATAAATCATTTCCACATATAAGGGGGAATCTCGTCAACAGTAATGTCCTCACATCGAGTGTCTCCACCGACATTATAAGCCACTCTTAGCTTCATTTTAATCCCTCCCGCATTCTACAACTCACAAAAAGGCTTACCTGAGTAGTCACAAAAATATTCTGGATAAAACTACCGAACCCCTCCACCACAGTAGTCCTCGGTGGACACACCTCGACTTTCATATTCTGCATAAACCATCAACCTCACCTTAAGAACAGCCACTTTCACGTGCAAATCACAGATTACGCTCGAAGTCCTGCTATCCACCACCACATCGATCCCCCATCGAGGACCTGGACAGCTCGGAAACAAAAGTTTAACGGAAATTTCGTTCCCCTCGTAAACTAGGGTAATTTAAAAATTCCACCGATTAAACATGACTCTTCCATCTTTTCCGTTTTTCCGTCAAATTCAGGCACGTGATCAGACAGTTCGTTAAAACCCAACACATCCGACAGTTCAGATTTACAGATTCCACCGATTAAACATGACTCTTCCATCTTTTCCGTTTTTCCGTAAATTTCAGCCACGTGATCAGACAGTTCGTTAAAACCCAACAAATCCGATTGTTCAGATTTACAGATTCCGCCGATTAAACATGGCTCTTGCACCTTTTCCGTTTTTCCGTCAATTTTAGCCACGTGATCAGACGGATCGTTTAACCACAACAAATCCGACGGTTCAGAATTACAGATTCCGCCGATTAAACATGGCTCTTCCACCTTTTCCATTTTTCTGTAAATTTCAGCCACGTGAACAGACAGATCGTTGAAGCCCAACACATCCGACCGTTCAGATTTCTCATTTTTTTCAGCATACTTGGAATCACCCCCTCCAAATCCATTAGTGAATTCCACCTCCTCGTCAATTTTGTCAGAGAAGAAACTAGAATTTCAGTCAATGCCAACCCTTCTCTGTCGAGCACGTGCAAGCATTCATATGCCCGCTGTTGCACATCAGGGTCACTGTAGTGAGAATACGGATCAATGATCCCCCTCACTCTGTCCTTCACGGTCTCTACCTTGTTCCCCAGTTTCGCCAAAGATACAAGTCCGTATTGGATTAGAGCCACATCGACCTTCCTCAGCGCCAGACTTACTACCATGTCGACCAGCTCAGCACTATTCCAAAATTCCCGACTGATCAGAAGATCACAATACTCCCCCACACACCATACAGCCACCTGAGTCATTTGTGGACATGTAGGAGTCATATTATTGATGATTTTTCGAATAATGGGCAGTCTCTCCGCAGACTGCATACACAGAATGGTCTGAATCAGGGAGAAAACAAAGTCATTTTCCACAAATTTTCCCGCCAAATTCACAGTCTTGAGTACCACGTCCACATACCAGTTGATAGAAATACAGTATTTGCGAGCATTTATCATCACAGCACGACAGCACTCACTCTTAGTACTCGCAGGACATCTATTCCCGAGATAAGTCAGCAAGGACTCGATCACAAAGTCCACGTTATCCTCAGAGACAATATTCTGAGAATGTACAAGGCGAGGCTGAATATCAGTAAGCAAGCAACTTTGATAGGGTGGGGACATTTTCGAGCAGACAGGCAGAGATTTTAGTCAGGTGCTCAGAGACAAGCCGTTTGTGGGAGTAGACAAACTTCTTCATTATCGAAAGAGCAGTAAATCTATCTGATGGGGGAGAAAATACCTAAAATGGACGTATTTGAAGGTCAGAAAGTTCGAGATGAAGTCCATGGACTGGTGGATGCCCTCATCGTCGTTGCACTGTTTGAAGCAGAACATAATTTCACAAATGACACTGAATCTGTTAGAATTCTGACTCACAAAGAAAGCCTAGGCGTTTTTTACGAAAAAAAACCTGGCAAAATAAGGAAGTAATCTCCGTTGAGGTCCTTCCGATGGCCTTTATGAGTCTAATTAACGAAATAAGGGAGAAAGAGTCGATGAAGCAAACTCCGGGTCTGTTCTGAGATTTTATGTGGAACTCTATCAAAGAAACGACTTTTTCGAGAATATTCTACAGTGAAATCACGGAAACATACATCTCTACAGTATTCACGGTACTCAGGTCCGATCTCACATATTGCCGTCAACAGAGTCACGGCAGAGTAGACAAGTCCGTGAACCTCACGTCCATCTGAGGAAATTATGCGGAAAACTGGGGTGAAGAAGGTCTCGGCTGAGCTCGGAACACATCGGACTATGCTTTCAGCCACAAAAAGAGCTTTTTTCCGGATTTGTCTGCTTCCATTTTGTGCCATAATTGAGACTTCGTCCACGAATTCTCTCAGAAGAAGTTCAGATTTTATATTTGCGAGGCAATTCAGAGCGAGATTTATCACCTCCTGCCTTGAATGAACAAGAAGGTCCTTTTTGAGGACATTTGTGAGCAGCAAATGAGTCTCAGAGTTGGAGTCAAAAAGGATAGTCGCGGCGAGGTACCCGAGCCTCTTTTGGCTGAATTTGTCAGAAATCATCAAATTGAGACATTCTAACTGGGCAAAGTGAGTCGAGTATCCAAGCATGTTGAGATAAATTATTTTCCCGATATTTTTTATCGAATCAGTTTTGCTTTTTTTAGATTTGCTGAGGGATTCTCTAATTCTTGCACATTCGTGATTAATCAGGGAGGCCATTTCCCCATCAGTTCGGCAATTTCGGACATCCGAGATGAGGCTGGTTTATGTTCCTGCTTGTCTTGAATCTGGAAATAAACTTAATTCGAACCTATTTCCGATATTCATTGAATTTAAAACTATACGACCTACTTGGCTAATTAATCCTTAAATACATTTAAATTATTTTTATTAAGTATAAATAAATTTTTTATTTTTTAAATTTATTTTAAAAAAGCAATTTAATTTTGTTGAAAGGGTGTGTAGAATACTTCTGTTTTTCGCCAATCCTGAGGAAACCTCTCCGACAAAATACATAAGTACTACGTACCCGTTTGCTGTTTTTTGAAGGTTCCCTTTTTTCTCACAAACCCAAATCGAACCCACGCAAATAGAAGTGGAATCTGCTATGAAGGCAACCTATGCTTTCCTCCCAGATGCCATATTCAAATTGCGGGGCCCTGTGGTATCGTTTCCTAACACAGATCTACAAGTCAATAATACATATCCAGACCATCTGAAGGTTTCGGATATACATCAATCCTGGAACCTAGTAGACCGAAGGATTCCCCCTGTATATGACAAGAATCCTGGAAAAACTAATTATCGACATGATCCGCCCATATCCAATTATTTCATGATATTTATAGAATTTGGTATTTTTAGGTATTTAATTACCTCAGCCTCTCACTAATAAGAAGCCTGGGGTCTTCAACCACCGCTGAGATTGCTAGAGGCTTCTGCTAGCCTTTCAGAGTGAGTGAAGGTCAATTAATTGCTAATTAAGGTATATTCAGTTTACACAGTCGGAGTGAAGCGCATATCTCATACATTACATCCGCCATTGTGAGCCCTCCACTGGAGTAGGGAAGAGAGGGATCCTTTTTTGATGCCGATCAGTCAGTGGGCGTCTCATGAGTAGGGCGATTTTTATTTTGACTTTATAAATCGGAAATTTTGACCTAAAATTGACTATTTTAATCAAGAAATATTCTTTCCTCGGGGACCGCTACCGATTTACTCCTGTTGCGGTCGAGTCATCGGGAGTCGTTGGTTCAATGACGGCTGAGTTCATGCGCGAACTCGAGGAATGCTTGCCAGAAAGAAAAGGAATCAACGAGAAGCGCTATGGCTGAGACAAAAGATTGGAATATTCCGAGGGAACTCGTTCGCTATCCATGCAACCGGCTTCTTCAACTAACAGTTGTTTCTTTGGTTAATAAATTTTTTAATTTAAAATTGACCGAAATTTTGACCCTTTTTGACTTTATGGTAAATTTATCTACAAAAAATTGTTTTTAATATAAAAAAATTATTCAAAATCTTTATTAAAATGCAGAACAATGTAATTAAAAACGTTTTAAGGTTTAAAATTTCGGTCTTTAAATAGTAATTTTTCCAAAAAAAACTTATTGAACAAATAATGTTTTTCCACTTTTGTGATAGAAAACACTTGATTAACGAATAATATTCATTCCAGTACTTCCCGATTCCACATTATTCTTTTCAGTGTCATTCTTGATTGAACGCAGCATCACAGTGAATGATGATAATTGATTCCATGCTAGTATTTTTTTAAATTAATCAGGTATTTAAGTTTAAATAATGTCAAAACAACCTAATTATAAATAACTAGGACGACAGAATGGCGAAGGCGTCACCTCTGATAATCGATATTTTGAGCCTCTGCCTCAACCTGAGCCTCTCCCGTGGCTCACAGCTTTTTATTAAAAACTCGAAAATTAAAAAAATCAAAATCAATTAAAAATCAAAATCAATAAAAAATGACTTTATTGACCTTTTTAAATTTAAAAAAATTTTTTTATTAAAAATAAGGACAAAACATTAGTTTGCTGCCGCCCTCACTGCGTGGCTGTTCCCTCTCAGAATTGTGAGCGAAATTCGCTCAAACAGCCAGCGGTGTTCGCGGAGATCTCCAGTGCATGAGGTGATCCGGTTTCCAAGACGTCCGAAAAACTCTAGTGTAAAGGGGGAGTAGGATCCGGAAGTCTCCGTAGCAAGGGGAAAAATTGAACACTATCGGAAAGGTCGCCGTATTTTTGACAATTTTTGACTTTATTGACAAAAATCGCCCTACTCATGAGTTAGGTGGATCCCCCACAAAGGAAATGAAGAAAACAGAAAACCATGAACAAGCCATGAAGTGCTCTAAATGCGAAAATTCATAAGAAATTTTTCTAAAAATCCCACCAATTTTATGTATTCTCATGGAAAGTGCTTGCGAGAGATAACTAGTAGTCTCTTATCCTGATGAGGGGTTCGTAGGCACTTTTTTAAAATTTCAGTGGAGCGTGTTTGTTTTGGAGATTTAAGATGCGCTTATCTCTTTTTCCGAATGGCGTCCCAGGATCGCCCCTATTTTCTTTAAACCTATTCACAGCCGATCTGATATCCCAGAAAACGAGAACGACAACCTATTAGCAGATGAAACTGTTCTGGCCTCACTGAATGTTCAGGTTACAACATCAAGATTGTAACAACACTAACGTTTGGTTATAGGCATTCCGTGACGAATTGCGACGGATCGGGGAGAGAATTGCTCATGAGATCTCCAAGGGTCGGACACGACTTAATTTGGATAACATAACGTTTGGTTAGAAGACAATCAATTACCTCTGAGAAATCAGTCACTACGTTATTTAATTACCACATAAAAAAAGTGTGGAGGACTCCAAACACGCTACAGTCTGGGAGAGATCCCCCTAGAAAACATTTAGCTCTTCTGGATCCTCCAAGACACGACCACTATGCGGAGTGTATACGTTGTCGATGGACATTAATCTCCGCCCGACGCGTAATTGAATAATCCTTATTCTATCGTTGATCCTCCAGAAACGGTATAGTCCAACAAGCAAGTCCTTATGCACCGCAAACCCTTGTCCACGGTGTCCACAGTCAGTAAAATTAATTCGCACGTAATCTCCGTAGCTCTCATCTAGGCTTTCTTTGAATTTCGTCTCAGAAGGCAGCATATCGATCTTCCTTATTTACCCAAGTCCAGACAAATAGATACCTCTTGGGCTGGTCGCTGAAGTCTATGGCGTTAAATATAAGAATAGTCAGCCTTCCGAGCGTAAATCATGCATAAAGTGCAAGAAAAAGACGTCACCACCTCAAACAAAAGAAAGACGTCACTTGGGGGTTAACGAGATTTAAAAAATTGATTTACAAAAAATAATAAAATTTTAATATCTATTTTTAAAATAGTATTAAACTATAAATAATAACCACCGAAGAATTATATGAGTTTCTCATTAAAATTGTTGTTTATCAAAAAATTAGAGCAATACAAACATCAAAATCTTTCTCCCCCACGTGACTTTATTACATTATACAGATTTTCGTGGTTACTAGTAGCTTGTTCAGTCCTGTGTTTGCTTATAGGATCCTTGATTTTCTATTACAACTCCCAGGTATTTCTCTACCACATTTTAGACAGTCGAGTTGACGTTCGATTATTCTCACTGCAGAGACAACGCCACTAAACTAGACTGCGACTGGCTCAGAGAGACTCATCCGTCGAACCAATCTTCGTGCACGTGCTTTGTGAACTTCAAACTGGACTCCACAATCAAGGTTTGACTTGGAAATAATTTTCAAGAACGATGTTTATATTTATTATATTCTCGGGAACTACAACCAAAACCACAGATTGTACAAATTTTCCCTGGATTGGAACCAACTGGGTGGGTCCTCGGACCATCCGTCGACCACATGTGAACCTCACAGAGTCTCGAATGCTGGAATCCCTTATGCTCCCTGCGGAATAGTGGCAAATACGTTTTTTAACGGTTTATTTCTCTAATTTGAGCACAGATTCCATTCTACTCGAAAAACGAGTTAATCATTCATATCAGACGGTCCCTTTGGTCAAGACAGGAATCGTCTTCCCTTACTTCAAGAAAAAGTTCAAAAATCCCCCGAATTGGGGAGGAAAAACTCATCCCCCGTCCTGGAAGATAAATGTATGGGACTTGGACACAACGGACGGGTCTAATAACGGGTACGAAAACGAGGATCTGATCGAATGGATGAAAGTATCGGCCACAATGTACACCAAGAAGTTCTACCGTCGCGTGAACCACAGCACTTCCGAATACAGTGGGGGACTTGATCCTGGAAATTACCGATTCAGGATAGAATACAGTTACTTTACAACTAAAACATATAGATTATCCCGTTTCGTCATTTGGGGGATACAAACAGCTAATATTGGCGAATAGTGGAGTGCTCGGTAGACCGGGGGTTTTCCTTCCTGTTATATTTTTTATTTTGGGGTTGACCATGCCAATTTTGTCTATTTACACATATCGAAGACATTTAAGAGTTCTCAGAATTTCAAATAGGCTTGAATAATTTCGATTTAAATTTATGTTAACTTTATAAATTTTAACAAACAAAAATATTCAAATTTAATTATTTTAAAAAAATTAAAAAAAATTAATAACACTGCTTGGATCAGCAAAGTAAATCTTCAAGTTATTGCGCCGACGATTAAATAGGTTTGTTCTGCCTGGAGATTCGCTATTCCTTCTACGAGGGTGGATCGTATGAACTCTCTCAGACGGAAGATCATGAGGCATATACAATCAGACTCCACATTCGTGCTTTCAGAGGAGGCGACGTTGAAGAGTGGCCAGGGTTTCCTACGTTTCTGCAAGGAACTGGGAAACCCATTCAGAGAGAGGGTGGTTCATGCGGAGGAATTCAGATCGGCATTAAAAAAGTGCACTCCGATAGAATTCCTCTGCAGAAACAAAAGACACTTTACAGAAACGCTGTTGGTTCACTGGCGGAGCATTCGAAGAGAATTCGAGAAATGTTGGAGACTGGGATCACTTAATTTAGCAAGTTAATTCTTTCTTGGTGGTCTTGGAGTTAAATAAATAAATCTCACTACCCAACCAGCATATATCTATTTTAGCATACTCTTTAAATCAAATAGAAGAATGGCAAATTTTGAAGGGAGAACAAATCCCATACAAGAGCTCAGTCAAGGTTCTTGGAATAACCTATGACACACTGATGACTTTTAGCAAATATGTGTTAAAAGTAATCAGTGCGTCTGCATAAAATTGAAGTTGTAAAAATGTTTATTTCCAAATTCAAACGATCTTTCAATTCAACGGTATACCAAATTTATCGAGTCAACCATGCTTTGGAACAAACCTAGCCAGATCAAACGTTGAGAAGATTAATTGTACTCAGACCATCTATCGACCCCCAGAGGTTATGAAAAAGGCAACCCCGTAAGGAAATCCGGTAGCACATTCGTCCAACATGAAAAAGTCAATCCGGGAATGCGTTGGTTCCCGAGAGAAACGTTAAGGTCTACACTGAGAGAGGCTGAGATCGCCTGATGGTCTAACCTCATAATTTTTTTAGTAACAATTTATTTAAGTTTAAATAATGTCAAAACAACCTAATTATAAATAACTAGGACGACAGAATGGCGAACCGTTATTTCTGATAATCGCCATTTTGAGCCTTTGCCTCAACCAGAGCCTCTCCCGTGGCTCACAACTTTTTGAGACGAGTTTGCTTTTAATGCTGGAGAGAAAGGCGTCCGTCTTCGCTCCCACGGTTCCAGTTGTCTCCATAGCAATGGGGGTGAAATGGTATTGGTCTCCGAGGGATTCGTATTTACGGATCTTCTTGGCATCCGCCTAGTAGGCTGCGTCTCCAGGAGAGTGCGTCGCCGTCAGTGATCTGGCCCTTGAGAAGGTGTCAACACACGTTGCGTCCAGACGAGTGATTTTCCGTGGGAGTATGGGAATAACGTCATGCCATCCGGCCTCTTCTCGTGGCCTCTGTCTAAGCCCAAAGATTCCAATTGGGCCGGAAATCCCGCAACCTTGAGGGCACGAAAAATGATGTCATTGAGGGCTGCGTGACGCGGGGCTCGACCAGCACTTCGTCGGCAAAAGAGTGAATGTAAGCCTTTCGTATCAACGTCCCCGCCGCAACGGCGTTTGTGTCTCTGGCATATGTCCAGTCTTAGGCGCAGTGCACTCCGATCCTCAAGCTGTTTTCGTAACCTCATAATTAGTTAATATAATGTGAGTTACCTCTCATAATTGCGAGCACAATTTTCTGGAAAAGCCATCTTTTATTCTAAGTTCGCCCTACCGCTTCCCACAAGTCGTCCGAGTAACCTGATAAACTCAATTTTTCTCGGACCAATAACGCCAGATCTCTCGACGATATCAGCTGGAAAACGATCCGGTCCACGATTTCGTGATGCCACAATTTAAATTACATAATTAGTTGGTTGAGTGGTTGACATTACTACTCTAGTAATGTCTTTGTCCCTATCGTACTACAAGTCTGTCTATTCTACATGAAGAAACTTGTAGAAAGGATAGTAGGGAGTACGACACAAGCGAACCACTAAGTTTTCATATTCACGGAGGTACTTTCACTTATCTAAAGAAAGATTTGTCTCCCAAGTAATTAGTTTATCCAATTTTATCTTTTTTAAATAGTAGTCGTGCAAGTTTTTCAATTTTTGTTGCATACAGCCAACGAGAGTACCCGACGTTCCCATAGCAAACATTCAGTAAGAAAGAAGACGCTGGCTTCCACCAGTCATGTGGAGATGCTCATGTACAAAATGTACAGACGAAGATAATTGGGAGTGTTTTATACAATTGGAGGTGACTTCATTAACTCCCATCTTTCAAAATGGATGTGACCCCCTCATTTCACTTGTCTTGTGAATTACGAAATGATCGACTCAGGAGATATTCGGAACGAGGAAGCGTCAGATACGAATTTGAATCTCGTCTGACACAGTTTGGGGGAACATGAACAAGTCCAGCTTGAGAAGGAACGGGGGAAGTACAAATAGATTATTATTTCTAACAAAAAATGTCAAATTTTACACAAATCGCCGAAATAGGCTGTAATACACTTAATAATGTCGTCCAAGTAATTATATTCGACTTCCACCAGCTCAGAGGGTCCAATCAAGGCTTGAATCTACCAAAATGATAAAATTGTCATACATCGCTCTGTTCTATGTTCTTGGGAAGATTATAGACAACGTTATCCGAAGCCTGCCTGGCAGTATGAAAGACACGGACCCCATCCAATGGGAGCAGGTTGAGACTCAAGAATTTTCTCTTATTGTACGTGGGACCTCCCCAGGGCGGTGCAAGGTACACAACATCCCCAACAAGTCCCATGGACATTATATCAAAGAAATCCCCAAGAATGAAGTCAATTTTGTCTTCCACACCGTAAATACGAGCATTATGGCGAGCATTCTTGATCTTTACAGGGTCGTTGTCGATGGCGATTACTACATTCATTGACCTCCCAACCTTTTCCACAGGTCCGTCCAAACTGAATAGAATTCCCACCAGATCCACAGAATGCGTCAATGACAATGTCACAGCTACACCGTTGAGCAATGTGGGTAGCGATCTCTTCAGGACAGACAGAGTACCAGCTCTCTGTGTGATTTTAGCACCCTTACCATTGTCTAGTCGTATCCCCTGGTCAAATTTCGAAAATAAAGTAGATCTCTTTGCCTTATATTTCTCAACATTTTTCTTCTTCTTACGCCCCATGTAGTCCTATATCAATAAAACGTTAAACATGTATTTAAATTAATATTATTTATTAAAATAATTTTAATAATATAATTTTCACTAAAATGTGCTGATTGATGTGGGACCTGATTTTTAAATCTTAAGATAACTCAAAATTAATAGCTTTCGAGTTGCTCTCTTGAATTCAGTAATTGCATAGTGACTGTTTGACTTTAGTGAGTTCAATAATAATGTTCTATACCAGTCACGGAGAATGAAAAGACTGAGAATATTTATTAACCCATTGCTTACCATCTTTTGCAATCTCAGCGCACACAGTCACAAAAAATTAATCCAAGATGAACGTCTGCCTGTACCGACTAAATACATCTGCCGATAGGCCATTACAGGTACCCGCTTTGGGTTGATGAGTGACGCCGTCATCAGTGAACATCTCATTGCGGAACCGGATCGTCTACAAAAGGACATACACCCAACAAAAAAGAAGTGAAGAGCATTCCTTAATTCTATTAAATAAAGTGTGTGTCCAGTCTGGGAGGAGCTATAGCTAACATGCACGCTGTGAGCGAAGTGAGCTGGGTTGCTAGTTTTAAATAAAAATGAACTTATATATTTTCCACAAATTTGGTCTTTGTGGATCGCCTTTCTTCATAATTTAACCTTCCACCGAAAGTACTAAAGAAATTTCACAGCAAAACAGTCATGGAGTCTGTCCAGCTTAATTTGGAGTCGACGAGCATCTAATTTAACATGTAAAATCTTCTTTCTACCAAAATAGTTGTCCCAGGACACTTCCATAAATTTGCAAAAAAATCTGGACAAAAAGCTTTTAACTTAGCATTTTTGATATTCTTAATGGCATCTTACTTGTCCTTTTTTTAAGATATAATTCGATAACACACGGATCCTGTTCAAAATTGATTGAATCTATAAATTTAATTGCATCCATAATAGTAAAAAAATTATTCTGGCATTTTCTTATTTCCACAATAATTGGATGGTGTCGGGAAGCGGTCTGGCTGAGGCAAAGAATTGGTATCGCAGTTGTTCGCGGAAACGCTTACTCCGTGATGTCAGCAGCCGCTCTCCCCCATAGTTAATAAATAATATTTTATTGTTAATAAATTTTTGAAATAAAAAAAATTGAATGGTAGACAGAAATCAAATCGTTAAATCATCTGATTTTATTGAAGCTTTAGCGTTTTCCATAAATTATCCACCAAATTTCGATAATAACTTTCACTGGGAATTTCATATCCGAATTTTTTAAAGAAATCAATAAATTTAGTGTCGCGGATTTTGTATAATCGCATATTCTATTTGATCATCATTTCGACAAATTTTGCTCCAAACTCTGAATGTGGAAATCATTTTTTGAATTTTTGACGAATTTTTTATGTTTGAACACTTTGTTTTATTATTTTGCCGATGTTGCTCCACATTATAGTTTTTATTAAAGTTTACATTGACTAGACATTTTAGACAATATAAACTCGCATTAAATTCCCGCTCAAATTACATGGGATATTTGATTATGATTTTTTTAATTTTTTTCAAGTCAGACAACTTTGAATTAGGCATCATAACAAAAAGAAACTCAACGCGAAAAAAAATTATATAGCTATGTCTAAATATAGAAAGCCAATTAATGGACAGAAAATTTTTGAAGGAGGCATCATATGGTGACGTCACAACCCAGCTGTGACTTGCGTCATTAACCTCGAAGCAAGATTGTTAGCTAGTCGCAGAATAGCACTCCTGAGAGAAATAAGGAACAAAATTTATTGAGCGTCATACAGGATCGATAGTTCTGCAAGAAGGTCATACTTGTGAAATTTTTAGCCTCACCTTGTTTGTGGCGATCCCGGGAGATTATTCCAACTTCAATTAAAATACAGCTTTATGAGCTCTGTAACAGCCACAACCCCAAATCCTTCAGAAAACCCAAATGAGATTACTACCAGATTATTTAACGGCATTTAAGCACTGGTCTCCACCATCTTAGTTGATATCCCCCCATACACCAAGAATAAGTTAATAGTTAACAGCTAATTCAGTGCATCAGATCTACGGTCGCAAAAGCATACCTTCCAGGATCACACATAAGTTTGTCCAGAACACAGAAAGGGGGAAAACATCCAGTCCTTCGAATAGAGTGGGGAAACGATCTTTATTTCACGACACCCTGGCAATATTATTACACAACCAGGTTACCAAATTCCGAATCAAACCACTAACACGGAACAAACAGTACGCATCTGGCACCATTCCATATTCGAGGACCTCAGTAGTGAGCTTTATCGGTTGAATCCCCCTGAACTAACAACACTATCCGTAAATACAGTATTAACTCTCAAAGTATATTCATATAAACATCAACAAATATCAACCATCCAATAAAAGACATCGAGGATCAATCAACAGTGTCGGCTTTTTGATATTCCTAAAGACATGCTGCAGGTGCGGTTTATGCAGGCATATCTTCCCGTCAATCAAATTCCATTTAAGGGACCTCAGGTTCTCAAACACGTGGATAATATCATCCTTCACAATCCCAGTCAGTTCTCTGCCATCAAATCAATACTCACGTGATCTCCTCTATCGTCACAATCTGGTTCTTCTTCGAGCTCATCAAGAGGTTGAGGACCTCCCATGTCCAAAACGACAGATAAGTTTCCAATCCAAAGTTCGACAGAGGACGTTCTGGAGATCCATAGACCTTAGAAATCACCGATAGCTTATAGCCTCTAATAAGACACGTGCAAACTCAACGAAATCAGCAACTTCCCAAATCCTCTCCGCTGAAAGGGGGTAGGATCAGAATGCAGGCCAAATTGCAGGAGATCTCCGAAGCCTTCTCCTAAAAGTCCACCACTACCAAAACCTTTGAAAAATAGCCGACAAAAGTTTCTTTCCCCTCCTCACACAGCACGAGGTAGTAAAACATAAATGTGCTCACATCATAGCAGATGATCTTATTCTCAACAAACATCTTCGCCACCAAAGATAGGTTCTGGCAGAACAGCTTGCAATCGGCTCCGTCAGCCTCATATATCTTCGCCGACTCTTTCTGGTACACAACCTTTCCGGGAAATGAACACGTTCGCTCGTGCTAAGGTAACTGGGAGACTTACCACGTGGGAACGAAGGGTCTGAAGGTTTCGCATGTATTTCATGCAGACGGGACAGACGAAGATAATTGGGAGTGTTTTATACGGCTGGAGGTACTTTGATGGGTACTTTGACTTTATTAAAAATCCCCCGAATTGAATGAAGCTGATGTAACGGATTTCAGGATTCTAGTTTATTTTCCACGAAAAAAACCTCAACGTAGTTTATGAGTTCGATTTGTGAGAATTCTTTGAATTTGTCCGACTCAAACCAGTCGTCATCGAAAGCTTTTATAGTTATAAACAGGTAACTGTTATCAAAGTGAACGTAGTACTCGACTGAGTTATTAATAAAAGGATTGAGTCTCTTTGTTAAGACTTTGCCAAGAATGTCGCCAGTTGGAGTGTCTATTATGTAATTACTGTTTATTTTTATGGAAGATTCCATAATCATGTCAAATAATCCACAAGAGAACGAAAATCACCAATTTAAATTTTATTATTAAAAATTAAGTAATATAATAATATTTTTATATAATTGTTTTGTTTTCCATTCTTAAGAAGCTTTAATTTCAATAATTTCATCTACCAAAAACATCGTTTTTTACTCATTTCATACACGCGATTTATTCTATTAGCCACGTGGTGTCTCTTATATCGCAACTTCTCCAGAAATTTGACGGCATCTATCTAAATTTTTTTATTCCCACTAACTCCTTTTCCAAAAAGACCTACCACATTATCTCCTCATTTAATGGATTGATGTCCCCTCATCAAACTGAGCCGCACTTTCGAGGCCACCAGGTACACATGATACTTGAATGATAATAGGGGATCCACCGTGACTCCCAAGACGGAGGGTCTTCTTAGTGGGTATCGGTGAATAATATAAATTTACTGCTGGTGTATTCCGTATTTATTTTCGCAATGAAAAAAATGACTTACCTGGTAAGAGTTTGAGGCGATTCTTCAAGAACCACCAGACCCACCAAATTTAACATCTCTGATCACCTAACTACCTCGACTCTTCGATGTTCGCTGCAATCGATGGTCATCAACGTTTTAGGTCCTTGGGAGTGGAGGTACATGAGAACACATCAAATAACTGAGTTTTTGGTCCTTGGGAGTGGAGGTACATGGGAACACATCAAATAACTGAGTATTTGGTCCTTGGGAGTGGAGGTACAGGGGAACACATCAAATGACGTTATGTTATGTTGTCCAATTTAGTCGTTTCCGACCCTTGGAGATCTCATGAACGAGTTTCCTCCACTCTCCCCGATCCGTTGCAATTTGGAGTAGCCTTGATATAGGCATTCCCGTGACGTCTTCCACCGTGGATAGCAGCCGAATCCTCGGTCGATCAGGTCTTCTCTTCCCAGTAATATTGCTCAGCATAATGGTTCTTTCCAGTGATTCAGAGCGGACAACATGCCCAAAGAACGCCAATCTGTGTTTTACGATTCTTCCTTCTAGCGAAATGTCCGTCTCTACCCGTTTGAGTACATCGATGTTTGTTATTTTGGAAGTCCAAGGGATTCTTAGTAACCTCCAGCACCACAGCTCAAAAGCATCAATTTTTCGTCTATTTTTCAAATAACGTAAAGTCAAAAAATTAGACACTATTGCCAATAAAGTACTAAATTTGACTGCAACACATGTTAATTAAAAAGCCGCATCGATTATTGTAAATAAAATCAATTATTCACAATCTAATCCCTTTATTTCTTCCCACTCATTCCGAGACAGCAGATTAAGCCATTCCTCGTACATTTCACGCCTCTCCTGACTATATTGACAAAAAGAATTGATCTCCTCATCTTTGCACTCTGGAACTACCGGGACCTCGGTTTGAGGATCATGTATGTCATTTAGGTCAAAAATCACCTCTTCGTTCATTTCGAGAACCAATAAGTGGTCGTCGGAGTCATTTTTGGCATCCACGTTCTCCCTAATCCGTTAAAAACGAATTTACATGAGCGAATCAGAAGTCTCTGTATTTCCCGAACCAGTCACTGATTTGTGAAAATTGGAGGACACGTCACTTCTGCATAGTACAAATTCCAGATTTTGCAAATGATCCCTGATTTTCCCGAACGAATAGAGGATGGACTCCCTGTAGGGAGTGATGTACCTGAATATCAGACAGAGTCGACTGCTCAACAGCATCCCTATTTTTTGTTGTAGCTTTTTGTAGAGAATGTCGTATTCCCCTCTGCAAGAACGAACGTTGGATTGAATATTTTGGAAGTACCTCATTTCTGTGGCGTTTTCCGTATTGAGATTTGACGCCTTGTTTGCCATCCAGCACATCTTTCCGTGGTATTTCGAAAGAGTGGACTCAAACATTTTCGCGTTCTTTAGTGTGTCCTTCAGAGCATATTTTTTAAAGTTTTTCAGTTCGTCGGCAAACCGTTTCAGGTGAATTATAGTCCCAAACCTCAACGTGATCGACCGAGGTACCTTTGAGTGGAAATCTGGCGAAATTGGCTCCCAACGGTCTCCAGTTTTTCCTGTACTCCTTCAACGTTGTGAGGATGGTTCTCGGAAACAAAGTCAGAAAAGTCGTCTTCAGTCTCTATCACGCCTGAATAATCAGTAAATCACAACTTTGGAGAACACTGCAATACTTGTCAGTAATACGAATCAAACAACTGCAGCTGTCGTCAACTTTGCTGAGATTCTAAAGTTGGAGTAAACCAAAATACATTCAGTGAGTATTCCAAGTTGTAGTCGAAGACTTCGGACTGCTTCTTCTTTTTAAATATTTCAAGGATTTTCTGTTTTGCAATCCAATATTGTTTGGAGGTGTTCAGCATTTATTTAAATAATAATTTATTTTAATTATTATATTTTAAAAATTTTATTACAAAATAATATATATCAAAAATATTTATTTTTAACTGAAATACATTCTAATCAATATTTGGGGGAGAATTTCTCTAAAGATTGGTTACCCAAGTGGTGACGTACTTCTATTCCACGAAATGTATGCTTATCTTTCAAGTGGTACGTCCCTCTATTCCACGAAATGTCAACTTAACGATTGACGAACTTGATTATTGGAACTTGAGGTTCTAAGCAAAAGAAGTGTCTGATGCACATGGGACCCAGGAATCTCGTCCAGCCAAAAATTGAATTAACTTAAGGGATCACATGAGGACTAACCATCCTCGATTCCATGGACGGCCAGGAAAAAAAACTCCAATGATTAGAACGCTTTGATGAACTGCATGAGGGACCGCCTTCCGGAAGTGTTTCCTCGACTGCATATCCTTCTTCAGAACTGACTGGGATATCTCCGCATGAGTAACCATTTCCCTAAATAGGTATCCGGTTCTTGCAGAAGCTCAGAGATCCTGTTTTTCCGCCAATACATTATAATCAATAATTTTTCTATTTCTGCTCAGGCATTTTTAATTAAGTTGTATGACGTCATCAATATATTCGCGTTTCTGTCACATTTGGCAGTGCTAGGGAAAAGAAGGCAATCTACGTATGTCGACTAACTACAAGGCACATGTTCAAAAACTAAGTACTACTCTGAAAAATTTGGCCGCATCAGTCTCGGACCCAGGTCATGCTCTAAGCAAGCCGAGGATCAGAAGAGAAGGAAATACTAAAGCATTTCTGAGGATCATCTGTTTGTCCCATTTGCTGTTAGATGTCAGGAATCCTTGGCAAACGGATTGGTTCAATGATCCAAAGGGTCACCAAGGATCTACGTGAGACTGATAACTAAGTCATTATTATAGAGTAACTATCAATCCAGCTGAACTTTCCAGAAAGGTCATACAGCGGCCGCCCTAACTGCGTGGCATACCCTTTCAGGATGGCGAGCGAGATTCGCTCAAATAAATAGCAGCCATCAGGGGGATCTCCTGTTCGTGTAGAAATCCGATTTCCTAGACGACTCAAGAATTCCAGGGTCGCAGGCGCAAATGAACCAGACGTTTCAATCGCGAGCGGAACAAACAAAAATTCTCGGATAGAAGCGCACACTTTGCCCTTTTTGAGCTCACGGCCATCTCAGCAGGCTCTAGAGACACTCTGCAGGTGAGCCCCAGACAAGAGGTTCCCCAACTTCAAAGGGGAAGATGGTCATCCCATCGTTTCCAGTCACGTCTGCAAAGGCCGACTCGTTCGAGCATTTTTAACTATCCGGTTTAATGCAACTAAATATTTGACCCCCACCAGGAAGTATATTTACCATGAGAACTTAGGGGAATTATTGAACAAAAAATGGTGGGTTCTGTTTCCACAACGCTACCTACCTGGTCGAAGATGTCTTCCATCAAAAAATTGTCATCTTCCGTACTCCACTGGAGGGGTCGGTTGGACACGTATTACTCTGACCGTAAGAACCCCTCTCCGGTCATTAGATAAATACTGAACAAAGAAGCCAAGGATTAACCAAGTTTGAGGACATTCCTGTATTAAAATCATACATTTAAAAAAACAAAATTTTAATCAGAAAAGTAAAAAATCATTAATTATGAAAAATAATCAACAAGAAATGGCTTTAGTTTTGCGAAAGCGGCAGATCTGTGGGAAACCTGCTGTTTTTCAAGAGTCGTCATCTCTGCATAGGTTTTATCCCCAGTGAGAGGTCTAAAGCAAGGATCCCAACCAAATTCAGTCTCCCCACGTGGATGGACAATCTCTCCTTCAACAGACCCGGTAAATAATCTGACTTGATTTCCGTCATAGAAAGCAAAAGTGGTGGAAGCCGTGGCTCCTTTGTTGGGGAACCCACTCAGTGAAAAGTCCACCCGGACCGATCTTTTCAAGGAACCATTTAATGTAGGGACCTGGAAGCCCCCCAAGAGAGTGAAATCCAAGGCTGGTGTCCTCACATAACACAGGGACCTTCATATTATTGTATGCTTCTTTGATCTTCATTGTAGCAATGTATTCCTCCGTTCCTTGATATTCTGGGATGTCGATTTTTTGTGAGGTAACTTTACCGCCGAGCTCATCCCCCAACATTAATTGGAGTTCTTTTAGCTTATTTTTATTACTGGTCACAAATACTATACTCTTCACAGAGTTCATCCTTAATAATAATTTAAATTAAATTACTTTTTAATATAAAAAATAGTTTTAGTTTAACCACGTGTTTGATTGCCCCCGTCTTTTCTGTGACCCTTAGTTTTTGCTATCCAAGATCTAAAGAAGATCATAGTCTTTCAAGCAAGTCACTAGGATAAAGGTTCTCCACCTCGCTGTGAAGACCACCTCCTTTCGAGGCGTTTATGAGGAAACCGGGATCACTAATTACACTGTCAAAGTTTCCAAAAGTAACACGTGCATACAGGAAGTGCTTCGGATCTCGGGACTAATGTGAGATGGGTGCTTAAAGAGGCCGGGATCACCTGACAGTCGTGTATATGAAACCCTGCAGAGCAAGCAGAGTAAGAGTATCTCACATTGAACGTCTGTTCACTGTGGAGGAAGAAATGTCGGACCTTACGTTTAGGAGGCGAATATACTTATGAATAAAATTTTATCAGATGAGGTCTCCATGGCAACAGGGAAGCTCAAAGATGGACGCTCTCCAGGACCCGTTAATAATAGAGTTACTAAAACATGGTCCACTGCAACTTTCAAAAAGACTGCGGTACTGCAGAATGGCATAATACTGAATAGTGACTATTCGGATCATGGAAATCCTGCAGAAGGTCCGTACTTTAATCACTCTTAACTGGATCCAAGTACTAGCGAATGAATATCTGACTGAGTGTAGTGATCCCCCGAAAAACAGCAGGGACGTTCAAAAAAGGAAGAAAGCGCAAAGTTTTTTTTAACAATAGGAGGAGTTGGATCAGCAGTTAACTGGTGGGATATTAGAGTTGGTGGCGTAACTCTGGTTCCCTTAATGTCTTAATTTTATCAATGGGGACGCAACCTACTCTCGTTCCCCCTTTTGTAATCAGGAAACATCAGATACTAGGACAGGGGAGGAACATGGGAATTACTAGTTATTATTCTGTTTCCACAAGTTACATCAAAAGTCTTGGTATCAACAAGCATCTGAAGCATCTTCCACCGAACATTGACGGAAGCAAAACTTTCCTACTCCCAGGAAGTTCGTGTCTACTTGGTGCGCCTCCGTGGGTTCACTGTGGGCTTTACAAGACTATATGAACAGAATCGGACAGTCACTTTAGATTTGTCCTGAGTTGCCTTCGATGAAATGACTCAATCGACTCTTAACTTGCTCAGCAAATTGTAGCAAGGGTCTTTGTTTGAATAATGCCCTCACTTCTCCAAGTTAGGACCCAAGATTATCTGTCTCCCTATTCCGATCTTTCGTCGATCCTTCTGATGTCTACTACTTCCGTTTTGGGAACATTCATCACTAAGGATCATTTCTTAAGTTCTTAAGAGGAAGAAGTGGGGGATGTCTTCTTAAGGAACACTTACATTATATACAAGTTCTCTTGATATAGTTCTACCAATTCGGACTCTTAGTTTGGATAAAATGACTCATCATTTTTACTCTGAGAGTCCAAAAATTCTTCCACTACCTTCAATAGTAGATCTCGACGGACTGTTCCGTAAGTCCTCGAGAAGTCTATGGCCAGGATTATAGTTGCATTTTGGTATTTTTAGTTTACAGCGCAGCACCATTTAGGGCTCCAGACTATATCCTTCGTTGACCTCCCAGTCCTGAATCCACTTTGAATTGACTCCAGATAGTTGTCTATTTAGTTACTGCCAGTCTCAACTCCTCCATATAATCTCGATGCTCGTAGAAAAGCAAACCTCATTTCATTTTTGTTCTCCTACCATCACATTCCAGTCCACAGCAACGAGCAACAGATGAATAGATCGAAATTCCGTAACTGATCTCCCTAATTCTCCGTAAAAGTGGTCATTTCTTCAGGAGTCCTCCTAGCATACCCACTATGTGGAGTATACACATTTACAATCGTAGTAAGCCTCCTTGACTCTTTATTAGGTTCCATTCGTTACATCAATCCTCTCATTAACTTTCCGTTGGACAGTCCGAAGGAAGCAGTATTAGCACAAATATTTAATACTTCAGGCAAAATAGAGACCCCCCATATTTAGAATGCGTCATTTTGTCACGTCATTAAATCCTCTGATGTTGAAAAAAAAGTTGGTTCTTTGTGAATTCTCAGACAAAATTGGTTAAATTAAATTATTAATCCCAGTTTAAAAAAGTTAACATAAGTTTTTGTAAAGTTTTTTTGCTGAAAGAAAGAATTGACTTAAAATAAATTATTTTTTAAATTTAAATTTGTTTAATGTAATTTAAATTTTAAATTCCCGTGCAATGGCTGGTGGGCACAAAATTCCAAAAAACAAGAATTTAATGTAAGTGGAAATTAATGATATAATAGACGACCTAACAAGCGCTTAGAGAATGCCAAAAAGAAGTACAACGATATTGTACAACAACGAAAGAATAGATCTGAGGTACTAACTATTTGGATATCAAACTAGGCAAGAAAAGAGTGGTTTAAGCAACGAGAATCTGCAGTAAAGGATAGAAAGACTAAAAGGACCCAAAACTTGAAACTTATGTCTCGCAAAACTTCACGTGGGCAACCTGTGATGGACGCGAGGATTAAAGTTCTACTAAACAAATTGGAAAATGACAAATCTAAATAATTTTTTTAATTTTGAATCCCCCAAAAGTCTGAATTGTTATACTTCAGTAAATGTAGTTTCAAATTGTGGTGGATGTAACTCCTCGTCACCTTTTTTGCTTGGAGTAGATCAAGTACTCAGGATTCACTGATAACCCAAGTTAAGAACTTAGGAATTGTCGGATACATTAGTGATCCATGTTCGAATCCTGCCCTCAGGGAAAGGAAGTCGTAATGTAACAACTTGGAAATGTGATTTCTGAGTCAGCGTTGACTTTATCCTCTTATTTGATGTTCACTCCCATTTCCTTCAAGTGAAGGAAACTGGAAGCTAGTAGAACATCAACAAGTGGACGTTTTCAGAGATCAGTCAGTGGAGAGAAGAGAATTGAAAGAGGACTAAGAGGTGACTTGTTTTATTTTTTAAATGCAGTTTTTTACGAAAACTAGTAATTTAAGTCATCGTTTGGTTGATTGGTCCCGTAGTCCGAAAATAAAAAAAATGCCGTCTTCTTTACATAATTTGAGTGATGTCTTAATACTGGCTTCATTCAGTGTTCAAGGCCTTAAAGAGAGATGGAAAAGGGAAGACTTGAGCAGAGACCCAACAGCTTACAAGATTATCCCATGCAGTCTCTGAGAGACTAAAGGGGAGACTCCGGGAGAACTATGGAGAATTTAGTCTTTTACTCCTAAACGAGTGCCGGGCAAGAGTTCGATGGCCCAGTTTGAATGTTGTACATTTCGGTTGAAGGTTCCACGCATCTAAGATGATTTGTCTTGACGAGTGACGTCGTCATCAGTGAACATTTCACTGTGCAACCAGATCGTCTATAAATGAAATCCAACAAAAAGAAAAAAAGTGAAGAGCATTCCTTGGTTCTCTACGATTAGTTATGATAACTGTTCTTTACTGTGTGTCCTGACTGAGCGGAGCTATTTGACTCTGCATGTAAGTGCAGTTTACTCCTAGACTCTGAATGCAAACACTACGGACCTAAGTAGGTTATGTTACCCCCAAGTACATTTTCAATTGTCCATTGAGAGAAACCTGTCTGGGAGCCATGCAAGAGGGGTGACAAATATACCTGAATAGTGATTATTGTATTTGTGATTCAGCATTCGCACATGGACCGTACTAAAAAAAACAGAATTGGAGATTACGTCCGAATTTATAACTAGATTACCTCCGACTTCGCCAAAGATCCCCGAAAGCACTGTTAATCGATTCCCGAGGTTTTGAGGCACCTCCACTAATATGATCATAAGCTCCTGGTTGCACGCTTTAAAATGAAAAGGTTTTTTGGAATAGCTGGTGCTAGAAGGAGTAAATCAACTGCGGATCGTTTGCATAAACTATGCCTTTTCACAAAACTCATGTGAGCTATCGTTTAGTAATAAGGAGATTGCTCACGTGGATGTGGAAAACCCACCGAATATAATCTGGAGTACCACTGTCGAGCCTTTTAAAAAGCATGTTCTGAAACACTTGGAAGGAAAAAGGTGGCAGGATTTAAGAGTGTTTTTGATCCCAAAATTGATCTATCATCAAAGGAAAGGAAAAATTGCGGCTGGAAAGCAAAGGGGTCGGTGATATTACTGAAAACAATGATAAAGATACTATCTCTGATTGTCATCAACTGATATTCATAAAATCGAGAAATTTTTGTCTCTGGGACAGAGCGGGTTCAGAAGGGGACGCTTTACCGTAGATGCTGTCTGGTCCTACAGGTGGACTTGTGCCTCGTGCCAACGATACAAAACTGAATTTAAAAGCCTGGTAATTGATATATCTAGTGCCTTTGACACGTGACAGAATACTACAGCTGAATGTTATTGGATGTTTCCTTGAAGACTTTACAAGAATAATTCGCTTCATACTTTCTGAGACTGTACTTACTGTCAGAGTAGTAAACAAGACACTCCTTTTAGGACAGCCGTTGGAGCACCACCGGGTGACTCGCTGTCTCCTGTCCTTTTTATTGTATATTTTGAGGAAGTACTGAGACAGTGAGGACATGGTGCACAGAAGTATCATAGCGGCAGCGATTATTATCACCACAGAACACATAAAAAACAAAAAGTCAATTAAGATTACACTGTGCCGCACCCTTTGTACCAGCTAATCCAAGGTCCCCTCTTTTCGCTAGTTCTCGTGGTTCATCGAGATGTCGGCCGTTTTAGTTTTTTTTGTCGACGCCTTTTAGATCTTTATTAAACACAGAGGGTAGAGTGGTCCTGGGCTTTCCTCGGAATAATCAATTCCATGAGATTCCTCCATCACACAATTTTCTGTTACCCCCAAGTACATTTTCAAAATGTGACCTAAAAGTCTCCACCTAGATCGTCGGATTTGGAACTTCACAACAACGTCATTCTTCACTTGTTTTTGCCACAAGCAAACTCATGCAGTCAATCTAAGTCTTCTTCCTTTTTGGGACGACTTCAAATCTTTTGGAGCTCTTCCATGACCCTTGGGAGATGATCATTGCTTGTCCACTCAATCAGAGGGGGTGAGAGGAGACTTCCATAGCTAGAACCTCCACGTCCATTCTTAATATATGCCTAAAGAACTTCCATCGAGTTTGTGACTTTAATCGAGATTGGCGAGCACCTTACCAGAGACCACCAATTACGAATCCTTGTGGTCCAGGGCAAGCAAAAAGATCCTAAACCATTTTTCCAGCCAAGAGATGGATGATGTCCACATCGTAGGCGTAGAAATTCTTCTCTGAAGCAGCAATTTTGAAGTGTCTTTAAGGAGACTCATTCTCTTGATTTGCACTCCACGTGTTCAATTTTTTGGGAAGACACATTTGCACACATTTATGCCTTTACGACTAGTATACTATCTGGATCATAGGTCGGTCTCCAAAAGACAGGGATGTTCTCCACGATTGGAACCACAATCTCTTCCAGGCTAGAGATCGGGGGAGCGGCGTTAGTTCCGCAAGCGTATTGGTATTGTCATCGTTCGTGGCAATGCCCACAGTCTCTTGATAGCAGGTGCCTGATTTTTTCTTAAGTCTAACAAATATATTTGATTAAAAAATTCAACTACCCATTCATTTCAAATTTGATGAAGGTCTCCTGAGCCTCCTTAGATTTATTTCCGAGTTTTTTGAAGAAATCGTAGACAGTTACAGAGGTTTCCACATCGGGAAAATGAACGCTACATCACTGAAAAGGTCAGCATATTTTGGCGCTTTAACGTCTCGGCCATCCCTGCGGCTGAACAGGCATGGCAACATTCTGAAGGAAATTGCTTGAAGCGAAAGTATTTTTACACACGTGACGTCCGAGACTTGTGTTGGCTTTCCATGGAAAACAAAAAGATGACCATTTCTTCCAAACGTTTTCTATCTCGTCTCACATCCAGAAGGGTTTGAGTACCGAGGGGAAGCCAGCTGCCTCCAAAGCCGTCGAATGACTTTATTAAAGCTAAAGTCTCCTCCTCCAAGAGAGTACGTAGTCCAAAAATATCAATCCGTTCGCCACCTCTGTACTGGCGTGGCACACAAATCTTCAGTCCAAGCCACAGTGAGCTTCCAAAAAGATCCCTCTTCCCAACTTTACTGGAAGAGTTCCCAACCCTGCGGATTGTGATTATTGCTTGAAGCGACGCTTTTTTTACTTTGACCGTGGAATCATTCAATAAGAGAATTCGTTGTATTAGCTTAATTATTAAATTCGAGAACACTAGGAAAAAGGAACCCCGGATCAACAGTACGGTTAGTGTGACTTTGGCCTGGTTTTTGAACTTTTATGTGAGTTTGGTGATTTTGGAAACTAATCACCGCTTTCTCTCACGTGAACACAAATGAGTGAGATTTTCCTTGTCAATTTCAATATGGAAAATATTAAACGAATAAAAGACAGAGAAACTGCCTCTAACTATTTTCGAAATATCTCAAGGAAATAACTGTTTTGTATTCAACATTTTGTAAGCTTGCACGACTTTTAAGACCACTTTTTGATTTTTATAATTAAAAAAGACCTATGAACTTTGCAGTAATTTTTAAGCAGCAAATTTACTTAGTTTCCTATCTGTTCAACTTAAATTGTCTATTTTAGAAATTTTCGAAAATGTCCGAAACACAAAAAATTTCCATTTTTGGAGATTATGGCAAAATATAAGAAGTAAATATCGCAATTTGTTTCCTAAAAATAAATATGCCACGAAATAGGAGAAGTTGGAGAGATACAGAAAACACCTTTGATCACATAGAATTGAATCCCAGAGAAGAGGAATTCTTAATAAACTGGAGACCATGTAAGAAAGTGTATATTCACATTTAGCGTCGGGGACATTGTTGTTATTGGACTTTATATTCGAACTCCTACAAAGTCAATGCCCGTTCGTGGAATGGGATAATTACACAGATGGGAAATTTATAATTCGGAATGTGGAAGTGATGTCTTATGCTTGGGGAGTATACACGGGAAACTCCGAAATGAATATTGACAAATTTTGCAGAGCCTTGAGAACAAAGTACAGACATAATTTACTCATAAAAACCGAATCAGTAGTTCATGGATTCGAATTTATAAACAGAGTAAGTTTTTTACGCAATTTTTAGGAACTTTTCACAAGAAATAGAATCATAAATCGAGAAAACGTTCCACAAGCGAGACGGACGAGGGTTATTCTGAGACAAAATATTATAATTCCATTAACAGAACAAGAAGTATATGAATCTCGAGTAAATATGGAAACCATTCAAGACGCAACTAATTTTGGGAATCCCATAGAATCCAGTAACAGAACATTTCCAAATCCTCAAGAATCACAGAATGTTCCACAACAAAATATTAATCAGGAATTTCAACTACAACATCGTGAGGTGGTTTTAAATCCAGAATATCAACACTTATACCAACAAACTCAACAAAATGTTGAACAAAGAGTCCCCACAGAATATCACTATCAACAAAACGTTCCACAAGAGTTCCCAATGGAAAACTATAGCCAACAAAATGTTCAACAAGAATTCCCAGTTCATCACTATGATCAACAAAATGTTCAACAAGAGCTCCCAGTTCAATACTATGATCAACAAAATGTTCAACAAGAGTTCCCAGTTCAATACTATGATCAACAAAATGTTCAACAAGAGTTCCCAGTTCTATACTATGATCCACAAAATGTTGAACAAGAATTCCCAGTTCTGTACTATGATCAACAAAATGTTCAACAAGACTTCCCAGTTCTATCACTATGATCCACAAAATGTTCAACAAGAGCTCCCAGTTCAATACTATGATCAACAAAATGTTCAACAAGAGTTCCCAGTTCAACACTATGATCAACAAAATGTTCAACAAGAGTTCCCAGTTCAATACTATGATCAACAAAATGTTCAACAAGAGTTCCCAGTTCAGTAGTATGATCAACAAAATGTTCAACAAGAGTTCCCAGTTCAATACTATGATCAACAAAATGTTCAACAAGAATTCCCAGTTCAATACTATGATCCACAAAATGTTGTACAAGAGTTCCCAGTTGAGCACTATGATCAACAAAATGTTACAAGAGTTCCCAGTTCAATACTATGATCACAAAATGTTCAACAAGAATTCCCAGTTCAATACTATGATCCACAAAATGTTCAACAAGAGCTCCCAGTTGAACACTATAATCAACAAAATGTTCAACAAGAGTTCCAAGTTGAACACTATGATCAACAAAATGTTCAACAAGAGCTCCCAGTTCAACACTATGATCAACAAAATGTTCAACAAGAGTTCCCAGTTGAACACTATGATCAACAAAATGTTCAACAAGAATTCCCAGTTCATCACTATGATCAACAAAATGTTCAACAAGAGTTCCCAGTTGAACACTATGATCAACAAAATGTTCAACAAGAGTTCCCAGTTCAACACTATGATCAACAAAATGTTATAGATGAGTTTCCATTCGATTGTTATTCTCCTCTAAATTTTGAAGATCAATCTGAATTTCAAAATGAGATCCACCAACCTCAGGAGATACCGAATCTAGATATAAGTACAGAGGATCAAAATGAACAACTTCAGTCTCAAGGAAATGCAGATCAAGAGGTAGCAGCTGAATCTCAAAAGAAAATAAATGATACTAAAGTTGATTCCGATTGGGACAGGAATACTTTTGATTTGATGGAAGAACTGACATTAGGTAAACGATCTACCCCATGTTCTTCTATATCTTCAAGCAAAAAACAAAAACGTTTTGTTACACCTCTCCTAGATCATCCAATTTCTCCTGTTGTTTCACCCCCCGTAAATATTAATGTGTCCCCCGAAAATTCTGAAAACATTACTTCAAATCTCTTATTTGTTTTGTCTCATTTGCCAGCAGTAAACGTGGAACCTCCTGCAACCATATCTCCCAGGGATAACGAATTTGAAGATCACAGGGAACCTCCTGCAACCATATCTCCAAGGGATAACGAAATTGAAGATCACAGAGAACCTCTATCACCTATCAATATTGAGAGACCAATTGAGAGATCTGTAAGAAGATTAAGACAAGATCATTTAATTTCTGAGAATATCTATCATTATGATCCGGAATCAGGATCTTTTCAGAACAGAGCCAAAATTCAAGCAACGGAAGCTGATTTTGTGGATCAAAATGAAGAAATAATTCAAACAACATCGGATAACCAAACAGAAATAGAAAATGTACCAGTCTCGGGAATTGAGGAAGAAAATCAAAATCGACAAATATCGGATGCCCAAACAACTCCAATCCCCCAACCGAGTCCAGAATTTCAAATTCAAGAATCTTCAATTTATCCAAATACTCTTACACCGAGAACCCCAATAAGGAATACATTTCTATTACAAGTTCGACCCACCGCTGAAACTCCCGGGGATCAAAGCCAGAGAGTCTTAATTTCCCAAGTTCAGAAATTTGTTTGAGGACGCAAGTTCAACCAAGAAATGAAACTATGCCTCAGACTGAACGTCCACAATATAGGTAATATTTCGTCATACTTCATAGAGCACGTTCAATGCCACGTGGACAATCATATAATTTATCCATGTACAATCCAAATCAAAGAAACCCAATACGCTTTCCGATGGCCAATATCAGAGAATCTTCCCATATGCGAATTCAACCTCCATTAAGATTTTGCAGAAATCCCAGTTATGGGCAGCGGATGCATCTAAGATACCCTCAAAGTCAACAAATGACTCAGAATCCCCATTATAATGAGGAATATCAGAGAACTCATATTGACAGTTCGCAAACTATGGACAGTTATCCGCCCTCTTACAATTCACAGAACTTCTACTATCATCCGTCCTCTTATGCTTTACAGAACCCCTACCATCCTTCGTCTGCCTATGCTGGACAATTTCCCTACCACCCTTCGTCTGCTTATGCTGGACAATTCCCCTACCACCCTTCATCTATTTATGGTTCACAGACTATTCGCTACTCTCCGTCTACTTTTAGTTCACAAAGTCCCCAATATCCTTCGTCTATTCATAATCCTGTTGGTAGCAATCAAGCGGAGTCTAGTAGCAGTAATCCTCAATCGGAAGAAAGTCAACGCTCAAGACGGAGTTCAAGACATAATTAACTATAGTTAGAATATTTAAATTTATTTATATATGTCTTTGTTGATAATTTCATAGTATAAAATTATATTAAAAAAATTCAATTTAATCGTCCTGTCTAAATTATTATTTTATTTAAACACCTCAAGACCACGGTCAAAAATCTAGACTAACAATTTAAAAAATATTATCTGATATGTGGGGCAACCAATTGCAATAAATTACAATTAAATATAATTTAATAAAAATTTGATAAATAATAAAGTAGTGAATAATAATTAATTTTAGTTATCTTTTTTAATTTAAATTTGCACTTTTTGCAAAAATGTTTCGATTTTTAATTATTTTAGGCCAAAGAATCAGTTAATATCAAAGAATCAGGCCCACGTTGTTTTCAAGTTTAACCGAAATCAGTTTAAACTATTTGGTTTTAATTTTTTATAATAAAATAATTTTTAACAAAGAAACAGGTGTTAGTTGAATCCCTCGGAGTATGGCCATTCCAATCTTCTGTCTCAGCCATAACCCTTCTCGTTGATCCCTTTTCTTTCTGGCAAGCATTCCTCCGAGTTCTCGCAAGAACTCAGCCGTCATTGGACCAACGGCTCCCGATGATTCGATCGCAACAGGAGTAAATCGGTAACGATCCCCGAGGCAAGAATATTTCTTGATTTTTAGGTTCTCAGCGGTCGAAGCAGCTGCTCCAGGTGTCTGAACCGATTTGAAAATATTCGTGCTTGAAAACGTGCATACACAAGTTGCGTCCCAGATCAAAGATCTTCCAGACGTGAAGGGGAAAAGGGTCATCCCGAACATTTCACTGCTGAACCGGATCGTCTATAAAGGACATACACGAAACAAACATTCCTTGAAAAAGGATTTTCTCTCCCATTCCACTGTAAGGGTTACCACAACAGTAAAGAATGGACCTTTGCAACGTGTGAACTGAATACGCTTAATTAGTTGTCTACTTCTTCCCCAATGTGTGTGTCTGGGGTTAATAATAATCAACTACCAAATACATTAGAAATAAACTGGACTACCCCCGTTATGCACGCTTTTATAGGAAGCGGGTTGCAGAGCTAGTAGCTCTTACCAGCTCAGAGCGAAGGGAAGTTCCTGGTATCATCAAGATTCTTGAATATATATCTATCGACATCCCATGGGGACCAATACTGGAACAAGGTTTTTGTTTCATTACAAAAAATACTACACGATTAAGCTAAGGATTAGTGAAGATAACTCAATGTGATTTATATAGTCCTTCCAATGTCATACAAGTCCATCCAGAACCACCATAAATGGTGGAAGACGTCCATTCCTTGCACTTGTGGAAACCCATCCAGTGGAGCTGGGGAGAGCAAATGATCCCTTTTCGTTCCACCCTGGTACTGGGCGCCACCTGAGACATGTGGATCACATGACGTCACTCGGATGAGAAGAGGAACAGACGAAACAACAGTAATCTTGTTTATCGTGTCAAAGACACCTGTGGCTTGTGTGATTTGCCTTATATGGAAAGTTATACAGGAAGCTCTCATCTCCCTCAAAATAGAGTTACAGAGAGGTTCTATCCATATTTATGAATTATCTCTTGGGTACAATACCAGCAAGAATGAGAAAAAATGCAAAAAACTAAAGACCAATAAATTTTGTCTGCCAGTTTCCGAAAAATTATGGAAGAATAATCTCGAAGACAAGGTTCGGATGATCAATGGGGATTCGATGGGGATTCGGTCGAAACAGAGAATTAGTGATAGTTTAAAAATTATCAACGAAAATTATTTTGGGAAGAGGAATTTCACAAAAATCTGTTCTGAGCCAACATTAACCGCGTGATGACCTAATTACCTAAAATGGAGCATTCTAATACGAATACGATTATGCGGCTGACGACAGTTGAATAAACAGGAGGGGGTATCTAACCACATTGGTAAATTGAAAAATGGTTCCATAACAGGGGGACTATCCTATTCTCGTGAAAAAAACGTGTACTGTTTTGAGAATTGAACTTAAGATTTAAGCCGAGCTCAAACGCTCCTGGAAGTTCATACTCTTGCTGGAGCACTTAAGATGATTCCTTATCTCCAATCAATGAAACGATTCCTTCACGGACCACCCTTCCTCGCATTTACTTCCAAACAAACCAACAGCCCTTTTACTATCCTCGTGGAATTCTGATTCCAATCGAGACTGAATTCCATGGCTAGATTCCTGTATGAAATAATCATGGTCTCCAAGCTTTTCTTGATTATCAGCGTCTATACACGTTCTTTCACCAATATTGGATGACCTAACATACCCACGAATGCACGTGGATAAAAAAGTAATTTATTTTCAACAAGGCAGGTAAATATCGAAGGAAAATCAAAATCATCGACAATCATAAGATTGTTGTCAAAAATTTTGATTTCGACATCATCAGTCCCTGGTTTGAGGACTACATAAACTCCTGGGCCATTCCAACCAGCAGCAATATCATCTGACGCGATAAACATTCTGGTCTGATCCAAGAGCTTTGTACATCATCCACTTGTGATTGTTGTAGCCATTGAACTTCAAATCAACTTTATGTTGACCACCAATCTTCAAAATTCCGTGAAAACAGTTGTTATTTTGCATCTTTTCAGTCAATACATCAATTTGGGAGGACGAAACCTGAACTTTGGGTACATGAATGGTTTGAAACATTCCAACGACAGACACTAAAACATATAACAGAGATTTTTACAAATAAAGTTAATCACAGTGGTTGTGACCAAAATACCAACTGCATTCCCCATTTTAGAATTGCATAATGCGCATTGCTCTTTAAATGTCGCCTTATTTTTATTTCCTAATTTGTCCTTTTTTGCGTAAATTTACTATTTTGCTTTTTATGTTAAGGGAGATTAATAGTTAAGTTTAATTAAGGTATATTCAGTTCCCACGGTCGGAGTGGGAAGTATCCTCTCCAAGCACTATCTGCCGTTGTTGGAGCCCCAACATTGGAGTAGAGGGAGAGAGACCAGTATTGGACGTCGAGCAGCCAATGGGCGCCTCAAAAGACAAGTAAATCCATAACGTCTCTTATTTATTAACCAACAGTTTACTATTTTTGTTAAGCTCATCACAAACAATCACATGTTTGGCAATAAACCTTGTCGTGTTGGGGCTGAGCATATTGAAGTTTGTTTATCCTGGAAGCAGATCACTGACCCTGCTGAACGTATCGGATCGCTGATCGCGAAATGAAGAAAGATATTAGAGAAAGGAGCGGGCTTATTTAGCTAGGTTTTCAATTCCGACTGAAAGGAACTTCTAGTCTTTCTCGTGATTTCGGGGATAATAAATTAAAAATTTTTGAATTTTGATTTATTAGTTGCCATAAATGCCATTTTATGTGACATTTTTTGAAAATTTAGTTGCCATAAAAATTGCCCTAGTCATAGGGGTAAGGGAACGGGCACTGCCCGGATTGACGTAAAAAGGCGTTTGACACGGTAGATCGACGACTTTTTAATTCAAATTTCGGGGAAGTCTGGATTACCTTAGTTTATTTTGAGATTGGTTGGGCACCTGATTGCTAAGCGGAGAGTCAATTCGTAATGTCCGCATAGAGCAATTGATTCTGGAGGGAGATAGTTTATCTTCTACGCTTTTTTATATCATCCCCACTTAGCCGTCTATTATCTGAAAAGTACCCTAAAGTCTCTATGGGACATGAAGATCTTGTTTGTTCATCATTTTCGGAAATTGATCTTATCTTATTTTGAAGCTTATTTGGAGCAGTGGAGATGTTGTTAGAATGATGGAAGATGCAACGCTGAAATTGAGCCATAAGAGTCTGAGCTTGTGGATAAAAACATTCGGACAACGTTAATGAACATTAGACACATCTCCGAACAGTCAGAAAGTGTATCTATCCCTTAACAACCTAAGAAGAGAATGCGTTGTCTCATTGCTGAGTGAAAGTATGCTCATGGGATCGTGTGGTAACTTGGGCCACAGAAGTGGTGTTTGAAAGATGAGGTTCTCAATTCTGTCAGAAATTCAAGACTCATTTAGCTACTATTGAAGAATAGGTGTCCAGACATTTGGCCTACATGACAGGAAATTTAGCACAAATAACTAAGAAATATGCCATACTTTTTATTAGCACATTGTTTTAAAATTCAGAGATAAAATTAAAGATAAAAACATCAAATAAAAAGAGTTAAAAAGTTACATCAATACTCATTGTTCTGTAGGTAAAACAGTTAAGATTTACTTAAAGGTTATGAGAAAACGCACTCAAAAATTCTACTGGAGTGTATTCATCATATTTTTCAATAATACTGTTCATCCTTTTGTTCACATCCTGGTACTTCTTTACTTGTCTTATAGTTATTCCGGCCATCACTTGTTCTACTGTGAGCTCCCACTCTGACTGTTCTCGTATTTTTGCAACAAGCCGACGAACGGTTGGATGTTTTATAGACACTCTTTGTGAAAAAGATCTGTGTCATCCTTCATGTGAATTCGTAGTTCTTGGGAAGCCTTCTGCCTGTCTGTTATGTACATTTCCAAACTAAACAATGGTCTTTTCTTTCCACGTTGCAAGGCTCCGATCCATGTTGTCTCAAAATAGGTCAGAAAATCTCCCAACACGTCATCAGTCTCGTAATCAATAATTTCAAGGAGCGCTCGGAAACTCTCAATGTCTTGAGGTACAGGAACAAATGCCAGTGCTTGAATACTTTTAATTAAGTTTGCATTTGCTGGGTCATACCATGCCTGCAGTCCTAGATTTTGTATTTTTCGCCATAAACACTGCCCAAAGTAAAAGTAGCAGCCATACACATTTGCATTTGGAAAAATTCTGTTGATAGCATTGATCGCTGCTCGCTCATAATCTATGGTAAATGATAGTGGATTCAATTGTGGCCTTTTCTCTTTCAGTGTTGAAAATGTTTGTTCATACATTGTTGAGATTTTTCTCGAGCAATAGCGTACACTAATGGAACCGTACACGTTTCACATAATGTAACATGTGTATAACTGAAAACCTAATGGAGCTGAATCAAAAGTACCATCACATAACCAATGTTCTTTCATAGACATAAGATCAAGGTTTCTTGCTGTTGTTAATATAAGCAATCCATCACTATCGTGTAGCACAAAATCATCTCTGAGAGTACTTCTAAGTTCATCAGTTAGAACATTACCGTCTTGTATTTGATCTGTACGCTGTCGTCGAACAGTACGTGCAAGGGTTTCTTTTTTGGGTAGCGCACAAGCAGCAATAGGGTATGTGCAAAACAATTTTGGATAACTGTGGATGTAGTTTCTTCAGAATCTCTCGCTCTCTTCTTTATCGTATTGACGGTTTTCAGCGCATGTAAACGTCCTGCATTTGGTGGATGTTCGTGTGGTGTCATAGTTCCATTAAGTTCTTCGTTAACAGTTCTTACTCTGCCTTTGCATTTTCCTTTCAGCTCACATCTCCAATATATGACATTGTCGCTCTGTCTATCCATAATGTACGCATAGCAGAAGTTTTTTTTCCACAAGTGGTTTGTGTAAATTCCATTTTTTACCATTATTAAAATACATAGTGTATTTTTTGATCATTTATGCTTAATTGAATTGTCGGCTAAATGTCCTGTCGGCCAAATGTCCTAGTACCGAAGAATATGAGGCACAAATAGTCCTTGGAAAACACTGATAAGCCTAAGCTTTTGTTGAAGATTCAAAACGAATTCTTGTCACGCCGGGAGATTCCTTCGCCATGCCATGTTAAACTCGTCTGTCATAAGGGCTATTGAGGACTCCGGGTTTACTTGCCTTCTGAAGTTATCGGATTTGACAGAAGTTACAGCAAGAGACCGGATGGAGTCACGACCATACCGTGGAGCCAAGGTTTCAAGCTTGGGATTCGACGTGCACAGACACTTTCTCTAACGCAAATCTGCTCAAGTCATCGTTGTGCGCGGGTTCCGCAGCGAGTACTTCTGAAGATTCAAAAAGGAGGAAGTACCTCGGCATTAGGATCGGTTCACATTCCAGCAATCTCCGTTGAGATGTCTGGCGTGCTTGTCCCGAGCTTATAGGTTAATCAGACTACTATAGGACTGCTAAAGGAGAATGACACGATGACTTTTCAAGAACATCGGAGTAGCAACCACGATGGGTAACTCTTATTCTGTGCTCAATGCATGCAGGCCATAATGGAGACTTTGTAATAATATGTCACGTGGGTGGCTTGAATAACTCTTATGAACCACATTTAACTAATTCAGTAATTCTAAATAAAAAAATTAATTCAAACTGTATTTATTAAATGGAATAACCTGATTTCTTTTAATTTTAGCAGCATGGCTTTAGTGATTTTTATGTCTCAATTTAAGGGGTATATCAGAGATCTTGTCAAATATGAAAAATAGCGATAATAATAATAACAGCCTAACGAAACGAGAGCCATAATATTTGTAGCTCCGCATAGACAGGATACACACTCTATTTAAGTAAAGAACAGTTAATTTTAACTAATCGTAGAACCAAGGAATGATCTTCACTTCTTTTTCTGATGTGTGGGTCCCTTTTAGACAATCCAGTTCCGCAGTGAGTATCTACTGATGATGGCGTCACTCGTCAAACCCCTCTAGCATCGTAGATGCGTGGAACATTCCACCAGGTGAACGAGAATCGAACCTGTAACCTAAGCCACTTTAGCCCGATACCTAGCCACTATGCCACCCGGCTGTAATATTTATAATTAATTTTTTTTTATTCGGATGAATTATAATTTTTATAATTAATTAATTTTTTATACGGATAACCGTAATCAAATAAATTATTTACATGCATCATCCCCGTGATATGTCTAGTTCAATGAATGGTACTAAATGCTACATTAAAGACGTCTCTGCTTATAAGCAAATAAAAAATATTCTTGAAGGTATATTGAGATACATAAAGGAGGACAAAGAGCTCAATAACATTGATCGAAGAATCTGCAACCGCATAGGTTGTAGTGTCTATCAAAAGAACAGCTGACGAATGCCGTATAGGGTTGTAGTCTCTATCTGAAGAACAGCGGCCGAAGATCCCATAGGGATATAGTGTCTATCTGAAGAATAGCGGCCGAAAGCCCCATAGGATGTAATTTCATTCTCAAAAGTTGTTCTATCTAATTTTTTTAGTTTAAAAATCTGGTGTGCGCTTCGCTCCGCGATCGCGACATAATATTGTTATATTTCTTACGTGACCTGAACTTTACTCTGATATCAAAAGGCATTGCGTGAAGTGGAGTTAGCCAGGGAGAAGGTGCGAAGATCTCGTTTAACAACTGCGTCTTGCAGAAAAAGACTCGTCGGTGGGATCTGTTTGACAAGAGTTGACATTCGCTGAAAAGTCCATCTTTTGGATTCGAACCAGCTTATTTATTTAACACTTTAAAAAATTTTGAATTTTCTAAATGTTTTACTAATTTAGTTGACCAAAATTTTAGATCTCTCATGAAACATTTAACTGGTTTATGGGAGAACCATGGTTTTCCCCGTCAGGTCAATCAAGAATAAGTTAAATAGAACGGGGGATACGATGAACCTTTTAAAATTCCGTTAGTTTTAAATTTCTAACGATTTTCCTCCTGTGTTTGTCGAGGAAGTCATTGCTTGGTATGCTTTAGACAAAAGCCCCCTAGAAGGAGTCTAATCTCGTATGTACATCAATCGATCATACTAAGGACTTTTGGTGTTTGATTACATTGTAGGATTAGGAAATAGGTCCTTCGTGTGAGTTGTCGTTGATCCACTTGTGATAAACAATTTCATGCCCTCTTCAATAGTCTGTTGGAGTAGGCTACATAGGGTCGTGGTGTCTCTTGAAGTTATAAAACACAAATCAGTGGGGTTAGCAGACAGGTGTTGGTCGGAATATGTTAAACTGTCATTGGGCCTGAACGGAGTTCTGTGTTCATTAATGGGTCGTTTAAAATTACTAGGTTATCCAGTTTGAACTTCCTTCTCCTATCTACCACTTGGTTGTTCACTTCAGATCTTAATAATACATTTTTAATTTAAATCTAATAAATTATGCTAGTGAAAAGGAAGCGAAATTAAAGCACACATGTGTATTTCATCGACTCAGCTATCTGTGATAATGCGTTCCTAGAAACAGATAGAGTTTATTCATTCTTAGAATTCAAATAAGGTGACAAATATCGATTTGAATTTTGACGAGGAAGACCCGTTTCGATTCCGGCCACATCCAATGACCACGAAGGTAGATTTTACGACAAACTTAGAGACAATAAATCCAAAAGGATGCTAATGGTAAATAAGCCAATAATTCGTGTTAGTTAATTCAAAAAAGAGAAAATTAAATTAGTCATTACTAAAAACGAGATTTGACAAATTTAACGATCTCCACATTATATCTTTCGCTGTAGCAGAAGTACAGTCTCAATCCCATCGATAGAATGCAAAAAGCCTAAATATCAAAATGATAATACAAGCGAACATCCTGCGTAATTTGTAATAAGTAATTTACAAGATAACGCCTTAGCAGATAAAACAAGTCCCAAAAAAAGTGAGATGATTGATAAAGCCATTACACATATAATCTAAAATATGAATTATCACAACTGAGATATCTACTCCCTTCCCCAATATGTATTTGTCAATTCCAGCAGCGAAGAAGATCACAGTGAAAGTAGAAAAGCTAAATGCTACAGTTATGAATCCATATGAAATCATCATTTCGTTACAAATGACTCCAGCAACTCCAGCAATTATCGTGTTTAATAGGTCGATGACCTATTTAATGTTTAATGTTAGATCACTACAATTAATGAACATAGGATTATCCCGTTCTTTGATTGGACAAAGGTCACAATATTATTTTTCCTTAAATAATTTAACAAAATATACATGGAGGACATGTCAAACTGCAAGTCAATCAAAAAATGAATTCAAATTGAATAAATTTTATTTTAAAGTTTGGTTCGAAATAATAAAATTAATTTATTAATATTATTATTTTTAATCAGAATTTTTTATTAACCGAAATCAAAAAGTTTTGTAAAAAATAAATTCTGATTGTTCATCCCCATCACCAGAAATACCAAAAAACGACATACAGTACAACCTCGATTTAGAACTCCAAGCGTTCCAAATGAACACATCTTTCAACATGTTATGTAGACTATTGAAAAATGGTTCCTAATCGTCAACCCAAAAAAGTCTAAAGTCTAAAACAAAATCAGATTAGCGTTGGAGACGTATGAAGAAGCTAAGATCAGTGTTAGAATACTCAATAGATTTAATACACAGAAATATTTAGTGACGACCTCATTAAAGAAAATATGGGTCATTATTTTCGAAAGGTAAATCTTTGAATAAAAAAGAGATAAAGACCTTGCACCTTTTTCGTTATCCCAGTCCTATTCTGGAAATTGGGGAATTTCTGAGAGTGAACTCGAAAAACAGGACTCATTCCATCGAAATCAACAAGATATTGGAATTTATTGGCCAAAGAAAATAACCAACTCAAAACTATACGACATTGCACGTGGCAGAAACAATCCATAGAAGTTGGAATATGGAAATTATTTGGTCACATTCTACGGTTGGAGATTATGTTCCGGGTAATGAGGTAATGGATGTGTATTTCAATTGCTATGGACTCGATTGCTTCCGTGGAAGACCGACAACTACCTTACCTATATTTCGAATAAAGACCTTTCAGAACTGGGTCTGAGGACGAGGGACGATCTTGGTACACTAAGAGCAAAGACGAGGAAAGTGGTTAACAAAAGAAATGTGGCACGTGAAAAAAACTCTAATTATTTTTTATTATCCCCAATGACTTAATCGACACAGCGTTACACCCTCACAATAGCTATAGAGCTCAACTGGGGGAACCAAAGGGGTTTCGAGGGCGTTACGACTTTCTAGTGTGGCCTGGCTTCTCAGGCTTTCAAGTTGGAGAAAGTCTTCCTAAAACGCTTCAGTTATCTCGACAGCAATCACAAAATCTTGATATTTTATAAAATGCTATTACCTTAAATCTTCTCAACTCCCCCAACCTTTGAATCAAAATATCAAAAGTTGCCCCCGTCACATTGTTCGCTACTAACGATTCCTATATTGACGATCCCGACACAGTACTCATGTCTAATGCAGATGATGTTAGAACAGGTCTCCCTCTTTTGCGGCTGCTGTAGTTAAGGCTTACTTTGATCGCAAGATCAACTGATGTAATCAATTGATGTGAGGGTTCTCAAAATCTACTTTAACTCAATTCACATCGGATGAGTGGTTCTACATTGGAATTACTTGAAGAAAGACTGTTTTTGGAAGACGAACTGTTTTTGGCTGATCTAAAAATATTTCCTTCAAAAAGCAACGATGAAGATAAGCAGCTCCCGATGATTGCCAAGTACCAGTACATGCTTCTTGAAATTCAACTACCGAATGCCTCAGAATCTCAGCCACATCTAAGCAACCTGAGTGCTTGACTAACTTCGAACCGACTTTCCGTATCCCAGAAAAAATCCACATACTTTTTTACCACCGAATCAGTCATAAGTAAACGTTAGAAATCAACCATAATGGAGAACTTATTCCCATACAGAGACATCCAGGAATACAGGAGTGACCTTGGACTCCTTGTTCTAATGTTCTACCAAAGGGTCTCAGAAATTCTACATTTTAAAAACATTTTTTAAGTCTATGATCTAGCTGTCGCAAGGATGTGCTACACTCTTATACAATCAGTTCCCAAAGGGGACGTTAGACTACTCCTCTGGTTCCTTGGGTTATGAAATTTCAGTCTTAAGTCAAGGTCCGTCTAACGAACCTATCTACTCAATTTACCCTCCTCTCATTGACCAATCAGCAATCAGGAATATTAGGTCCCGATTTCCTCAATCTCTGACCGTTTCAGAAAAGAAACCCACCCTTCTTCAAATTCTGCTGAAAGAGCAGCGTCGTCACTTAATTAGTTGGTTTAACTCCTTCTTTCTTGATATTCCCTTTTTGGGGGTTAGATATTACTAGGGAATTACAAATCCATCAGAAGACTATTTTTAAGACTAACTCTAATTTATCAATCACGGATACACAGAAGTGATGGTTGACAACTAACTAAATACAACCAGTTCCCATGGTCTCCGAGTCAGAGATCTCCCAATGTCACACATGAGACCATCCAGAACCAGAAAAAAATGGAAGAAGTATCTAGTCCTTGAATTTGTGAGAAGAATAATTGATGCTTTTTCGTTCCATCCAGTCACCTGAGGATCGCATGACGTCACTTTAGTGCAACGAGGAAAGATAAGAGCCAGTGAGTGATTCAAACCCTGGACCATTGAAATGACATCCCGACAACGACTTCTAGTGAGTATTATAATTATGTAATATTTTTAATTATTATTTTAAAAAATTTGACAATAATTCATTATAAACACTGTGACGGAAATGGATCAGGTGGACATACTAAACCAAGAAATAAAAGCTCTCAAAGAAAAGCTGAAAAAATACGAAAATCCTACAAGGCGTGAAAAAATAAAGGAAATGAGCAGCAAAGTAGATCAATCAAATCCTTACAGGTTCTCTGAATCTCAAATTTTCAGTCGACTAATGGCACTACAGACAATGAAGGTTGTCAAAGATTACAAGGTCATAATCATTCGATTTATTATAGGACATTCGAGAACGTTCAGTTTTAATAGTTGGGATTGGGGGAATTGGCAGTGTCGCCTCAGAAATGCTAGCACGTTGTGGTATAGGAAAACTTACCATCATTGATTACGACATCGTTGAGATGGCGAATCTAAATCGCATGTTTTACCAACCAGAGCACTGCGGACTCCTCAAAGTTGAAGCCGCCAAATTTATTTTAAAGTTCAAAAAATAATAATTCAGTAATATTAATCCAGACGTAGAAGTTAATATATTAAATATAAATATATGCAATATTCCTGAATATCCTCTTTTTTTGGATGCTCTAAGGTACCGTGAATTTTTAATGAAGGAATACCGACATCCTGCTTGCATGTGTTGATAACTATGAGGCTAGGATGACTGTCAATTCGGCCTGTAATGAACTTGGGAGAACGTGGATTGAGTCTGGTGTTAGTGAGAATGCAATGTCCGGTCACATTCACGTAATCAAACCTGGTTTAACGGCATGCTTTGCTGTTTGGTTAATTCTAATGTTTATAGTGCATTCCCCCGCTAATTGTGGCTACAAAGGAGGATGAGAGAACCCTCAAGCGAGGTGGTGTTTGTGCTGCAAGTATCCCAACAACACTTTCCATAATTGCTGGTCTTTTGGTTCAAAATTGTCTGAAGTAAATATTTTTATAATTTTGAGGATTCTACTCAAATTTGGAACAGTGGTGTCGTATTTGGGATATAATGGTCTCCCAGACTTTTTCCCTGCGTACTCGGTGGCCCCAAATAGTAATTGTGTCGACGACTGGTGCCGAAGACAGCAGGAAACCAACATCGAAGAAACAGTAGAGTTATCAGATCATTCAATGAAACTGAGTGATTTAGAGGACGTTGAAGGTAATATTTTTCAATTTCTTTAGAAGTTGAATTGTTAGAGATCGGCCTTATTGGGGATACTCGATCTTCACAAAAAAAGGTTGAAAAGGATGAGAGTAGTCTGAGTGATTTAGTGAATACTTTTGAGTCGTTAAATAAGTGACTTGCTTTTTTGAACTTGATAAGTTTTTGAATTACTTTGAAAGTTGGAAAGGCCTCCGGTCATAAGGCTTTAACGATGTTATTAGACGGGGATGGATGCTGCTGGTTTCCCGTGACTCCTGAGTCAGTCGGTTTGTGCCGAAGAGACAGAAAACGTCAGGAAGGAATGAACGTTCCTTTAGCTCCTCTCGCTCTGGAAACGTCCCGAGCCCTTAAACATTGGTCCCACGTCTGAGGTCTAATCTCGGTCCGGTAATTCTGAAAAGCTCCGATAGCTGTTTGAACTTATGCAGTCTTAGAGGATTACCCACATTGTAAGTAATTTGCACTTTGAACGCTATAATGCTCAGCTCGTTCGATTTTTGTGGTTGATGTTGTGGTTACTAATTTATTTAAACGAAATATCGAATTAAGGCAAATGACAGTCATAACTCGTTGGAATATTGAGAAAACTGCCATCGTTATAGTGCTGAGTATTGTCCAGATTGCCATCGTTGGTTTCCTCAGCATTGGAATCTACTCAATCGTATTAACCCTGCAAAATTTGAGTGTAAAGACATTTTCTAACATTGTCTCAATTTTTATTTATCCTGGAGGCATTTTTGTTGCCATTCTTGTAATTGGGGTCATTATTAATTCCATTGGGTGTTTTGGAATTCTCAGGGAGAACGTCAATTTCATGAGGATTGTAGTTGTATGTGCTATAGTTTAGTTTTTGATATGCTTAAAGGTTTTACTGGCTATTCTTGTTTTTTTACTTATTTTTGTGGCGCTCTACGTCTTCATACCACAGGTTTCGATCTACCTTAACCAACAACACATTGGATCTAAGATGTCCTTCATTATTGTAAAGTACAAGGATGACATCAATCTGGCGGGAGTTATAGATTCTATTCAAGCCACAGTTTTTTGACAAAATTTATTTGTAGGTTAAATGCTGTGGTTTTGATAGTCCGGAAGACTGGGATATAAATATTTACTTTAATCAGAATATTACCAATCTTGCCCCCGAACGTGGCGGAGTTCCGTATTCGTGCTGTAAGAACTACACCGGAAATATTAACTGCGGGAATGGACTAAGGGTCACTTTTACTTGACTCATTTAATAGATTAACGGACAAGTAACCAAATACTACCAGACTGGTTGTCTCAGAGCATTCAAGCTGTTTTTCTTCAAATATAAATATTACATCGTTGGTATCATTGGTGGGTACACTTTCCTGGTGGTATGTTCTAGTATTTATTGGCAGTTAATGTTTTTGGTTCTCGTTGATCATGCAGCTATAACGTGCCTCAAAAATTCACACAGGAGAAATTACTATTAACTTTTTCTAATTATTCCTAATTATTTTTGTTATTGTCTTGGCAATGATTAATGGGACAACCAAAAATAACAATTTTTATATTAAAAGAGAATATTGGTGAAAAATCGCTTCGAAGAGATACGAACTCTTCTAAGGACTTTGGTTGAGACAGAGGATCGAATTGGCGACGATCAGTAGAAACGCTACGCAATCCTGCCCTCTTGGCTGATAAAAGACTTAGTGTTTTATAATTAAATTGGTGAAATGAATAACTTTCCTCGATGTGGACTTTTGATCCAGCACAGCTACGATTGGGCGGAGGCAGTGTTCCCCATATTTTCATCCGGCGTGATGTATTTTCTATTTCTGTTTTTATGGATGGACTCGTCTTTATGTGGTAGGCACTTCAGTTTTCGAAGGGCTACGAAACCTTTTCATTTTCGCGGATAAGATGATCGAGAGTCGAGGGTGATCATTTTTCCAGTTTTGCCAAGTGTTTTATTGACGTAGCCGCCTGACGTAGACAGGCTTCGATTTTCGAACAGTTCGTCCATGAGAGGTTTATTCCTATGAAGCCCAGGCATAGGCCATGGTTGGCTCAATGAATTGTTTGTATAAGGCTCCAAGAGGTGGAAAGAAATTCTTTATTAGATCTCCAAATAGGATTTGATCAGTCCAATTTTCCTCTGAAAAAAAAAATTTAATATTTTTGTAATTAGAATTAAATCGATCAGCCCAAAAATAATTAGCGGAAGTATTAATGAATCGTAATAGCGCGCGTCATGTGGTTTGGTGTTTCTTGTGGCGTCAACTGTGAACATAATTATACAGCAAAATACCATTTGTTCACCCAAATATGAGTAGATTGTCTTTTTTGAAGGTTCTCTTGTTTTTACTACTCATTTAACCTGATAGTAACCTAGGAACGTCAAACTAAATCCGGGACCACCTATTCTCCATCTGAGTAAGAGGAAATGCTAACACCCTTCTCTCTCACGACTTCATTTCCGGGGATCGACCGTCTGGTCACGGAGGAGAAATTATTATTCTTGTCGAGAATATATACACTACGGCCCTTTGTAGCTCTCATCTCCCGTAGAATGCCTTGGAAATTCAATACCGACCAATATGAGAAACATCAAATACGAGAACACCTCACAGAGTGACAATATTACCTCACAAGACTTCGGCCTCATCACATCTTTTGTCCATTGGTCTATGTTTCACGACTTCCTGAACGACCATAACTCCATCATTCGGATAAAGGACACGATTATTTCTGAGACAGAAACCAAGCACGTTCCTGGACTTCAAAATGTTGATTGGGTCATTTATGATATTTCGCTAACAAAAATCTAACAGAGATTTTAACAAATCATCCAAACTATGCATTCGCCTTAGGAGAGTCTTCTGCTAAATCATTCGACTGCAAATAAGGATCTATCATCTCAGAAAAAACGAAGTCATCTCAAAAGTCCCAAAAATAAACGCCGAAGTTATGGAACTCGACTGCTCGACATTGAGATCAAAAGTAGTACTAGAAAAAAAGGAAAGTGACTGGATAAGGTTCACCTCCTCTTTGGATCAGCAAAAATCCCCATCTAAAAGGTAAAGGGCTCTTTGTAATGTCAAAAATCCGGTGAAGATAACGAACTGGAAGACAATAATAAAGAACTCATGAAATTCTATGCACAAAACAGTTACCCCATAAAACACGGAGGTCCTCCTCTGTCTTGCTGAAGACGAGATGTCGCGAATTCTCACTTACAGAGATTGGAAATACCACTAAAACCCAAAAGGAAATTTATTCCAGCGAATCAGATGGAATACCAGCAATTGTAAATAAATTTGTCCCCCACGTTCTCATAGATTTAACTCGGATATAGAACCTCCCAATCAATCGATCACAATTCCCACGATATGTATATAACGAACATGCTTTCCTCATACATTCCAACATCGTGTTAACGACCTGTACGTAAAAATCATCTACAACGCTCTCCCATCCAATAGAAGTGACTAACTATGCTTCAGGACTGGTCCTGACAGGGAAAAATCTCATGCAAGAACACGTCAAGATCCATACTTTGACACGTGAATTACATTCATGTTAAGAAAACCCAAACTAACTGATTCCTTAATCTTGACGCTCTAGCAGAACCTCTACACAAGAACAGTGATCCAGAGGATGTTGTCCGGGAACCTGAGGTCGATTCCAGAACTCGTTGCCAGAGAACAAATTGTCTCCCGATGGAATGAATATTTGGATCCTTGTGAATCCAGACCAGGCGTCTCCTGAGTGAGGTAAATCCAATGACGCCATCAGAGGAAAGGAAAAGAAATTTCAAACCACAAAACACCGCGTGATGCCAGTTGGTCATGAAATTTTTGATGCTTTGAAGAAGATGCAATTTGAGGACTCTATGCCGGCCTTACGTTTCCTCAATTCAAGAATACCACATTAATTCGAGTTAATTACAGGCAAAGTGTCACCAGATAAATAAACCATAAAAATTAGTCGTTATTTTTTGAAAAAGTTGAAAAGTATCACAGTCTTATTACGGCGGTGTGTTGCCACGATGACTGTACCCATGTATTTTTGCTTAGTCCAATAAAAATTGCAGTGAATAGACACCTCCCATGTAACAAGGCATATTAACAGCAATAATCTGCGGTTTTTACACATGCAGTTTTGCCTAGTTCAAGGAAAATTGGGTGCCGAAAATTTTATAAGGGTTCTGTGTGGGACAACCTCAATGCTGCGACTAAACATGCAGTAAAGAGACACCTCCCATGTGACAAGGAATATTAACAGCAATAATCTGCGGTTTGTACGCATGCAGGTTTGTTTACAGTCGATTTGTTAAAATATATTAGGTTTTATAAATCATAATGTGAATGTTTAAGGTGGTAATTGTATGTCTGACGAATTTTATTTTGTGCTTAAATATTTTTGTAAACTCATTTTCCGTCAATTGGTTTGAAATTGAAGGTTTTGCCGAATACGGAATACAACTGCAAAGTCAGAATCATTTATTTCAATTTTAGAAAAAAGTACGATATTAGAATATTTTCCTAATCAAATGTGGGGAAACCGTGTTCAGGCTTTGATTGTCTTTGAAGTCATCAGCTTTGGGCTATCTATTTCATGTTTTGGCCTCATCTTTGGAAAACACTTTCCCATTAAAATATTTACAATCCACGTGTGCTTTGGTTGCTCCAATGTTTAATTATAGACGCGATTCATTTATTGATTGGAATATTACTCTCACAAGAATCATTTGTGACGTTATGCTACAACCACAAAAAGAATGAAGGGAAACTGATTTGCTTACATAAAGAGGGTCTCTCAAATCATATTGGACTAAATTTAGCCCACGCGATATTCTGCTCTGTTATTGTATTTTATTACAAATTTAAAAAATAAATTATTTTTTTAAACAATGTTTATAAAATTTAGCATTGATATTTTTATATTTAAAAGAAAAGAATTTATTTATAAAATAATTAATATAAATTAATATAAAATTTAAATTTGACTGCCACATGCGCTTGTTGACTCACAATATGTTGACATCTAAAATTCTCAAAAATGCAATAAATGGTTATCCATTATTACTTAGTGTATATAAAAATTAAAATAAAAATAGCCCACAAAGATTTCTATAATTGAAGCTCAATATGATGAAGAATTTATTCATAGACTAATGGACCGGATTCATTGGGATGGGTTCCAAAGTGCAATTTCTCTCGTAAGTCTTACTTATTTATGGACAGATTCACCATTCTGTTAACGACGGACTCTGCCAGGTTGAAGGCAACAACTCAATGATCGGTGTTATAGAAAGGGTTTTAAATTATTTACCAAATGTTCCCTCTTCCCCCGGAAGTGATATTTTGAAGGATTTATACTTTTTGTTGATGCAGGTTTGTATGAATATATATTTAGGTTGATATTCAAAACGGACAACTTATATGTCCTGATACTGGAAGAACTTTCCCTATTGATGATGGAATTCCTAATATGCTGATTAATAATGATGAATGATTACTTTTTTATTTTTTATTGTTCTTTTTTCATAATTATTGACAATAATCAAATATTTAATATAATTAGAGACAAACCGGCAAAGTACGCGGTTTATCCGAGGATTTTCTGTTCGTTCCACTCACGGTTAAAATGTCCCGCTCCCTTGCCCTGCGACGCTGGAATTCCCGAGTCGTCTAGGGAATCGGTTTTCTGTATGAACAGGAGATCTTGTGAGCACCGCTGGTTATTTGAGCTAATCTAGCTCGTTATCCTGAGAGGTGGTATTACAGATTCTCGCCTAGATGTTAAAAATTCTTGGATTGATGTGATGAAATCTCACATTAATGTTAAAGTCTTCTCAGACTTGATACCCTGTAATCTAAGGTGCCGTTTGCGCCAAACGAAATTTAGGAGTCAGAGACTAATCTGCAGATAAATAATTTTTTAATTAAACTGAAGACGATTAAATCTGAATCGTTCCCTCTGAGTGCACCAATAACATTGAAGACTGTGACGATGGTGAGTGCTTGCAGTACTGATTCAATTTTGGAAGCCGTGTTAGACGTTAATATAAGGGTCACTGATGGAATTCATTCTAGGACATATTCATTCTCTTAAAACTGGAAAGTCCCTAACTGTGAATGGGACCATAATTTTTTTAACAAGAACTTATCTGTTCTTCAAATTTCATATGTAAGCACACCATAAAGAACCGGAAAGAACTTTACTCAGAGTTGGTTCTACATTGGTTTTACGTCCCAAAAAGGTGATTCTGTCAATCCTACGGATTAAAAGCCGATCCATGCATGTCTGCGTTGTACAAACCTGTCACTAAGTGTGCTAATGGAAAGATCTTCAATATGTGGAAATGTTCAACCTCATTTCGGACTGTCAGCTGTGGAATAAAAGGCAATGCCGAGTGGCTAAAACAAGCATTTCTCAACAAGTGGGTTGACGATACGCATAACAATTCCCCCTTCTGTCACTCAAATTAATAACCTACGACTCCTAAAGACGATACTGATAAAAAATACTAGTTAACATGATTAAGATGTTCACATGCAGAATACATTTCGTTATTCGGATTTCTACACGAACATGAGATCTCCGTGAGCGCTGCTGGCTATTTGAACGTATCAGGCTCGCCACTCTGAAAGGGATTGCACGCAGTCGCTGTATGACTGTGTTTTTATTTTATTTTTCGTTAAATTAAATTTTTTAACGGGCAAACTCATAATTTGAAATCTTTTAAATTAAATAAAAAACAAAATAATAAAAAATTAATTTAAATTAAAAAATACAACTAACAAATGGAGGTGATAAGCATTCATTCATGAACGGATCAAATAATCGTCCATTTGGACATTTTAGCTTTATTTTTGACATCCCAATCATTTTACAAACAAAATATTCATGTGAACAAGTATTATCATCAGCTAATGGAAACTGTCCCACTCTGTTGCAAAAATCTACTAAGTTACATTTAATACTTTGATCATTAGACCTCCCTTTCGCTATGAAAACGATCTTGTTCAAGCAGATCTTCTATTTTTGGAATAAAAAATCGATTTACATCGAAAGGGCTAATTTTGTCTGTTATCTCAAACATTGAATATTTGTCCAAAAAAATGTTAAGCGATGTAAGCAATGGATATTTCTCCCCATTACAGACACCACCAAAATCATCGAAGCCAAGCATCCAGATTGAAGCTCCCGGTAGACCAATCTTATGAACAAATTCTGCTTTCGCTTTTAAACTTTTTTTGGTTTCAAACGACGCCCACTGATTGTTTTTGGTAGCAAATGATGCATTCGCTAAGGAATTCCATTTTATATTCCAATCGCAGAGCTAGGCGCTCAAATATAGCAATTACCTCAAAATAAGATAAAATTCCTGGAATTTGGCTGTAATTCCCATAAACCAGCCAATCCGCTGACTTTGATCCAACGTTGGTGTTTCGTTCGTCGGCAATCTCTGATATTTTGCCATAAAATGCAATTCCTAGTAATAGCTTTTCGACGTTCAGTTTAAAATCCAGTAAGACAGAATCAAAAATTTTCTTCTATAAGCGTTAATATTATAAAAAACTATGCAATTCTCAGATTCAGGAACACAGAATAAAGAATTGTGAAATTGAGTCACGTTTTTAACTGAGTGGAGATTAAAGCCTTCCACTATCAAGTAATTCACATATCTGATTAGTCTTTTCATGTCATTTTTCCCGCTATTATTGCCATTTTTTAAATGACCAATTAAAATAAAGTTTGATAATCCCCGTTTATTCGCTTCTCTTACAATGTACTGAAAAGTCTAAAATGTAATTACTTTAGACAGCAGCATATCAACGCTGGAATCGTCACTTTCATTAAACAAGTCAATTCCATCAAAGTTATTGTGCAACATAAAATCAATAGCTCTCTTGGCGAACGTGACCAATAGATCAGAATGCATATCGGCAAAGTCGTATTTGGGAATCCGTATAGAAATAATCAATGGGATGTTCAAAGATACTTTGACTGTAAATAGCTCATCGTATATGGACAAATCTTGTGAAATTAAAAATTAGGAAAAACCTGGAGATTCTAAGGCATCTTTTCCGATAGGAACAACTATTAAGGCGAAAGGGTCAATTTCAGCAAATTCGTAGATTAAATGAGTGCATAGGTCACGTGGGATGTCTTTGGGACGAAAATGATAATTTTGAAAATTATATTGGGACCAAAACGTACAATAACACATAATTATTTCTAAGAAAAACCGCATAAATACTTTTACGAGTTTCTACATTAAAAAAAAGTAGTGCAAATACAGAAAATAGCATATTAACTCATTCCCTACGAAATATAAAAGTTGCACAATTCCACAAATAATGATTAATTTTATAAAAATATTTTAATTAATTATTTAATTAAAATATTTTGGCCGCTTCAGTCTCGGACCCAGGACATACTTCTAAGCAAACTGAGGATCAGAAGAGAAGGAAGTACCAAAGCATATCTGATGATCACCTGTTTTTCCCATTTTCTGTTGAGATTTCAGGAATCCTTGGCCCACAAGATGATCTAATCCGTTGGATCGGTTTTATGATCCAAAGGGTCACCAAGGATCTACGTGGTTACGAGAGCGCACCTCGAAAGCTATGTCAAAGGAAACTGCCTGGACTTGGATTAATTTAATTATTTTTTGTTTTTTTAATTTAAATAATTTAAATAAAAAAGATAAATAAAATTAAAAAATATTTTATTTCTATAGTAATCAGAAATAAAGATGGAAGCAGACAATAGCGACGAAATAACTGTGATGGAAACAAATGAAAACAAAACTGGTTAAACAAATTTATTTTAATTTAAAGACAACAGCGAAATTTGTGATATTCCAGGTTATTAAATGGTGGATATTTAATATAGGAAAAAGTGACAAATCTTTATATTCTTTAAAGGCAATGGATGATTTGTTCGTTAAAGGAGAAGACTTTGAAAAGGAAAAAGTATTTCTAACACTCGAGTATTTGCGTCAAATTATAAATTAGATATTCTTATGGATACGACTGCTATGATAAATCAAACTTGTTGGTATTGGAAAACAACACACTTTGCTATTTCGCTGGAAACGTGATAATACTATACAACGTGGAGTCTACGGAGCAAACCTACATTTGGAGTAATTGTGGGGGAGGCATTGGCGCAATTGACGTAAATTAAATTCAAAAAATTTAGCTTCACCCGTCAAAAAAATATTTGGCGGTAGCAGAAAAGGGTGAACTTCCAAATATCAATATATATTTAATTCCAAACGTGCAGTTGTATAAAATTCAACGTGATGGTGCTCAGAAGGAATATTCCTGCATAGAATTCAAGTTTTATATTTGAAAAATAATTAGTCCTGATGGGTCACTTTTGGCTTCCGTGGCTGGGTCCCCAGATTATACTATACAAATTTGGAATTGGGAGAAGGAACAAACAATCTTGAGGTCTAAATGCTTTTCCCAAGACGTATACTTTGTTAAGCTTGGTCAAGAGATCAACCAGGACATCTCGTCACTGGTGGATTGGGGCACATAAAAAGTAATTTTAAATTTATTATCTTAGATTTTGGAAAATGGCTCAATCATTCACGGGGTTAAAACTCCAAGGACAAATTGGGATGTTTTGGGAAAACAGAAATTTCATCCATCACAGGCTGCGCGGATTTTCCAGACGGAAAAGTTTTTGACGGGGAATGAATGGGGAAATGTCACTTTATGGGAAGGAGGTCATATTAAAGTATAGACTTGGTCAAGTAACATAATAGACAGAAATTATCCTTTCAAATAATAAAAAATGTCACGGAGATCAAATTCGGCAATTCATACTGGAAGAAGATGAGATCACGAACTGTTTCCTATGATGGAACAATCAAGGTCATTCAACCTATTATTTGTAAGGTTTGGGACTTCGATACGATCGATTCTGCCGAGCCTGTTGACGAAAGTTTGACCTTCCAGGCAAAGCCAATGAACGAGCTAAAAGTGGGGAATGACATAAAATTGATGAAAATTGTAAAAAATATTCATTCGGATGACTTTGAGCTCATATTATGCCCAGGTCTCTAAAATAATCAAGTTATAGGATTCTGCTGGCGGAATTTGGAAACTTGATTTATCCTTTTTCCAATATTTCAAAGCCCCCCAAAAAAATTTATGAAGCACATACAGGCTCTGTAAATGGACTAGTCACGTGTCCCAATAAGCCCATTTTTGCTACGGTAGGCGACGATGGCTACATTAGATTTTATGACTACACAAGCCGACAATTACTTTGTTCAAAAAAATTTAACTCTCAAGGACTTTGTCTCATCTGGGCTCCCGTTTCGGTTATTTGAGTCGATTAAAGTAGATCGACGTTAATCGAATGTCTGTGATTGCTGGGTTTTCTGACGGAGTTATCAGAATTGTTACGTTACACGAAGAAAGTCATAACTCATTCCAACTGATTTTGACTGCAGTTTTTAAACCTCACAGCGACAAAGTGGTCTCTTTGGCGGTTCACCCAGATTCTCGGATTTTAGCGACTGGGGTTTTTTGTTTGTTGATCGATCTTAGAGTGAAGACAAAACAGTTTTCTTCTTCGAAATAGCTGATACCTTGACTCCCTTCGGATTCGTCAATTTAGATTCAAAGGTGGTTACCATGACGTGGAAGCAACAAACAGTAATTATTATTAGCATTTTTTGAACAAAATTTTAGTTGGGTGCGGAGATGGGATGGTGTGTGAGTGTTCCCTACCAAGTGAGTTAAAAACAAGAGAAAACATGCATTCCTATCATTTAGAAAATTATGAAATCAAAAAATATAAGTTCAGGAGTATAAAATCAAGAATTTTGGTAGTTGCTGATTTTTTATCAATAAGCACGAACAAGACCTTGCTAAAAGAAAGAAAGTATGGGAAAAAGAAAAAATTGAAAATATCAAGAAAATGGAAAAGCAGCTAGAAAAGAATGAAATAACCGGCGATGAACTCACAGAATACAAAAATTCTACATTTGGTTAGTTCTATCATCTCAATTCAAGTGGATGATGTTGAGTGGGAAGAATATATCCCCCCCGTAGACAATTCCGTAGTCCACGTCGAATATGAGGAGAACTACTTTATCATAATGATTGTCTATTTGAGTATTCTTAGTTTAGAATGGATATGATGCCGGATATTATTACTATTGCCGTTTTTTGGAGAGTACCGAAAAAACTGAACCCTTCAAAGTGGTCCCCATCTCAAGTTTTAGTGAATTTGAATGTCAGTTCGTTTTGAATTAGTAAATTTTATGTTTACTTTAGTGGAGATTACAAATTCTATGGAATGAGCGATGGCTCCATCAGACTTGAAGGCATCAACAACCGCGATTTGGGGACCGAAGATTGGTGTTATGTAAACATGCATGATTCGACGAGTGGAAATGTCACATGCCTTGCGGTTAGTTACGACGAATCTCGGCTTCTTTCAGCGGGAAAGGACGGGAATATATTTTGCTACAAATTAAATATACAAGAACAGGTAAAAACAGTTGCTGAACAAAAAACAACCGAAAAAACAAAAATTTGTGGAATGGATGACTTTGATGATAGCGTCGTGACATATAGGTCATAATTGCCAAATAATATGCAGCATTGAAGACACTCTGATTAAGGCTGAAGAAGAGAAACGACTGAAGCAGGCAAATGAGAGAAAATCTAAAATAAAGGACAAAATTTTGATTCTTAGAAAAAACTTTCGTCATTTGGTGGATCAAAATAAAAAAATTCCTCCAATTTTCGACTTAAAAATGACGTAAAATTAAAAAAATAAATTTAAGGATTTAATCGTTGATGAGATATTAGACGACTTGTATTTTCACTGGTTTAATGAAAAAAAACTCGAGTTGCAACGAACAACTGAATATGACACCGTTAAAGTGGAGATTTTGTTGAATAAAGTCAAAAAACGGTAAATTTAGTGAATCCTAATTATCAGCTTTAAGGATGGGATTGAATGTGAGAGAATGGAAGTGAAAAGTTTTAATCAGACACACAAACTCTCGACATACAGATTAATCAAAATGGACGAAAATCTGAGCCACGTGAAGGCTCAGCTCCAACAGATTTTGGAGGAACTAATTTTGCAGAAATCAAAAACTATAAACCTCGAATCCTACAATTCAAATAGTATTGAATATTCAATATTTCGAAAGTAATACCCCCCGACGAATCGTTCGATGATGTACGAATCGGCGCCTCATCAAAGACTCCGATAGTTCCTTTGAAGGGAAGTAAAGGCGAAAGAATCGACAAGGCGCTCAAAAAAGTCGAATTGAAGAAAAGACTAAGAGCAGACAGAAAAGCTCAGGTACATATGATTCGACAGTCGTTAACAGTGGAAAGCATTCTACGAAACACGGCCAGGTGACAACTACGAGGATTCGAACTATGCCGTTGAAATTCAAAGAGCATTGGAAAATATGGGAAACTATAAACTGAAGAGTGCAGACGATTACGTGGTTCCAGAACATATGCGACTAAATTCGGAGAAGGCAAAGCTGAGACTGATTCAGTATGACGAGACTGTATATTCTGTGATTCAGTCATAGTTGTATAATCACAAAACAAGATACAACCGTCTTGTTTTTGACATAAAGGACAAAAAAGAACAAAATAGCAGGGAGATTCTTCAAATTTTGGAAAAGTTAAAGATTATCCAATCTCGATTAAGTCCCGAGCAGATAAGGGACATTCCAGAAGTAATCAAATTAAATTTTCCACTTGAATCAAACATTCCGTTTAATTCTTCGGAGGATGCTCAGCCAAAATGCTTCGAGGCTCAGCTTACGAATTGTCTTTTACTTGAGGACCAGGATAAGTTGATACAAGAATTGATTGACATTACAACATATTTTGACGCTGAAGTGTACAGATTGAAAAGAGAAAAGTGTTTCCTCGATATTGAAATGAAGAAGGCTGAACTCCGGCAAATAACCCTTTTTGAAGAACTAATAATTTTGAAGGACTTTCAGAAAGGCGAGGAGGCTCTTTCTTTGAGAATATCCGCGAAGGAGGATGAAAGCATTGTCTTGAAGAAAAAGGTTATAAAATTATTGTTCTTTGTAGATTGCCGAATCGCAGCAAAAATTGGATATCGAAAAAAAGGAAATCGAAAGAAACGTCGAAAGAGAAGCCCAGTTGTTGAATTCTTTGAAATCCATGATTGAAGATGGAAATAAATTCGCGGATTACTTGCAGAAACTTTTCCGAAAACGGATAAAAAAGAGCAATAAATTGGAAGAGGATGAAGGTTCGTTATGTAAATTCAAAAAAATAGACAGTGATTTGGAAAGTGATGACGAATCAGACAGCGAAGATGAACTTCTGGACTCTGAAGACGAGACTAACGTAAAGAACGAAAGATACGACTATGAGGTCTGTCCTCCTGCACTAGATCCGGTTTGACCATTATCTTAATCAGCTCTTATACTCGGATGTCTATGAACTCAGGAAGAAGAGAACAGAGATTGACGATAAGCTAAACGAGGGCAAGAAAGTGGCTGATCAAATATCGAAAGAAATTGAAAACCTTCAAAGGAAGCTAAAAATAGTAGAGTCGGCCGAGAAAGCAATAAACAGCGAATTGGAGGCGTACCAGGTTTGAAGCTAAACTGAGTGGATTAGTTGATGAAACAAAAAACTCTCAATGAGCTCAAAACCACTGTTGTTCTGTGTGGCAAGCAAATCTGCCATCTCATCAATGGACGGATTCCTGATGATTTATCCAATTACTTGATATTCGAAAGATCAGAGCTGCGAAATCTTGAAAATCGAATCAAAGAGTTAGAATCCGAAAAGGTCCAGGAAGCTAAAAGATTCAAGTAATCAAAGATATTTACGTGAAGGAATGCAAAAAAGTTTGCTCGACAACTCATGGCGAACAAAAAGAAAACTGAGGGCCAACTACGAATTTTGAAAGAGGAATGCAAACAGATGATGATCGACAAATTTGGGACTTTGGTTAACATTGAATTGCTAGAGAATGTCGCGGCCAATCGGCAACTTGAAGAAGTTCGTCAACGATTCGAAGACGTACAAAGCAATGTTTATTTACAGATAAGGCAATTCGACGTGAATTTATTGATTTTATGTTAATAGGACTTGATAAGAGAAGAGAAGAAAGATGTGCTCAAGCATATTAAGGAAAATACAAGTATAAAGCTAAATTTGGTCAAAAGTCTACAAGAAAAGAAATTTTACGGAGAAAAATTAGAAAGTAAACAAAAAAAATTGGTTCAAAAAATTAGCTTATTTTAGGGTCAAGAATTCAGAAAGAAAATGCAAAGCGAAATAGAAGAGGCCAATAAAATGAAAAATTTTATATTATCACAAAATCAGGAAATTCACCAACTTCAATGTGAGATTGCCGCCTTATCAAGGAAGGATGGAGTAGTATTACCTCCAATAAATTCATACAAACAATCTCTTTCTGGATTAAGCGACAAATAATCACGAATAACTCGTACTAATACTGTTTTAATTTAATATTGATCTTTTTGTCTATTGGTATTACATCCGAGTCCTACCATAAAGCTTGGACTCCACACGTGGACTCTTTCGCCTTTTTAATTTTTTCAAACGTTTCTCCCAGTTTTATGTATGTGTTCTGGATCTTTGATCTCCACTTGAAACCGTCGATCCGATCCTCCAGAATCCTGCTAATTGGTACTTGCAGCTTGTCTTCGTCCTCGCTTAGACAGTCTCTCAGTTTCTTGTTTAAGGAGAGCTTAATTGCAGCTCTCCTTGTTTTTTGATACCCCGTATATAAATAGGGTTTATCTAATTCCCCCTGTCAAATTGGGACGTATCATCCTCCAGCATGATGTCCCTTTCATTCACAAATGTAAGAGCTTTTCTAGTGGAATAGAGATGATAAGGTAAGCTTCTTCTGAGTTAAGCGGATCCAATGAGGTATTTAGGAATTAAAGAGGCAAAGAATAGAAAGGAATCAATTAAATAATGTTGTGGTAATCGAACATACACCAGCAACAAGAACGACGGCGCTAACCGTTGTGTTACCAGGTCGAAGGCAATTTACAAAAAAATCTGTTAGATTAAAAAACAATAAATATTTTTTGTTAAGAACTTTGGTTTTTTATTATTATTATTATAGGCACGTACGCGATCACGACAAAGCATGTGCAACACGAAAAGGTAACAATTTAATTAACATCGCCCTGCTTTTTCGATTCGTTGTCATGTTCCGTAGCATATCTAGATAATCCCCATCTTTAAGGCACTTTCCAATCCTCCTGAGATCTTCACTAGGATTACCGGCAGTGTTGTCCTCGGCCGTCGCGAAAAGACGAAGCCTCTAAAATAAAATACTCCTTCCATTTCTATGTTGGCAGGGGTCCCCATATCGTGGCGGAGTATGTGTCCAAACAGCCTCCATTTTTAATCTGTAACATGATATTGGCTCAGTCCCTGTTCTCTTGTATAAGATTTCGGACGACATTTTGAAAATGCTTCGGAAAGAAGTGCTCGGAGATGATTTCTATGAAAAGAATTCAACTATTCGAGTTCCTGCCTTTTACATGCCCATGTACCGGCATTATATAATAAGATTGGCCTCACTAGGATATTGTATAGTCTTAGGGTCAAACCCTTTATGCAGAAGCCAGGTCTTCTTCATTTTGTTGAAAGCGACGTTAGTTATTGTCTTCCTTCGTGTTATATCTTCGATGTTATCGAAAAAGGATCCTAGTTTTTTTATCTACGCCAGTGCTCCTCGGTCCTTTCCTCACTTCTTTTTAACTCCGTGATTTCGGTTTTGTTTGTGTTTACTTTTAATGACCATTCAGCCATTTTATCAGGCATTTTCTCCAAAAGTGCAATTAACTCTGTTATTCGGAATAAAGTCCACGTCATCCGCATATCCTATTATTCCCGTTCCTTCTTCGATATGAGGCTTCAAGTCTCATAGAGCTGCCTCCAGATAAATAATGAACAAAATCAGGGATAATGGATCTCCTTGAAAGGTACCAATTGTCGTTTCAAATGTCCTCGATAAAGCTTTCCCAGTCCTGACCATCAAATTTGTGTCCTTCAAGAGTGTCCTGACAATCCTAATCGTTGATCCCTCCAAGAAGTGCTCCAGTATTTGCAGAAGCTTGTTCCTGTTGACTGAATCATAGGCCTTTGACATATAAATCTCAAGAATGGTTGTCGTTATTTTAAATTTTTGAACAGTCGCACTTCTGCATTTGTGGCTCCAGTAACATCTGACGTTGATCTCCCTTTTCGGAAGCCACTTTGATAAGCCGACATGTATATGCGCTTGACTAGGTCCTTTCTTATAGCAAATCCAAGTCCGTAATGTTTTGATCCCCCAGAAAAAAAAATTAACTTAAACTTTCCGTGTTGTTCTTCAAACTCCTTCGATATTTTTGTCTCTTGGAGACATCTGATTGATATCTTATATTTTGAGAAGTCTTCACAAAGTTCTTTTCTTTTCCATGCACTAGAGAGTCCTCTGACATTGAACGTTAAAAGAGAAAAGTCCTTTAGATTGCGATTTTCGTGTTTTTTCAGACATAACTTTCAAGAGGGACGTCACTACCTCAACCGCGGCGGGTACAACTTTGGTTTTCTGAATTTTTAATAATTATTAAAAATATAAAATAAATAAAATACTGAATTTTTAAATTTAAACTATTTTTGTCTTTGTGGTTCTTCCATGGATTTTCCTAATGCTGAATATATAAACGAGATGTTATTCGTAGTTAATGGAATTCCGATGAAATTTTCAATAAAACCTTGTCCTGAAAAGGCCAACCTGAGGGCGGTAATAGAGGCGCACGGAGGAGAACTGACATCCAAAAAGACTGGCGACTCAATCAGGTGAGATTTTAAAAAATACAAAGCCTTTGTCTTTCCAACGAAACCTGTGAAAAAGACGCAGTTTCCGTGAACTACATAACTGAGTGTATAACAAACAACAAAATATTACCCGTCGATGAATTTTTGTATTCAAACATACGCAAGATAACCAACTCCAATTCAGCCAGTGATAACGTGGAATCCACGTGCAGGGGGTAACTTTTGAACTCATATTAGTCGCATAAAGTACCGTTTTTCTGACGACATGAAAATAATATTGCATATCTACCAAAATAAACTTCTCGAAGAAGTGAAGGGATTCAGAATATGGAAGATAATGTCGGAGCAGAAGGTCCAATTTATTTGAACCCAGATTACCTCCCATTCCAGTCAATCTATGAGAGACCGATTCCTGAGGAAAATCTTGCCGCGGATACATTCATACAATATCCCAACTGATTGGCGGATATATTTTTCTCCCACAAACCGCCGATCTCAGTCTCCTGTTGAAACTAGTCCCAGCTCAGTCCCAACTTCAGACTTTTTCTCTGTGATGTCGGATGGCGACGAATGTTGGAGCATTTAATGATTCCCTAGTCTTTAGCGTCGTATCCTCTGGAGATGAGTCAGCTTCTACAGCAGAGTCGTCAATTCATACATTGAATAATCCTGAAGAGGCTGACTCAATTCAAACCAGTTTATTTATCAAGGAAGATGGTAGTAAAGAATTGGACAGAATACGTGGGAATGTTGAGGTTATTTGGAATAATGAGTGTAGATTATTTCTCGGTACTTTAGAATTACTGAGGAAAGTGTTATGAATGTACTTATTTGTGAAAATGGAGATTTTTTAAAAACTTTTCAATTTTTCCTCGCAAATAAATTAATTTGATTAAAAAATTGACGTGCTGTTGGCGAACTCAGGCCTGTTGAATGTTGGGAGTCTATTCCGAAGACTTGCTTCAAGAATTTCGTGCTGGCATGTCATCGATGATCTGTCTTCCAAACCGAAATCTGCACAACTCGGAGTGGACGTCCGCGGCGGGTTTTGGACAATGTTCGGACGATTTAATTTATTAACCCCGGACACACCGAGAAAGAAGTTAAAGTAAACAGCTAATTAAGTGTATCCAGTTTCCACTTCTACAGAAACAGAGTGCATCTGGAATCAGCATAAAAGGTAAGACGTCCATTACATGCAGTTGTGGAAACCCCTCCAGTGGAGTGGGGAAGAGCAAGTGATCCTTTTTCGTGCCGGCCTGGCACTGGGCGTCACCTAGACAGGTGGATCACATGACGCCACTCTAGTAGGAAGAGAGAGGAGGAACAGACAAACAAGCAGAAAACTTCAATCAATTAACCACGCAGCACAACATGGCGCCACGCGGCAATCGGCCAATTGTTGGTATTTGGACAATGCTTTGATCGAGTCGGTTATGAAAAGTCTTGGATACTTCTTCCCATTCTTAGCAGTTATGGACTCGAGATTTATGCGACTAAATTTGAAATTTGTCATCTGGGACTCTCGCAAGATGAATTTTTTAAATCACGATGAGAATCATGTTTTTTTCCCCGATGCTGTTATTACCGATGTGGAACACCTAATTGTATTGGGCTCCCCCATTTACACGGGAATTATCTCTCATATTCTTAATTAAAAGCTTTCTGGAGTTAATAAATAAGGGCACTCTCAGTTTCGAATGATTCAAATTCTTTGCCCCGTCATCTTAGTGGTTGAGATGTCATTCTATAACAATGGTTCCGGGTTCAATCCCCCACTAATTACTTGGTTGAATCAGTGTTGTTTTTTATTATTTATTTAACAACCCAAGACCACGGTTAAGCCAAACTAATTATCACGTGATCCCGATGAATTCCAACAGCGACCTAATCTTTGCAATGTGTTCTTTCCTTGTGCCTGCGCATGAACGTACTGGACGGATGACTGATTTTTCAGGGCCACATTCCTGGGATCTGCAGTCTATTCTCATGAGGGCCTCCAGAGGAGTAGGTCCGGTTCGGTGATCTTCACAAATCCAACGTTCCGTTACTCTGTAATCCCTCTCGCATTTCCTCGATTTTCCTCATATTTGTCCAAGATGTGGACGGTCCCCACGAGGCGCATGCATATGAGAAATATGGCTCGATGTACTGTTTGTACACGTTCATCAGGACTGGGTGAGTAATACTCTTCCATATTCCCGAGAAACTTTTCCTGAACTCATCTATTTATTTCAATAAATATTATTTTTAAATTTAAATAAAGATTTATAAATTTAATTAAAATATTTTACATGTTGGCTATCCTAAATAATAATAAAAAGTTAAACTGAGATAAAAAACAAAATGAATTTTATATTCGTTATTTTGACAATATTTGGTGTTGGATACATTTATCATTACAGCGATTCTAGTGCTCCGCGAGTTGACAAAAATGAGCCATTAATACTGACTGACTATTTGAATAACGGACAAGCAAATCTAGCGAGGGAATTGAGCAGAGTTGAACCTCTTTTGGGAAATTTCGAGAGCTACTCTGGATTTTTCAGAGTTAGTGATGACTGCGTCCGGAACATGTTTTTTTGGTACTTTCCTGCGATTGTAAAATCAAATATCATCAAAGAATGGAAATACTTCTGCCCCTCTTTTGGTTTGGCTACAGGGAGGTCCCGGTACCTCTTCGATCTACGCCCTCTTTGTAGAAAACGGTCCCTACTATCTCGACCCAGATAATAATGAGTGTAACCACGTGTTTTTTACCATTCCTAGTGAAAATCAGACCTATTGCGTGGACGAATGAGTTCAACGTTATTTATATTGACAATCCTGTAATGAATCGACTTATTCAAGGTTGGATCGGGGTTCAGCTTTTCAACCTCTCCCGGTGGGTGCTATTTGAGTGACGAAGACACGGTTGGCTTTTACCTGTCGAGGTAAGCTCGTTTTGTCATACTAGGACCATGGAACAGTTTTATCAGATGTTCCCGACTTTGAGGCCCAACGAATTGTTCATCACTGGGGAGTCCTATGCTGGAAAATATATCCCAGCCATGGTGAACGCTATCGACCAATATAACAGAAATAACCCAACCCCAATGAATTTGGTGGGGATGGCCATTGGGGACGGTCTGTGTGACACGTATAATGTAAGTTTTGAGAGATTTCATGGAAGATGATGAATTTGGGGACATATTTGAATAAAATAGGACTTATTTTCGATAATCAGATAGCCCGTTTCGACGAATTTAACAGGTTAGGCCGGGAAAGCATCGAAGCTGGTGATTTCTACAAAGGAAGTTATGTATCACCGTTATATTACGTTTATAAGTATTTTGACCAAATATTTGAGCTCTTTCAGAACCTCACGGGATTGACCGACGTGTATGACTACTATGCGGACAGAGTAGGGCAATTATGATTTTTAGGAACTTCCTTATGTGAATTACATTGAATTCGTCCAGAATAACTCCCAGAGGCTCAATGCGGGGAATCTCCCATTTTATGACTATTCTCCTCCGGCAAATTTGGCTCTTTATGCTGATATCGCCAAATCAGTATCTCCCATCATTCAAAGACTTATCAATGCCGGATATAAGGTGAAAATGCTTAAATCAGATTTAGACCCTCTTCTTCTCCGGACAATTCGATGTGATTGTTCCTTATCCTGCCACAACTGAATTTTTACGGAACCTCGATTGGAACGGAAAAGAAGACTTTGCGAATGCTCCCCAACAAATTTGGTACTCAACGATTGGTCCTAAAAGAGTGAATGGATATTATAAATCTGCTGGAAACGTCATGCAATTAATCGTAAGGAATGCCGGTCACATGGTCCCCATGGATCAGCCTCAAGCCTCTCTTGACATGCTGAACCTATTTATCTACGGCTTTTAAACTAACACGGACATTCTTTTTTTTCTAACCCAAATAAAGTGATTTCCTAGGAAAATACGAGTCCCCAGCAATGGGTCATAGATGATTCGAACCGATGATCCCTTTTTACGAAAGTTCGCGTATCCGACGTTTTCTGAGTCCATTACGAAAAGTGACGAAAGGTTATATCCGTTTTGGGAGATGAGGACATAAAGTGTACTAGAGCTATACTCCACAAGAGCTTGTTAGCTTCCTGTCCTTCAACCAATTAACCATGGGCATTTCATCAGATTGGTAAATAAATTTTATCAAAAATTCCAATGATTACGAATTTTAATTATCAATGAAATATCACAAATATTTGTAGATTGCATCATCAAATATTTTTATGTCGGGATCACAGCAAAAACATCTCGGCCCTTTAGAGGTCTACCAGGATAACTTAATTAGATTACTTAGTTCAATTTTCGACGTGGTTCACCTTCACGTGGTGAAAATTGGATGCCAACTAAAAGAACCACAGTTATCACCTGTCAATCTCACCGATCTCAGGACAGTCGGACCGGTCACAAAGCTTCGCAATGACGGTTATTGAGCGGTCACAAAGCTTTCGCTCCTAAAGAGAGGGTTGACTACTCCTAATCCTCGCTGTGGAAATTGAACAGAACCCCGGGCCCACAAAATGGAAATTCCTCAACGTCATTCAATTTAACATGAACGGCCTTGCACACAAATCCACTGAACTTTTTGCCTTTCTCACCACCAAAAAATCGATATTGCCCTTTTACATGAACCGAAACTATCCAGAAAATCAAATCTTCCTTATTTCAAAGACTATTCAATTTTCAGTTGTGACAGACCTAATTCAACATGGGAGGCGGTATATTCACATTTAAACAAAATTCCATTCCATTCTGTGATACTTCTACTCGGACACACAAACTGATTGAAGGTAACGATCAATTGGACTTACTTCCATTTTTGTCAAAATAAAAATATTCACATTCACCACTCAGTCATGTATGGAATAAAATTACCATAAACTGGCTAAATTGCAAACAATTAAAAATGTCATATTCTGTGGAGACCTAAGCGGAAGAGATCCACTTTTACTAACTGATCGAAGGGTAATGAGAGGGGGTTTCAAATCCTATCTCAACTTGAACAGCTAGTCATCCTCAATGCCAAAAAATCCCACATTCGACAGCTTCCAGAGCTGGACACTCAAATACTTTTCCAGACCTCTTTTTATGTTCGATATCCTGGAAAGTTATTCAGATTCTTCATTCTCGCTTTTTCATTACGACGATTTAAGATTTTTTTATTGGACGTCTCCAGCGGGTTCTGTCCATGGCATGCTACTAGTCTTCTAGGTCGTCTGTACATTCAAATTTCTTTACAATCCTATAAAAATTTTTGTTGAGAGATCAATTTCTCACTTTTGACCATTGAATGTTATCAGACTGCGATTCCCGTAAAAAAAGTCTCCGACATTTTTTTGTGTTGAGAGAGGGTGTTGTCTACTTCCCATAATTTTGAAGATCTGCTAAAGAGGAGACATATGGGTAGCTCTTACTCTTACTAAAGAATCCCAAAAATAGAGCGGTAAACTTTCACCGAGGTCAAGTGTCACATTAACATAAAAATTACTAATTACCGTATTTGCCGGTGTTTTTCCATCAAAAATCGACCCAAAAAATTGACCTCGATTTATACACCGAGTCATGAAATTCAACTTCGTATTCATTGCTTCAAATGTGATGGTAATTACTACACTCTTCACAAAAAGTTATTAGCCAGTAACGACCTTATCTGGGAAGAGGAGGAAAATGAGGGTAAAGAAGACCAAGAAGATGCCCTTTATGACGACAGACTAAGCGAAAATGAACGGAACGAGCTTTTTGGAAATAGTGACGATGAAGACGGATTTTGAACTCAGTAAGGACTTTATAATTCTAATTTATTGCTAATGTTTTGTCCATATCATTTTTAATAAAAAAAAATCAAATTAAAAAAAGTTTAAGATAATGAAACATCATAAAATCGTAAATTCGTCGAATTTTAGGGGTCGACTTATAAACGGGCAAATACGGTATCAATTTTTTGGCTGTGACGTGTCTCATTGCACAAATGTCTAATAAGCGTTTGAGACTTCAAAAGGAACTAACCCTTCTTACCTTCAACACCAGAGGAGTTAAAGATTTGACGAAGAGACGCACTGAATCGAGACGCACTTATGTTTGTGCATTCAAAATATGGCTAATCGGTATGCTGCCTCCAGGAAACTAAGATGCAGATGGATCGAACGAGGAGCATGGAAAAATGTGTTAATGTTGCCTCCTTCGGATTTGAGACACTATGGTCAGGATTTGCAATACACAAGGATATTATCCCATGTTTGTAAAGGTACTGGAAAGTTAACAACAGGATCTGTGTATTGGATTTAAAAATGGATCTCAATAAAGAGTTGAGGAGACTTAGTATGATCATAAATATGTATGATCATACTAAGTCTCCTCAACCCACACAGTAGGGTGATTTTTGTCAAAGTCAAAATTTTACATGCTTTTTAAAATTGTTTAAAACTTAACAAAATGTAGTTTTTAGTCAAAAATATTATATTAATCAAAAGTTATAAAGTCAAGAGAGTCAAAATTTGGGTAATGTCAAAAGGTCAAAATTTTTATTGATTTTTATTTTTTATTTTTCGAGTTTTGAAATAAAAGTGAAATACTAGCGTGGGAGCAATTATCATCATTCATTATGTTGCCGCGTTCAATCAATAATGACATGAAAAGATTTACTCAGTTATGTGCTTTAACTAACTATAATAATAATAACAGCCTTTTTCACGGAGCCGTGGAATTAGCTCCGCATAGGCAGGACACACACTTTATTTAAGTAAAGAACAGTTAATTTTAACTAATCGTAGAACCAAGGAATGATCTTCACTTCTATTTTCTTTTTCTTGTGTGGGTCCTTTCTAGACAATCCAGTTGTAACTGAAAAAAGCAATTTTTATTGAATCACGTAGATCGTCTGAGAAGCATATCAAATTACACTCAATTCCCTTAAATGTTGACCCAATTCCAAAATGTGACCCAATTCCCATAATGTTGACCCAATTTCATTAATGTGACCCAATTCCCATAAAAGTTGACCCAATTCCATTAATGTTGACCCAATTCCCATTAATGTTGACCCAATTTCATAAATGTTGACCCAATTCCCATAAATGATGTCCAAGTTATATATATAATACACGAATAAATCTATATTTTAATTTCCCCTATTATGGTATCAACTAATACAGATATGAGAAGTCGCAAGGTTTTTATGAACGAAAGTCTATTTAATTAAATTAAAAGACTTTACAAAGTTAAAACAAAAAAAGAGTTGATTGAGATCACCTCGATCAGCAAAAAGAGTTTGAACAGGTGTATTCAAAAAATCGAAAGCTGTGAACTCGAGGATCCTACTTTCCGGTGATCTTTACAAGAAAGTAGGCCGAAAAAAGAAAAATAAAGAAATGTTGAATGTCGAAATGAGATCTATTTTTGGAAATGACAACTCGCTGACACAAGTTGGTCTTCAAGAAAAACTTTCAGTGAATCTTTCTAAGTCTCAAATTTCAAGGAATTTAAAGGAGGCCTGCATCACAAGAAAAAGACTCAAGAAAAGGTCCGAAGTTAGATTGAGTACAGAAAATTTGGCAGAAAGGGGAGTATTTTCATCAAGAATGTTAGGGTTTAGAAATCGGCCGTTATTATTTTTGGATGAAACCGGGTTTAATTTGCATACATCAATTAATTATGGGTATTCTCCAATTAATACTGAAGCAGTTTTATACCAGCCTAAGTCCAAAGGGAGAAACATCTCAATGTGTTCGGTTATTTCCATAAATGGAAATGAGCATAATATGATATTCGAGGGGTCTTTTAATCGGGAATCATTTTTAACCTTTCTAAATCAATGTGATGAAAAGGGGATATTTACAAATTCTCCTGTTGTTGTGATGGATAATGTTAGATTTCATCATTGTGATGAAATTAAAGACTTCTTTATTAGGAAAAGTGTTACAAATGTTATTTACTCCTTATTCACCTGACCTAAACCCAATTGAAAACTTTTTTTCTTGTGTGAAATCTCGCCTAAATGTAATTAGACCAAAAGCAACTGTAAGAGGAGAATTGCTAAAAATATCGATTTGTTATGAGTGTTCTCGAAACCGAGAATTTGTCCTCATTTTATAACAGATTTTGGGAAAAAGTAATTGGAATTAATAACAGATTAATTGAATAAAATACTTTTTTCCTAAATTATTTTCTTAGTATATAACTTGGACATCACATATGGGAATTGGGTCATCATTTATGGTACTCCTCAAGGGGACTAACTCTCACCCTTGATCTTTGTCATATATTTGGATACCGTTCTACGTGATTTTCGAAAATTTAATGAACTTAAACATAGAAGGATCCAGTTATGCTGATGACGTCTTCAATCGAAAGATGGATCAGCCCTTATAGCCTATTGGAAGTAGCTCACAATGAACTCAAAAATGGTACCTAACCATGAATGTCCGCAAAACGGAAACAGTAAACATCAGAATAGAAAGAAGATCGGCTGAACAATGGAGAAAAACCAATAAGTTTAGATCCTCAACTGAGGACAATGTTCGATTAGCCAAGGAAGCCAAGGAAAATAAGCAGGAAAGCTTTATATAATGTCTACGGCACTGGTCCTCTGAGTCTCGAAATCACTAATTTGAGATGGAGGCTATTCGGACATATGCTGAGATTGAAATGGATATCCTATTAGTTCTGATATATTATTTTTTTAAATATATTTATTTATTATAATGAAAAACCAAAAATTAAAAAAATTATTTAATCACTACCCTTTAATTTTGGCGTGAGCTAATTCCAGAGGATTGACACCTTTTTTGGATACAATTTTTGATTTGCTGGGCTCAGCTATTCGTGTAGTTCTGACTTTTATTAAAGCGGATAAATGTTCATCAGTGAGTCTTATTCTTTGAGCAGTTTTTGTCAATTTCNCAGAAAATATTTTTAGTATCTTGTTGTCATTGTCTTCTGCGGCTAACTCTTCGATTACCTGTCAGATAATTGACGATGTTCTAAGGAATTTTGCGAGACGCGGTAGAACACATTCAGAAATTTCATTTCGGGGACAATTTATGTGAAATCGGGAAGTACTGAAATCGAGATTGTCTGTCAATCAAGTACATTTTATTACAAAAATGGAAAAACAACATATTTCTCCATTTGTATACAACTATCTGAGAAAGTGTCCTTCAACATAATTATTTATTGAGAAAAATTTTTCTTTATTGGAAAAATTACTATCTAAAGACCGAAATTTTAAAACCGAAAAAGTTTTGAATTACATTATTCTGTATTTTAATAAAGATTTTGATTAGTTTTTTATATTAAAAAAATTTTTTTGTAGATAAATTTATCATAAAGTCAAAAAAGGTCAACATTTGGAAATTTTAACGTCTTAAAGTCAATTTTTAAGTCAAAATTTCCGATTTATAAAGTCAAAATAAAATTCGCCCTAGTTATAAGTAATCCGGGAGAACTTGATCAGTTCTACGATGAATTGGAGAGGACAATAACGGAACTTCAAAATTCACATCAACTTCTCATTGCTAGAGACTGGAATGCGAAGGTAGGAGTCAGAAAAGAAGACAAGGCCTTTATCGGTCTGCATGGAAAAGGAATCAACCACTTCCCTGTATCGATATTGGCCAATTTCTGCTGCATTTAGTCTTCTTTTATGCAACACTTGCTTTCAACACCACGTTCGTCATAAAATACGTGGATTGGAAGAAGAACTTGTTCCGCGGGCAAAATAATCAACATCTTTAATCAAATGGACTATATGCCGCTCAGAAACAAACGACTTCTATTATCTTGGAGGAGCGGAGACTAACAGTGACTACAAGATAGTCTCCGCTCGCTTTCTTATGAAAACTCCAAAACTGAACAGCTATGCGCATTTGCACAGAAAAGGGAAATTATCAAATTTCCATTTAGACCATCGAAAACATTGATAAAGAAGTCCACCTTGAGGGATTTGGAGTGCCATTAAAGATGGAATCTTCTGACGTGATGTCAGTGAGTCAAGCACTACACAAAGACAAAACTTGCCACGATGTATCAAAACTAATAAAAAAACAGAGTTGAGACTACTCTTAGAAGACACACTGGATAACGAGAATGCCTGACTAATAAAGTCCAAACGGGCGTCTCTTCAGAACAGAATAAAGAGACTCAACAGGAAATACGACATAAACCGTGGAAAACAAAAATTGCTAAACTAGAAAAATCGAAAAGCCCTACTAGAATGTACAATGGAATACATAGCGGCCTACTTTGAAAACCTCATAATTCTCACGGAGAAACATACGATTATGTACATGGACACTCCACTCAATCAGAAAAATCGATTATCTTTGAGGAAGTTGTGAGGTAATGGCTCACAGTGTGTCTACTAGTGATAACCATCGAAGGATTTCTCTGAATCTGTGAAATGATGAGTTCTCCTATCAAACACGAAGTTAAGAGTTCAAATTGGCAAAACTACGTCAAGAGAATTCCGGCATAATGTGGGTACTCCTCAAGGGGACTAACTCTCACCCTTGATCTTTGTCATATATTTGGAAACGGTTCTTCGAAGATTTTATGAACTTAAACATAGAAGGATCCATTTATGCTGATGACGACTTCAATCGAAAGATGGATCATCCCTTATAGCCTATTGGAAGTAGCTCCCAATGAACTCAAAAATGATACCTAACCATGAATGTCCGCAAAACGGAAATAGTGAACATCAGAATGGAAAGAAGATCGGCTGAACAATAGAGAAAGACCAATAAGTTTGGATCCTCAGCTGAGGACAATGCTCGGTTAGCCAAGGAAGCCAAGGAAAATAAACAGGAACGTCTTATATAATGTCTACGCCACTGGTCCTTTGAGTCTCGAGATCACTGATTTGAGATGGAGGCTATTCGGACATATACTGAGATTGAAATGGATATCCTAGCTAATATAGCGATCATAGTTCTGTGGAAGCCCGCGAATCACACTTCCTGGGGTACTAGATTTGATCTCAAGTATGCCAAAAGGGCAATAGAATTTGGAGAACATATGGACGACTTGAGAGAGGTTGCGCATGACAGCTGAACGTGGACTTAATTAGTTAGTTTGATAGTTTCTATTTCGCATGTGTGAAGCTACAACAGTTATAGTTTTACGCAAGTTGCTCCAATAATAGTCAAAAAAGTTAAAATTCTGGGCAATGTCAAAATTTGTCAAAATTAAATTATCTGACAGATAATTGACGACGTGCTAAGGGATTCTGCTATAGATCGCTGTTATTTTCTACAAGATACGAAGAGAAAATTTTGTTGAATTCGGGTATCCACCAGAAGTTATTCTGACAAAAGGGGGAAGTTGGATAGAAACTGCGTTACTAGCTACTATTTATGCCAGTCTCATCCATGATCCCCTTTTTTTCTCAAGTTCTCTTAGTTTATCGAGATCGTCGGCCGTTTTTAGTTTTTTTAAGTAATTCACAATAGAGGATGCTGTTGAACACATAGGAAACTGTATTTAGGTGACGTTTGTGGGAAATAGAAGAAGTATCTGGAGTCGAGATTTATCAATAAGGTTCTTTCTATCACAAAAATAGAAAAACAACATTTTTTCACAGATAGCTCTGAAAAAGTGCCTACTACACCATTGCCTGTTTTAGAGAAGTTTTTCTTATTGGGAATCTCTCTAAAGACAAATTTTAACCCGAAAACATTTTGAATTACATTATTCTATATTTTAATAAAGATTTTGATTAGTTTTTATAGTAAAATTTTTTTTGTAGATAAATTCGTCATAAAGTCAAAATAGGTCAGAATTTTGGATTTATAAAGTCAAAAAATTGCTCTAATTATGGCATTGTTGCTGATAGTGCGATAAATTATTGACAGGGAAAAATTTTTTCATGGTGGTAATACAAAAAAAGTCGAGGAACACTTATTAGAAAATCACTAAATTTACCAAAACCAAAGAGTTGTGATTAGTCGATGAAGAATAGGCTGAATAAGCTAGAAGAACGGTTGAAGCTAGTAAAGACTATCAGGAATTAGACAGGGAAGTAGAAATTTGCTGAAAAACATTGAATACTCGTTGTTCATGTGGATTTAAAATGGGGATCAAGGAAGAGCTTTAGAAATAAAGTAAAGTTTTTTTACAGAAATGCTATGGGGATCAAAAATGTGATTAAAATTTCACATGGAAAAAGTGGACAAGTAAAAAAAACTTGGAGAAAATGAAAGTAGCTTCTCATTGAATAGGAGTGTGAAGGGATCAGAGAACCCATACACCGATTTTAGCAAATCCATTCTTGACAATCTTAAAAGTCTCTAAGGCAAGTGGGTGTAAAAACATATGTGGTGACTCTATTGGATATTAAGAGATGTTAACAATTGCAATCAATGTATCAACCAACAGAATCCCCACTGGTTGAGGGACAGCATAGCCTTAAACCAGGGGTGTCAAACTCATTTCGCTTCGCATTTATAATAATTTTTCATAAAGGGAAGATTAGTTCAGATATATTATTTTTTTAAAAAATATATTTATTTATTATAATGAAAAACCAAAAATAAAAAAAATTATTTAATCACCTCATGAGCCAATTTTCTCCACTCTCCCCGATCCGTCGCAAATTCGAGTAGCCTCGATATAGGCATTCCCGTGACGTCTTCTACCGTGGATAGCCGCCGAGTCCTCGGTCGACCAGGTCTTTTCTTCCCAGTAATAATGCTTAGCATAATGGCTCTTTCTAGGGAATCAGAGCGGACAATATCCCCTAGAACGCCAATCTGTGTTTTACGATTCTTCATTCTAGCGAAATGTCCGTCTCCACCCGTTTAAGTACATCGAACCAAACAGCAATGATTTTTGTAATCTGTTCGGTGACAGTGTTTCTGGTTAATGAAATATCTTTAAACAGGTGGGCGTTGTATGGACAAATATTTTTTGCTGTTTTTACGAGGCATTGTTTGGTGAAATCACCATCGAAATATGATTTTCCATTCATTGCAAGCATTCTGCTGGTTTCATACCTTGCAGTACTTCGATTATGATTTTTGTGAAATGCGTCTGTAATTGGACATAGCGATAAACTGGTTGCATATCAAACAATGTATTTTTCCATCAACCATTGTCCAAAAATAGACAAGTTCTCAATTATTTTGAAACACTCTCCGTTCATTGTTCAAACACCGTCCCTTAGTTCCAGAAGAGGCACGTGACATTGACAAATAAGATTTACAAATACTGAAAAAAAATTAATTAAATTTAAAAAATAACAAAATGATTTTTTTGTGTTTTATAACAATTAAATCTTATCCTTGTAAAGGTCCGCATGCGTGTTTGACACTCCTGCCTTAAACAATCCAAATGGAGTACTTTTTCAAACATTTGCTATATTCTTGATTTTTTTGTGTTTTATAACAATTAAATCTTATTCTTGTAAAAGTCCGCATGCGTGTTTGACACTCCTGCCTTAAACAATCCAAATGGAGTACTTTTTCAAACATTTGCTATATTCTAACACATTTTACTAAAAAACCACGTGACCTACTCAGCAAACTAATTGAAGGAAAACAAATAAAAAGAAGTATTTAAAAGTCAGAATGCCAATTTCTTGATAAGCATATAAACTTTCAGGTCATTGTGGAAGTAATGAAGGCTGTTATCGTCAGCAGATATTCTCATTAAGAGTCCTCCGAAAGAGATGTAGACAGAACTGCATAAAACAGATTTATACAGTTTGGGGGAAGCGGATTTCTCTTGCATTTCAATGCGGTACACTCTCCCATACATCACGTATTCGTAGGCATCAGCACGTGAGTTAGCAGGCAACGAACTGTAATCAGCTTTATGTGGAAGTCCATCCTCTCTGAGGGTGGATGCAAGCAGGAGTCGAAATTTGTTGCCGAGTTCTAGGGGGTACAGCTGAGAGTTGATGTCCACAAGTAAGTCTGACTTGAAGGACTCACTCTCACACCTATACCGAGTTACTGAGATTATAAAATAGTAATTACCGTTGTCAAACTTCTTTGGGTGTACTTCTGTAATGTCGAAAATATCTTCGTACAACGACCCCATCAGAACGAGTTTTGTTATTTAAATATCCTATTACTTATTTAATAAAAAATAATATTTTTATATATAATTATTAAATCTCTCTGGTTGAGCTGGTGACGTGGCTCTTGAACTCAATGTCTGGAAAACACAGCATCAAGCCATTGGACTTCTCACGTTTAACGTCAGGGGACTCTCTAGCGTTTGGAAACGGAAGGAACTGGTCGAGGATCTTTCAGAGTACAAGATTTCAATCGCCTGCCTTCAAGAGACTAAACTAATCAACGGGAAGAACAATATGGGAACTTTTTACTAATTTTTCTTCCAGGTGGAAACAAGCACTATGGGCTAGGATTTGCCGTTAGGAATGATCTATCCAAGAGAGTCTGCCGCTATTACAGCGTGAATAGTAGAATCGGGGTGTTGCAATTGAAACTGGATGACCTCATCCCGTCAAAGAAATATCTAACTATAATAAACGTTTACGCTTCTCACAGTGGATGGCTTAATAAAAACCCTGAGGAGATTGATGACTTTTACACCAGTCTTTCAGTCGTCTTCTCCAAGTATGCTCTCTCAACATTAGTAATGATCGTAGGAGACCTAAATGCGAAAGCTGGCACCCAAGTTACAACCGATGAGACATTCATGGGAAGACACGGTAGGGGGAAAAGAAATCTCCCGGGAACCCTACTAGCTAATTTCTGTCAAACAAACTATACTTCAGCATAACAGAAATAGAGCACTGGACCAGATAAAGAATATAGAATCTCTCAAGGACAACGCTAAATTCTACGAGGCTGTTAAACAGATAAAAGGAAAAAGACCCCATCAACCGATAATGATAAGAGATGACAAAGGAACGCAGATTTCGGACCAAAGGGAATTGGCGGAAATTATCGCTGCCCACTTTGGAAAATTTTTCAATCTAAGGAACGACACTATCATCCTAGAACGAGGAAAATTGGACGAAGAAATCACACCATATGAAGTTGAACTTGCGAGTTCCAAGTTGAAAAACAACAGGATTCCTGGTTCCGACGGATTTTTTGGTGAATTCTTCAAATATGGAACCCAAAAGCTGTATGAATACATCGCTAGGATCATGAATGAAATGTACTATTATGGTCACACGCTGACCCTGGGAGAGGATATCATGATACCTGTACAGAAGGCGAATAAACCAAGAGCTAAGGTGTAGAACCTCCGTCCAGTCATATTAATGAATTCACTTAGGAAAATTCTAGCAAACATAACATTTCAAAGGATGGAAGGACCCTAGATACTTTTCTGTCGCTATACCACAGCGGATTCTGAAAAGGAAGATCTACTTCCGATGTTTTGTGGTCCCACAAGTGGAGATCTGCGGCCGTTCAAAAGTTCAAAATGTTTACAAACATCCTCGGAATCGACATTTCGATGGCCTTCGACTCTGGAGGCTAATACTGGTTTTGGGGAGTTTCCTAGACGCTTCCACTGTCAGAATGACCACCACCCTCCTAGCTGATACTTGGCTCGCTGTTAGAGTCCGGGGAGCCTTGTCTCGTCGATTTGAGACGACTGTTAGCACTCTACAGGGAGACCCCTAATCACCTATTCTTTTTGTCATATACCTTGAAGCTGTTCTGCAGGAATCAAAACCGATAATGGGTGAAAAGACAAACATTATTGCGTATGCTTACGTCGTAGACTTTATTTCAAATGACAAAACATCGCTCAACCCCTTGTTGGAAGAAGTGCCTGGAAGACTAGCCGAATGGTTCCTAACAGTAAATCCGGACAAGACTGAGGTAACTGAACTCAAGAGGGAAGAAACAAGGACGGAGGAGCACTGGCGCAGTGCAAAAAGCTTAGCTCCCTCCTAGGAGACCATGAAGACATTACANTGCTGACGACGTAGACTTTCAAACGACAAAATACCGCTCACCCGATTTATGTAAGAAGTGCATGGAAAACTAGCCGAATGGATCATAGCAGTAAATCCTGACAAGACTAAGGTAAATGAACTCAAGAGGGAAGAAACAAGGACGGAGGAGCTGGCGCAAGTGCAAAAAGCTTGGCTCCTTCCTAGGAAACCATGACGAAATTACAAGGAAAACCCTAGCACAAACTGCCCTCTCCAGATTAAAGAACATCTGGCTCCACAAAAAGGGCTTTGACATTATAACAAAAACTCGATTATACAACTCGCTAGTGAAACCCATGCTACTGTATAACGCTGGTACCTGGGCCTCCTCAAGAAATGAACTGAAGAGGCTTAATGCGTTTCGTAGAGACCAACTACGGCATATGATGTTCGAAAGAAGTGATACGAGGATTTCATTCAATCTTCTTTATAAAAAGATGAAGACCTCAGAAATTTCTAATGAGATTCTGGATATACGATGGAGGCTTTTCTGCTACATTCTGCAACTGGACCTAGATGCCCCCGCGAACGTAGCTATGGAGGATTACTTCATGTTGGAGGCCCCCGTTTCCGTGGTCGCCCAAGGACGACACTGGCAGTCGTTCTCGACGAGGACCACAAAGAAATGGGACGACATCTTGGAAGTGGAGAGGATCTTGACTGGTTGCGCACTGCGGCTTTGAATAGGAGGAAGTGGAAGAAACTAACCAGTGATTTGCTAACTCGTGTTGCACATGATTTGTCAAGTCCTATGACATAGCTATAAGTGCTAATAATAATAATAGCATTTATAAGTCATAAAATATTAAAAATTAAAAGTTAGGAGCTTGAATGGCCGTACTGTTTTCTCTGACGATAGCTACCGACTAACGATAAAGTCTCACGTGGATCCTTGGTGATCGATTGGATCATTGAGTCGATTCGAAAAACCTCAATACTTTAAAGTTAAATTTCAACTCATTTTAAAAATAAACGAAAAAATCTGAATAATTAAATTAAAATGTTTTATCGTATTCTCAGTCTACTCTCCCCCGTTTACAACCTTCAATGCCAGAGTACAATCTTCGAACACTAAACAGGAAACCTTCCGCGATCCAGGAAACTGTAAAAAAGTCATTGGTCGCAACATTATTCCGCCAACTGGAAGCAGTTTTGATTGGACGACAACAGAAGTTGGCGATGACACTTATTCTACCTAGCAGCCCCTCTATGAAGCCATGAACAAATACTTTAATTAGTGTTTTTTAACATCTCTCTTGATGATCTTGGGATTCTCAAATAAATAAATAATAAAGTTGACTTAAAAATTTTGTATTGTGAGTACCGGACAACATTTATAAACTTTCTGGTTAAATGTCCATGCATCTATAATTTTTCCTGGTTTGACTAGAGACGCCGTTATCACTGATACCTGACTATTGAACCGGATCGTCTTCAGGGACTCGCACGCAGTCGAACAGAAAAAAGTTAAGAATCTTGGCCCCTTCCCTACGATTAATTATCATAACTAGGGCGATTTTTTGACTATAAATACAAAATTTTGACCTTTTTTGACTTAATGAAAAATTTATAGAAAAAAATTTTTAGTATGAAAAAAACTGATCTAAACGTTATTAAAATTTAGAATAATGTAAATAAAAACGTTTTCATGTTAAAAATATCGGTCTTTAGATAATAATTTTGTCAATAATAAAAATCTTTTACTGAATAGAATGTGGATAAGAATTTTTTTGCAATTATCCGTATACGGAGAAATATGTTTTTCCATTTTTAATAAAAAAAAAAACTTATTAACAGAAAATCTAGATTTTTAATTCTCCATAAATTGTTTGCTGAAATACAATTTTTGATTATGGTACGGTGAAGTAAGTCTTCTACGGTGAAGTAAGTTTTCCCTGTCATCTTTATCAATTTATAAACCAATATTGACATAATATGGCTAATAAATTGCTCCGTAGTTCAAAATTTTACAAAGTTTCCATACTTGGCTTCAATAAACCGAAACTTCAGGATATTTTCTAATAACAGTCTTTACATTTTCAATGACCATCCTGATTTGAATGCGACATAAAAGTTAATGACACGTTAGCATTTATTATTCAAAACTCTAAAAATTTAATAAATAAAAATAAAAATCAATAAAAATTTTGATTTTATTGACCTAAAAATTTTAAATTTTTTTGACTTTTTTGACATTACGATTTTAAAGAACATATGAACTTTTGACTTTATTCATAAAAATCAGCCATAACCGTAATTTCTTTCCTAAAATACTGTAATTTCCTGCCTAAGAGTTCAAGTAGTGGAAACATTACTCCTCTTTTACGAAATGGTTGTTATTAATAATTTTCTAAACTCAATTTTCAAGTTTTTTAGCTAGTAAAATTGCTTTTTAAGATTTTACCTGAAATTAATTATTTTAGATCATATTTTCATCTCCAACCTTGGATTTTGTGGGAATTAAAGCATAAACAACATAAACGTGACAAATTAAAGAACTAATCAATTTAAATATTTTTCAATTTCCCCTTTTGCGGTTTGCTGTTCTTCTAAAAGTAGTCGTTCGGCCAGTTTGAAAAAATCGTGTTTGATCGCCAAGTCATAAGCGGTGTCTCCGTTTGTGTTTTCTATTTTTGGGTCACCCCGTTTCTTAGAATTATAACAAGTCATCCTTACGCCAACAACTTTTCCAACATGTCGATTTTGTCATCTCCCCCGTAGATCACATAATGCAAGGCAGTATTCCCTATTCTATTAAAATCACAATTTTTATGCACGGCGGCCATTTTTTGTTTACTTTTGCTCCAGCGTCTATGAGGAGTTTAATAAAGTCGGGCTTTTGCTTCCGAATACATAAAAATAGAACAGGGACCCCTTCTTGCCTCTTACAGGAGGAACTAGCACCCTCATCAAGAAATCTCGAAATTTGCGAAGGATCTTTCCCAGGACGACTTATTTCTCTCAAAAGCTGAGAATTTAGCGAAAGGATGGGTTTCTATGATTAATACTTTAACGACCTTCGACGTCTTCTTGATCGATTCCTTCTTTGGTAGAAAAAGTCGAAGGACCTTTGGGGTATCTTCAAAGATCGTAGTTTGGTAACTTATCGTTGATTCAACTGTAAATTCAGTAAATTAGCTCACAGTCATCATCAGTAAGAAGAGAATCAAAGTCAACATTGGAAAGGTATCTGTTGTTATAAACTCCACATTTTGTTGCGAATTTTATCGTCAATATCAACTCATCGTTAACTCCCTCCCCCACTTTTGCTTCGAGTAGCTAAAATTATATGTAAATTAACCTTTCCCATTTGAGCATAGGAAATTTCTTCTTCGAATCGCCTTCTCCTGTTGCAGAAATGTCTAAAAGACCGAATATATGGTCTAACTGCTGTCTCCAAAAATCTTGGAATGAGAAAATCCATACCCTTTCCGGGACTGAAGGGAGAAAAAATCGGTCTTTTGGATGTAACACAGCTGGGAGGTCCCCTCGATTTAGTTTCTGCCTGTTCGAGTTCCTTTTGTGAAGGGTAGTACAACCCGACTGTTTGAGTCCCAACACTGGCCTTAGGGATTTCGACCATGATTTCTTCCAAAGAGGATTCAAGCTGTAACATTTCATAAATCGAATACTTTAACTTGGGGTTCCAATCGTTTCCTATAACCACGTGACCGAAAAGATTACCAGGGGATAGACATCTGGGAGGACATAACATGTACTTGCAAATAGCACAGAAAGAGGCGGTTCCTATGTTGGCACATCCACAATGAGTGCAGCACAGGCTTTCGTTGCACATGGGGAGCTAAATTGGAAACAAGATTATACAATATTCCCACACCAGTCGCAGAAACGAGAGTCCCCCATGCAGGTTCGTGTGCATTTGCCACAGATTTTGATTTTGTCAAAGAGTTTGGAAGACTTCAAAGCATCCGTGCTTGAGGCCTGAACCTGGTAAGCCTAGAGGTTGTAGAATAGCACGAACACCCACAAATCCCTTATTGAGGTCGTAATTACATTCCATGCAGACATTTTCCTCTTCCGGGTTGTTTTGTCCACAGTTTAGACAAATTTTTCCATTCCAAGATTCAAGTGGGGGAGGTTTGCTAAAATTTCTGACCAATGGTTTATCACAAATGAGGCAACAACTCAGATTCTGAAGGACAAACGACTTGCAGCTCAAACAATGGGCCATCTACATTACATTTCCTTTAAAACCTTAGTAAAGTCTGGTTGCCGTGAGACCTGGACGAAGGTTTTGACTCTTGCATCACAATTTAGGCAGAACGCGGCCCCGTCGTTGAATTTTCTTGGGTACATGCATTCAGAGCATCTAAATGACTCAAGTCTCTACTTTATCTGGTTTGTGATTTCTTTTCCGTCGACATAATTCGTGTCGATATATTCGTCGGTGATTGTATCACCATTCTCCCCAATTTGGGTAAACTGATCTCTTTGGACGTCATCGGAATTAGGTTTCTTTTTTCCGTGTTTCAAGTCTAAAGTCACGTGGGATTTTACCATAGATTCTATCCTTATTTTTCTTAATTTCCTCGAAAGCGTTCCGTCCCTTTAGAGCACTCATAATTAGTCGGTCCGCTTCGTAGGTCTCCGATTCTTTCGATTTCAAGGGAATCCTTTTCTTATTTTCTTTATTGGGACTCCGTTCTACATTGAACGTCTTTGTGGTCACTCCACTGAACCGATCTCTGCAAAATGTGGAGACTTTACTAACCCTTCGACTGCGATAGCTTTAACCGTGGTTTTCCCAGGTTTTAGTGAGAAAGGTTTGGTGAAAAACAACGAGTCTCCTCTTTTGTAGGGATTAGGGACCTGCCCGTTGACTGTGTAATAAAACGAGGAATTTTTATTGTCTAAATTAACAACTGTGAGTACTGTTGAATATTTCTATTTTTGTCTCCTCGGTGATGACAAATTTTGAGTCTGTGGGCAGTCTGAGAGGTACAATTGAGGGAGACGACAATGCCATTGTGAAGATCTCCTGGCAACAAAATTATTAGTTAATTGGTGTTATTGACTGTTGCTTAGAAATTTATTTGGCCTGTTTTCAAAACTTATAAAATTTATAAAATTTATTTGTGTGTGGTCGAGCCTCAGCTAGAGCTTTCTGGGACCACGTGGTTATTTAGTTTGTGTAATCGTGGTCTCTGGTGTTATTATTATATGATTATTGCTGGTGCGGTGGTACCGTCGACTGTTATGGACATCATGCCCTTCTTGTCGAAGAAGTGCAGGACGATTCCCAAGACATAAGGCGATCAAAGGAATTTTTAAGCGATCCCTGGAGTCTGCTAGATACCACTCCATACATGAACCTGTTGGCCTGGATAGAGGAGACGGAAAACGGCTAGAAAGAATTACAATCTTTCCATTCTAGGAGGGGAAGCTTTTGGTATGAGATGCCACGTGCATAGACTCCCTTTGTCCACCCAACATTGTCGAGAGCGCGATAGACAACTGTATGCCGTGGAAAAAGCAATGAAAGCAAAGGAGAAAAAATATGAAGCGCTGCACGATCGGTTCGCGTTTGCCCCATCGTAATTGAGACAACAGGAGAAATAGCGGGAAATCGCTTCGTTTCTTAAACAAATTGGAACGCCTAACTACACTAAAAAGTCACGACGCACATGAGACTCGGGCTTCTTCAGTTGATCTCTGTTGCGATCGTGAGAGGCAACGCAACGCCTGGGATCACGTGATTAGAGATAATTTTTGATTGATTTTTATTTTTGTGATAAATAAAAAAACAAGAGTATTAAAATAAAGTCCCAGAAAGTTTGAATTAATATTTATGTGCTCTCTAAAGAGGAAGAACACTTGCTTCCTAAATAGGAAGTTCCTCAAATGAAAAACAAAAACTACGTAAAATAAGTCAAATGGATTTGGTAGCTGCTTTGAAGAATCGTGTTAAATCTTACAAAAACGACGATTTTTACGGAAAGTTTAACCACTATTATGGGGTCACACTGCTGGTCTTAATATCCGTGATCATCTCCACAAAAAACTTAGTGGGGGACCCAATCCACTGCTGGTGCCCAACACACTTTACGAGTAATCAAATTTTATTCATTTTAGGCGATATGGTGAGATATGCAGAACAGTCTTGTTTTACCGGGGGAAGGTTCTACTTCAACTCGCCTGTAAAGGAGGACAAATTGGAATTCGTTATATCGGGGGAGTTTTTCCACTGGATGATTGTGATTACAATGCTTCTTGCCTTAATGTATCGACTGCCGTATATTCTTTGGTGTCGCACGTGTTCAGTTAGCGACATTAACGTTAACCAGATTATTGAACTGTCAATCAAATGTGGAAATGTTGACTCTGAAGAGAATAAATCGAAGGAATTCAGCACTTTATTGGAGTATTTCGACAAATATAGAAACTCGAGAATGCAGATGGATTGCGAGGGACTTCCAAAAAATAAAATTTTAAAATTTATTCATTTCCACACAAAAAAATTGCAGTCCATTTCATCAATGTATATTTTGGTCAAATTCATGTACTTGGTGATCACGTGGTCTCAGATTGCCATTATAGAATATTCTGTTATATGGAAGACAAGGAGGAGTTTCAGCGAAATTATGTTTTGGGATTTCATTAAAGTCTTCAAGAGCGTAGAAACAACGTTGTTTCCGCGATCTGTTCTGTGTAAATTTGACTCCAAGGAATTGGGTCACATTGAGACTCCCCGAACGCACACAGTTGAGTGCATTCTCCCCATAAATCAATATGCACATATTCTCTTTGCTGTGTATTGGCTTTATCTCCTCTTTGGGGGTATAATCAACTTTATTGGGATTCTGAAGTGGATTTGGTACCTCTGGTTCAGATTTGTCCACCAGGGGTACATGATTTCACTTCTGGGAGGGAAAGAACTCAATTCTCATAAGAAATTTTTTATTAACTCATATTTGTGTTATGACGGCATTTTTGTAATTCGATTGGTGGCGGACAACACAAGTGATCTTGTTGTGAAGAAACTGGTCTCCAAATTGTTCCATAAATATACGATGACCCATTCGGAGTTCCCCAAGCCTTATGACTTTGATATTTGAGTTTTCTTGATTTAACAATGTCTTTTTCAATTAGGTGGACTTCATCATTAATCAGAGACTTAAACATATTAGGCGGATAGTATCGACACTCAATAAAATTGAATTTAAGACTGATCCCTTCAATATCAGGGATTATTTGACGAATTGAAGAAAATGATATTATAGGGATCATCGTCCGTACGCTCGGAATTCTGACTCCCAAATCAATTAAGAAATTCCATTGTTCGATGGTCTTATGGCATCTGAAGTCTTCACAGCGAGAAGAATAAACTGCATTGCATCGGGTAAGTCAGCATATTTTTTCGAACTTTGGCTTTTATAGCGGTCGAGCGGGCTCTATAGGCACTCTGAAGTAGGCTGATAGGAGCGAAGGTCGGTGTAGGAGGCGTCCCAGACAAGAGGTTTCCCGGCTTTAAAGGGGAGGATGGTCATCCCATCAGGTCTTCTTCCGTCATGTCTGCAAAGGCCGAATTATTCGAGCATAGAAGGGAGTCAGGCATCCAAAGTTCGTTTAACGACTTTGTTCACGACCACGTGTCTCTTCCTGCAGGAGAGTGGATGCGAGATAAAGCAGTCAATCTAGTTCTCGCATCGGCATGGATGACACACAGACATTCAAACGAGTCATGGTGAGATGACTTTCGGCAGGTTTTTATGGCTCTAGGCTTCACGTGCGCGACCGAAATCCTGGTCAGTAGAGAATTCGAGGAGGGAGTGTGGAATCCTTTTAACAAGGGTATCAAAGTCAATCATTGACAAGAGATATACAGGGGGATAAATGTCTATAAAGATAGGAATTCCAAACCCGCCAAACCAATGGCGTCAATGATTTGTAGGAGCATAGGCACGCAGTCCCGGAATCTCCAAAATGGGTATTTTTCTTGTGCCGTATTTTTCTTCAGGTTATTCTTTCTCCCACAATTCTTTTAACTAACTTCCTCCATGCTCCACGGTTACTGGCAATTATTCTGAGCGTATCCAGATCATCTCCTGTTTTTAGCTTTCGTCCTACATTGGTCAGGTCCTTGTGTAGAACCTTTGGCAAAGTTATGCGAGATCTTCCACGGAACGAGGAATTCACTTCTGGGCAGAAATAGTTCTCCAGTGCTATTTTAGCAGGCGTCATCTGGCTCATCCGAAGGATGTGACCAAACAGACGACATCTTGATTCAAAGATATCCAGACTCAATGGTCTTGTATTACATACTTTGTATAGATTCTTGTTTGTAATTTTTTTGGCCAGTTGATGCCAAGCAACAGTCGGAGTTGTTTACGATGGAAGGCATCTAGTTTGTCCATTACCATTTGTGAGACTCCCCAGGTTGCAGCGTTGTACATTAGGACCGGTTTGGGTTGAGCTGGTGACGTGGCTCTATTGCACACATGTCTTTTTCGTGCTTTTCTTATGGATCTTTCACTATTAGCTCGTTCAATGTAAGAGGATTAAAGTCGGATACTAAAAGAAGAAATTTATGCGTTGATCTTGAATCGTACAAGGTAACCGTGGCGTGCTTAAAGGAAACGAAAGTAAAAGGCGGACTAGATGAAATCAACAGTGATTTCCGACTAATTCGGCACCCTTCGAATTGCCTACACTACGGCATGGGATTTGCAATACAAAAAGAACTGAACAATCGAATCCACAAGACGTGGAGGGTGAGCGATAGAATATGTGTTTTACAATTAAAATACGGTGAAAGGAACAATTCCATAATCTCCATTATTAATGTATATGCACCAACTTCGGTGAGAGTATCAATCAATGGAGACTAACTAGACGACTTCTATTCCTCCCTGTCGCAACTATATGCATCTTTGAAGACATCGTTCATGACATACATTGCTGGAGATTGGAACGCAAAGGCAGGACGTGGGAGTAGTCACGAAGAATTCATGGGAAGCCATGGAAGAGGGATCAGGAACCAGTCAGATAATCGCTTACTAGAATTTTGCAATACATTCAAACTATTTCTATGCAATACTGCTTTCAGGCACTCAGCAAGACATAAGACGACATGGAGCTGCTACTGAAAGGACAAATCTGGGACTATCAAGCCTATATATAACCAAATAGATTACATTATCTGAAAACACAAGGCACTGCTATCAGATTCTCGGAGCTACAGTGGGACACTAGTAGATAGTGATTCGTTGTGGCACGTTTCTTTTTCAAACGATATTTTGGGGTTTCCAAAGCGGCTGGCATGAGGATATCTGAGGGGAGGTTCGCAGTAGAGCAACTCTGCATGGTGGGACCGACTCGGGAAAGCTATCAAAATACATTGAGAGAAAAGATCAGACAGTGGAATAAAGAAAAAATGCCTGGGGAGCTGTGGCAAGACACCATCGATGCAATAAAGTGCGCGGCCCATTCAACAGTCGGAGTAAAACCGAAGCATTTCAAAGACACTATGACCACGAGCGTGAAGAACTATCCAAATTGCAGAGGAGCCTACGTTTACATGTCGAAACCTGTCAGGACCAGGCAAAGGAACACATTCTAAGAGTCATGCGGACCAAACGAGAAAATAAAGGAAAATAAACTTGTTGGAATGGCTAAAGAAATAGAAAGGCTCAAAAACGGAGCGCAGATGTTCAAGGCTGTTAACCTACTACATAGAGACACGCAGTCATCAAAAATCACAATACATGATCAGTTTGGAAAGACTATTATTATTAAGGCACTTTCACGAAAGCTATAATGATTATAGCCCCGCATGTGCAACACTCAAAGAAACAATATTTATAGTTAGTCTTTTCCATCTTCCTCTGTCGAATGCGAGTCTTAAAGACTATGTTAAACAAAAATCAAATTTTATCGGCCATATCCAGCCATTATCAGCAGACCTTCAATCAAAACCACGGGGAAAACATCAAACAATTCGATGGTGAAGCACGAGAACTAAATATTCCGATAACGATTTGGAAACAAATAAAGCCCTGGACAAACTGAACAACAATAGAGCTGCTGGCCCTGACAACATAAATGCAGAACTTCTCAAATATGCACTAACCGAGATCTCTGAACTATTAACTAAGATATACAACAAAACATTCAAATACAACTCACCCCTGGATGTGGGTAATGGCACACTAATTGCACTACAAAAACCAGGCAAAGCTAAGGGCCCTTAACGAATTTAAGACCCATCGTACTATTGACGACTCTACGCAAGACACTATCACTTATAGTGCTGAACAGGATTGGACCTGACATCGAAAACTTTCTCTCTCACGGTCAAACCGGATTCAGGTCAGGGAGATCTACAGCTGATGTGGTCTGGGGACATCGATGGCTTTGTGCAACACATCAAAAGTACAAGGGGGCTACTGGCATCCTTGGCATGGACATGTCCAAAGCCTTTGACTCTATACACAGAGGGAGATTTTTGGATATCTTGGAGACGTTGGTTGACGAGGACAGTGTCAGAATGATCCGTCTATTACTTAACAACTCAGCTAAGTGTACGTTTTGGAAATTTGGAGTCTGTCCCATTCGAGACAACGTTCGGGGTACCGCAGGGAGATTCCATGTCACCGGTACTTTTTGTGACATATCTGGAGGCGGCATTCAGAGACTTCAGACTATTAATTGTCGATTTACCTCAAACTGAAGTGATTTATACAGATGATATCGACTATATATCCAGCGACGAGAAAACATCAAACTATATACGGACAAGGATGCCAGTTGTGCTAGAAAAATGGTTCATCAAAATCAATACGGAAAAGACGGAGACAACTACCATACGCCGTGAATTAACCCGAACTGATGAAAATGGAGATACTGTAAAAATTTGGGGTCGTTGCTCGGAGACTCTGAGGATATCACTAACATGAAGATGTTGGCCGTCGCGGCCTTAGAAAAATGGGAGTAGTCTGGAATCATCGTAAAAAATTAGCACACAATTACGTGTAAGACTATACAACAACTTTATTAGCAATCTTAAATAACGAAATAAAGACAAATTTGTTATAATTTTCGGCCACATCAAAGTACATTATGTTTAATATTCAGTGGACCAGTCTGGACTTGGAGAAACGAGCAGCCTTGAAGATATTATCAGAGTTGAATTTCTCTAGCACGTGCTGAAACCCCAAAACAGCCTTGGCCGACCGGTCTCGATATTTGTCCACCATAAATTTGATGATGGGTCCAGTAAGAGTCCTCAATTTGGGGATACCATCAACTTCTTGTCAACCCACGTTTTATCCTCGTCCTCTCTGTAACAGGAGCATTCCTCGACTTTGGCTATCTTTGCGAGCGTCCCGACGTTGAAGGTCTCCGTTTTCAGCGTCCTGGAGCCAGGTCCAGCGTGGAGCGCTCAAGGACATACGTATGGAGAGAACTACCCATCCAGAAGGAGATCCAACGAGGAAGATGTCCAACTTTGTTATAAGTTTAGTCACAAGTAGCTTTCCGTCCTCGATTTTATGTTGAATTGTGTCTTCCGTTAGCACGTGGGTACTGTAATGACATAGGGAGGCATACCTGTAGGGGTTGGGGTACCTGTTGTAGAAACAGCATGCTACGTCATCCCATTTGTAGTGGAATAACGAAGTTGTAGTGTAAGACTTCATGTTCGAAACAAAAATCGAGGAAAACAAAAATTATTCAAATTAAAAATTATTAAAATTATTTTATTATTTAATCATTTTCTATTTATTCTTAGTAATTATGAGCCATGGATTGTTTTTCTGCATCTTTGTGGTCACGTGGGTATCTTGTAAATATTTTTATGGTATTATCACGGAATCTTTAGTATATATGGACTTTATCAACCTTAACTGTTTTATGATTGAGATAATGACGTAACCATATACCTATATCTCCCTATGACTGATTTGACGACTCGTTATTCTTATGTGGATGGACTAGTGACAAACTAATGAGGTGTTGTGTAGGTCACATATTTGAATCCCATGTGACTAAATCATCTATGCTGGGAATATAGGGCGTACTTGAAGGACTCAGGTGTTGGTCTATGTACCTTTAGGTCACCGGATTCAAAAACCCAGATATCACTCAACAAATTCTTCTAACAAGAACCTCCCACTCCAACAAATTCTTCTAAAGGTGGAGCTTAGGAGGTGAATGAAGAAAACAGAACCCTTATAGAAACATTTCACGATCTAATGAAAGATAATTTAGTGACATAAAGTAGTCTATCACATTTCTACGGTCAGATCCATCTCTATTGACTTTTTGGGGTTCTTGTATGATATTCGAAAATGGTTTCAAACAGACAGTGCAACATTATAACCACTCATTTGGAAGATTTTCAATTTCCCTCGATTTTGCTCTAAATTCAATTGTATTGAGGTTAAAAGTGAATTTAATAGATTACATATGCATAACAGCCCACGTAGTTGGTTCAGACATACTTATTCAAGGAATCAGTCCATAGGTGGCTTCCAGAGTCTATTAGTGGTCTCTCCTGATCACACTGAATTTGTGATTTAATTTGTGACGAATTAAATTTGAAAGAAACCTGCGCGGGCCATAATGGAGCCCTTTGACTTTCATTGGGAATTTAGTCTCATTATAATATTCCCGACACAAGATCCAATCTTAATTATTTTCGGGTTCCGTCGCTAGTTATTTAATTCGCATAGTTGAAAGATACCATTTCCACGAGTTGGTTCGAAGCAGATATGAAATATCCTAACCTCGTGCTTATGCTCAGCCACCATAAAGTTTTTTTTCAAGACTACTGATTGGATGTAAGAATATATAAGAGATCACTGTCACATTTACTTTGGTCAAATAAAATATTCGAGTTTCAATTAAAAGTCCGTCAGATTAGAAGGATCCACTATTATTATGGTTGATGATTTACTTGGGATTTGAGTTACGCTAAAACTCCTCCTAACCGCCAAATTTTACTGAAAATCACCAAATCATATGGCAAACTCTTCCTAACAGCCAGTTTTTTAATCGCCAACTTTTAAAAAAATAGTTCATTAAAATTTATTTTAAAATATCGAGGTAATGTATTTACATTCAGATGTAACAAGTTTATTGCTATTCTTTGGCAAAGGTATAATGGTTAAAACAGTTTACCAGCGTAAAACTTGACCAAATTTGAAGCATACAAATCTGAGCATTAAAGACGATATGATATATTTTAGCTTTGCTTGGAAAGAAATCTTCCCAATCACCATTTGTTTTAATGTGCACTTTTCACTTCAGACCGTCCTTCAAAAAAAGATCCAAGAATTTTCATTGGTCCTGTCCAAATACCGGTGACAAAATCTCCTTCAATTCTTGGGTTAATATTTGACAGACTGAGTTTTAACTCACATGCAGAGAAAGTCTCACTAAAGGCTTACAGAAGTTGAATGTTGTACGCGCGCTTGTCTGGAAGACTTTTTTGAATTTGGATGCTTCCGTAGAGAAAACTCTACCAGCAAACCATCGCCCCAGCTGTGGAATATGCCTCTGTTGCATGGAGATCTGCGTTATCAGCGACTACGCTCCACAGAATAATTCAATATACCGGAAAACTATATTTATGATGGACCCTCACTCTGGATCAACGTTAATCCCTACTCACGGAAGCTGCGATCCGTAGTCGCGGAACCGGATTCCTTCAGGTCTGTAAGGAGGACGGAAACCCGCTTATCCTGTCCTTTTCCAAAGCAAAAGGTTAGGAAGTTCTCCTTCCCTATCGGATTCCTCTGCAGGGATGAGAGAAGGCTCTTTCGCACGGTAGTGGGAACAATGGAAGACCACAGACGTTGGATGGCTTGTTTGATTAGGGGAACTGGGATTACCTAACTGTCTGACGTTTTTCTGTCTTTTTTATCGATGATCCCGGGGTTCTAAATAAATAATTCTTTAAATCTTGTAGGTTGAAGAGACAGACAATATTAATGTGGTAAATAAGAATGTTATTCGGCTCTTCAAGCATTGAAAATTTAAACAGTCTGAATTATTTGATTTAAATGGAATGGAGTGGTTAAATCAAATTTCAAAAGCGTTGAAGAAAGAAAATGTAGTTTATCAAAAAATAAATTATTCCTTATTACTCCTTCTAACCACCAGCTCTTGTTAACCGCCAGTTTTTTTCGAATTCCCAAAATTGGCGGAGTCTAATTTTACTGATTTCGGTTACAAGGAGTTACAAGGAGTCTTAATTTTAATGTCACTGATTTCCCTATTTTGACATGATTCGTTCGGAACTGGCAGTACCTAATTATTATTTCCTTCATTCTTGGTGGATCCTGGAGTTACTATACTTTTCATGTTAAAAAATGGACATATACTATTTTGGATTGTTAGACAAAAAACCTGATGGGATGACGATCTTCCTGTTTCACAAAGGCGACATCATGTGTAGGGCAACCGAAAGTCAATAAAGTCGACTTGTGTTAAATTAAATGCCAAATTATTGATGATGAATCCGTCCCTGGTAGATACTGTGGATGTGCTTCAGAACTAAATTTCCAGAATTTTCGCAGTACATAATATTGGCATGTTTGATTAAACGAGGTCATTCCAGGCTTTAGGATCGGTAGTATATCCGCCATTGTCCAGACTGTCGTAATAACGTTATGTTGATGCCACAGATTCATAATTTTATCTTTGGTATTCTCCCTGGACCGGAAGAATAAGTTTACTCCATAAATCATTTCTTAAACAACTTTCGTTATGGTTTATTCGAAGAGAGGGGACCACATAGGTTTTCTTACGGCATGAAACCGTTGCTGAGTCAGTATCTCATAATCTTGTTGAGTTCATTTAGGTTTTCTAGACCGTCACACGTCACCAGCTTATCTGAATTGGTATAAGAGAGAGTCTTCCACAGCAGTGAGAAAGTACCTTGTAAGTCTGCCGAGAATTTTCCTCTTTTACATAAAAAACTATTGGTTTTCCTAATTTCTCATACTCCTCCAAGACCGTTGCGACTGAGAGGATTAAGGATGCACCAACAACTGAAAATTGGACCAGAAACTAAAGGAATTGGGAATTAAGTAAATTTAATAAATAATATCCTCATTATAGAAGATTTGTCAAAACTCATGAATCTGGAATTAATTTCCAAGTGTCTTACGTCTTAAAATCTTATGGCTCTTCCTGAACTGAAAATCAATGCTCCGGGCCTTCTTGGCTCAACATAACGTCCGGTGACATCGGATATGACAGTCGAGGGTTCGAATCCGAAAAATGGACTTTTCCGCGAAAGTAAATTTTCTTCAAACAGATCCCACCTGTGAGGTGACGAGTCCTTCTGGCTCAACACATTTTTTGAAAGAGATCTGCCTACCTTTCTCCCTGGGCAACTTTACTGGTGAAGATTACTATTAGCAAAACTCTTCCGCCGAAAAATAAAGTGATGTCCGCGATGGTAGGACATGTCAATCTTCTCCGCCTCTCTTCGGAAGTCTGTAATGGACTATTGGAGGATGGATTTGGTCTACACAAGCTGAGTTCCTTCCTTAGATTGATTAATTGTGACTTTGTGCTAAGCTTACCAAAGATTAAGGTAAATAAATGAATAAATAGTGCCTTCTATCATTGAGGCACAACTGAGGAAGCTACTGGAGATAATTATTGTGACAGTAAGGTCCGAGGGTTGATATAACACTAATTTATTTGAATTCCTCCGTCAATTAATGCAACCCAAACTTGTGAAAATACCCAATAGTTGGAAAAATTGTCATAGTTGGGATGATAGCTAAACGGAAAAAATCGGAGGATCCTCAAAGCTATATACTGATCTAAAAGATTATTGACCAAACTGTCATCTGAAAATCTAAACCTTGGTAGAAGAGAAACGTTTCTTAAGATAACACAAATTTCGCTTCCATCTGGTCGATCCTGTGGCCATTGTTTGCTCCACCTCAGTTTTGAAACAACCAGGGCAAGAAACTCAAAGTGCTTTCTAATTGTCATATTTCAGGACATTTCGGAGGCTTCCGATATCGTGGAACATCAAGCTCAGTCTTCCAGTCATTCGGATGGGGATCCCACTAGAGTTGGTGAAATGGAGAATTCCTGCGCGGAAAAAACTACTACTTGAATCATGAACGTTTTGAATGTGGTAGAGCTTAAGAGAGGAGTCCAATAAAAAAGAAGAGCCCTTTTTATGCGATTTTAGATCTCAGGAGATGCATAAAAAATATAATTAATATATTCAGTTCCCATAGCCAGAGTGAGACGGATCCTTTCCAAGCATCATATCCCCGATTGTGGAAACCCTCAAGTGAAATAGAGATATCCATTTTGTGTGCCGACTAAGCAAAACTATTAAATCAAAAACATTCAATTAATAAAAAAACAAATCGAAGTTGCTTGAAGGAGGAACCCGATCCGCATTGAAGGCCCTCTCAAGCAATCCAACCGCTGATACTTACAAAATTCTATTGGAGAAGCATCCACCCTCTCCGAATGACCTACGCCACTGTTCACCCCCATCAAAAGTGACCTCATTGTCCACGTCGCCTGAGAATGTCATCACGCCGTTATGGAACTTTGCACCAAGCAGCAGTGGAGGTTTTGATGGCTTAAGGCCCGGCCATCTTAAAGACCTTATTTTACCGACTATTGGAGACTAAGCATGTCGTCTCTCCTTCTCACTCACTTCTTTTATGAACAGGATATTATCTGGACATTTGCCTGATTTGATACGACATATCTTATTTTCGGCGGGGATTTCATGGTTCCATCGTTCTCGGGTGTTCAACAGGGCGACCCCCTCGGACCACTGCTATTCTCCCTCGGAATTGAGAGGACTACGAAGCTCTCTTGATGCCCAATCAACATCTGGTACCTCGATGACGCTGTCTTAGGAGGTCCTCCGGAGATAGTCCTCCAGGAGTTGGAAGTACTCATCCCCGCGTTTTCCAAGGTGGGTCTTGAATTGAATACAACGAAATGTGAAATAACAAACTGTGGTTTTGCTGATGATGACTTCTCTTCAATTGTTGCAAATTTTTACTCCTTTTTTCCTGGTGGGATTTCGACCCCTGAAAAAGAATTGATTTTTCTTGGATCCCCGATAACTAGGAATGCGATAAGGATGTCTTCTTGACAAAAAACAACTCCTATGCGAATCGCTGGACAGATTACAGTTTCTTGACTCACACTCATCATATTCCTCATGAAAAAAGTCTTAACATTCAGAGAATCGCCTATTTACTCAGGACAGCCCCGACTATTCCCAACTGGAGCAGCTTGAGCACTTTGATTTGTCTTTCCTAAGCTCGACGGAGCAAATATTCCATGTCAAATTCGACGATGCTACATGGAAGCAAGCTACACTCCCAGTTAGATTTGGGGGTCTTGGAATCCGTCGTACTTTGGACGTCTCACTTCCTGCATATCTGTCTCACTCACGGCCTGCGAACCTTTGGTCAGGAGGATTCTACACTCCCTACACGAATTCTCAATTGACCAAGATATAATCCACGCACGAGAAGCCTGGAATGCCACCAACCTCTTCCTGCCTCCTTTACAAGACTGCCAGCGAAACCTGGACAATTTATTGTGCTGAAAATCATTTGGACTCCTACTGGAATCGGCCAATCAGCACCGACGCGCTTGTTTGCTTTCAGGGGCTTCCCATGAGAGCGAGGCTTGGCTAAACGCCATCCCAAATGGAGCTCTGGGCACCTTTCTGGATAATGAATGCGTTAGAAGTGGTATCTCTCTAAGGCTGGGACTGAAAGTATGTGTACCTCACCCGTGCCGATGCGGCGTCCTGATAGACTGCTATGGCCTGCACCCTCTCGCCTGCAAGAGGAGCGCTGGCAGATCTCCAAAGCACAAGGCTCTGATTGTCAAGCGGGCTATGGATGCTGCTGGATACTCGGCCATTCTTGAACCGGTCGGGTTATGCAGAAGTGACGAGAAACGACCGGACAGGATGACCATATTTTCCTTTGAGGCCGGGAAACCACTTGTTTGGGACGTGACATGTACAGACACGTTCTCCCCGAACAATCTTCACGAGAGCGCTTCAAGGGCCTGCTCTGCAGCCGTCAAGGCGAAGGCCAAACTCGAAAAATACGGGGACCTTCCCGATGATGTCCAATTTGTTCCCCTTGCTATCGAGACTTCCGGATCCTATTCCCTCTCTACACTAGAGTTTTTCAGACGTCTTGGAATCCGGATCACCTCATGCACTGGAGATCTCCGATAACGCCGCTGGCTGTTTGAGCGAATTTCGCTCACAATTCTGAGAAGAAACAGCCATGCAGTGAGGGGGAAGCTAACTAATGTTTTGTCCTTATCATTTTTAATAAATAAACTACTCTAAAAAAACAAATAATTAAAAATATAAAAATCACAAAGAATAATAAATACATCCATTATTGGAGAATATACATAATTTAGGAAGACATCTGACATTCCCAATAACATTACGAAAATGAACAGACATCCAGGAGTCGACAGATGGGGGAGGCAACACAAATATAGAACTTCCCCCACAACCATTCCACATTCTGACAAACCCAAATTCATCAACTATTAATTACATCAAATAACACCAGCACAGACAGCATCAAATAAGCTATTATACTCAAACACTGTCCCCTTTCCTATAGAACTCCCATGTCCCTCAAATGTGGACAATATCCTCGACTGATTCCTTGTGTCATACAACACCAATTGTGAGTGACATCCACACATGACCAAATGATCTCCAACTTTCTCCAATTGGTAGTGGAGGGATGAAGTTAACCCTTTCAGCTTACTGCAACTCCACTTTGAGACCCTCACATCATACAGCACAGCGGACCTATCCTTTGACCTCACTCCACAAATAACATTGTCATCCTTCCATCACAACCATAACTACCTTAAAACACACTCCATTCGCTCCAAACCTGAATTTTACTCCCAAATCGCTAGCGCTATTTATAATCTGGACATAATCAGAGTATGCCAAAACATATTTGTTCATCCACGACATTGAGTGGGCAGAACTTGGGAAAGTAATGACATTAAAGTCAACAATCCTCAGATTATCAGTGTCCAATTGGAGGACGACCCAATCAGCCCTCAACAGAATGGCAACAGTGTATAAGGGTCCCTCGACGAAACAGACATCAGCAATGTAATTCCCCAAATATCTAAAGTCCAGAGGAGTGAATGGAGTAAGTCCTAAGTTCTCGTTCACAACATAAAAAATAAGGTGGTAGTTATCGAAGTGCATCAACAAATCCCCAAGTGGGGACATAAAAGTTTGGAAGACCGGTCTAGTTGTTCGAATTCCAGAAATAGTCTAAATGATAAACAAAGTGGAACTTGCTTTTTGAAGGATTTTGTGTATTTGAGAAGGTAATTAAGAGGAATCTCTGGGTTAAGTCCGTATTCACATTTTGTTATAAAGTCGTGAAGGTTAGGCTTTAATACACACGTGTTTTGTAGAACATTGGTTAGATCAGCGGCTTTTACATTCATTATGTGTTCATTTGTTATGAGATCCGTATTAATTTTAAAGAATCTATCCTGAGAGGAATTATAGAAGTATCCAGGTAATTCTAGTGGTTATGTTTGTGTACTAACTTCTGTCGTAGTCGTAGTGAGAATCAGCCACAGAATATGTAGATTTTGATAATAAATTCGAGTACAATTGTTCTTGTTCAGGAAGCATCACATCGAATCAGTCGATTTTAAATTCAATAAAAATTCAATAAATTTTTTTGATTAATATTTATTTTGTTTATAAACTCAGCTTTACCAACGAGAGAGTTAATATCTAAAAATCAACAATAATAAAAACTTTCCACGTTTGCTTGTTCGCCAGCCTCCTCAGGCAGGTTCGATTCTGGTTGCTGAAATTGATTATTATTAACTTAAAATTTCCATACTCTTAGGTATTTCTGATTAAACGTGGCGTCACGAAATTCATCATTTTAATAATGGAAAAAATTTGGCGACTATTATATGTCACCTCTACATAAAAGATTGAGCTGGTGACTCTAATATTACTAAAACACGGTCTTCTTCAATTCCTCTCCACACCAGACTGATCTCTAAAAGCGTCAGCTTTTGGCTGTTAATTCCAGTCAGCTACTGGTTTCCTTCTTTTAAATAGAAAAGGGTAATTGAACAAAAAATAAAAAGAGAGAATTAATAATATCAGCAATAATCATCAAGATCCTTCAAAGTTCCCCCAGTTTTAGTTTACCAAATTCCGTACTTCCTACCTGTTCAAAAAATTAGCGCCAAAATTTTCGTATAAATTTAAATTTTGACTGACGTGGAGGTCATCCAACTAAATAAAATGGACCCTGAAACTGCAAAATCGTCCGCAATAAGCCAATATATCTACAAACTAAGCGGGAGGACACTAAAGTGTACTACTATTCCTCCATTCGTGGTTTAAAGAAACGGAAACGCAGAAATATTAGTAGTTACGTTGTTCTTACAAACTCTAGGCTCCAATGACGAGATTGCTGGAGCTATTGAGAACAATGAGGATGTAAGGGACTTGATGATGAACTGGAAGCTTACAGACATCAGGAATGAACTTAGAAACAGAAATTTGAATCTTTACGGAAATAAAATTGAATTAGCTAAGAGACTTTCAGCCCATCAAGGAAGAAATTCAGAAAAATCTCTCTTATGAGCAGAATATCAACCTGATCTCCTGTTTTCCTGATGAAGGATATTTTCCTAACAACCCTAACTATTGCCATATTTTGAAGAATACTATGAGCCAAATCCTTATATTCCTTACACTTCTACCCCCAGAGAGCCTTATCCTTATATAGAGGAACAAGGAGTGGACTGTTATAATATGCATTATTACCCCGATCCTGACTTTTCCTCCCAGTTTTATGATTATAATAAATTCTATTAACTTTAACATTCCATACTTCCCGAATGGTTTATTCCTCTTAGTAATAAAGTTAACCACGTGGGATTGTTCCTTAAGGAATATTGTGATTGGGGAAGAATCCTCTGATAACAAGATCTGTGTGACAAATAGGAGGAATTCGCCTATTTTGACGTGGGTATTAGCTTGTCTTTATCGAACCTTGATGAATAAAAGGAACAAAGAACATTGCTTAATGGTAGATAGAAATTCCATGTGTGTGGGCACAATGACTGACTCGGGAACTTCACAAACTCAAAGTTTTGAACTTAGAAACATCGGATACTTCAAGGCTCTAACGTCAAAAAAACATTGACGGTGATTAACAGACGAAAAAAACACGTGACAGTTTTTAGTATGATTGCTGCTACCAATAAAGTAATATTTTAAAATTGAACGACTTTGAATGACTCCGAGTATCCTCGAGAATATATTCACTTGGTTTTTAATTTTTAAAGAATTTACCTTTTCTATGGAATAGAGAATTAAGGTTATTAGGCGGAAGTTCTATGTTTCCTTGGAAATTTAATAGGAAGTTCATTTTAACCTGAAGAACTGGTCTTTGAGTTTAAAACAACTTCAATCTGGAAGATAGTACAGTGGTTTACTCCATCGACCATTAACTTAGTGGAAATTTGAATTGCTTATCTTAATTTCCTCCTGATTGACGTTTTGGCAGTCCTGAGTCGCACAGAAATTTACACTCCCGAATTTTCTTCTGACTGAAAGTCGCCATTCATATGAGATCTAGAATCGCCTGTATTTGTATCTCCTCACATTTCCAGACCACCAGCGGACCCTGGACAATGTTTTTCTACAAAAGAAATTGTAAAAGGATTCTTGGGTCTTCCATCCAACACCGACTGCTTGTCCGCTGTCAGGACCTCTGAAAATCTGTGTGCAACACTAGTACAGCTGGGATTAGCAGACTCTCACTTACTAAAGGAGTACTACCAACCCCATAAAACATTAATCGAGGTCGTTCGATGGGCTTTATGAAGACAAAATGGAAAACGATTGAATAAACATCTTACAATTTTTTGTGGGAAAATCACGAGTTTGGGACTTTACGTGCCACTTTCGTTTAAAATAACATCTTTCAGGGTAAGACCCACTTTAAACCTAAAATGGTATAGAATATACAGTTGTCCTCGAGAACATGTTGAATGAGCATAGATATGGAGTCCCCACTATCAAGGAAGATTTAGTACAGCGACCGATAACCTAGTGGAATTAGCAAATTAGTTCGATGACGTGCCAGGCAACCCGGGTGAAGAGGAAACGGATGGGTTTTAGGTAAACGACTCCTAAAAAAAGAAAGGTCTAGTAGCGATTAGTAATATTATTTAATTGTGTTTTCCGTAAAAATAAAACTGTTTTTTACAGTTATTATGGTGGAGGGAGAGATAAATTATTGACAGGGCGAATTTTTTTTCATGAGGGCAATATGGAAAAAAGGTTTTTTTTATTCGATTCAAAATGTTGTTAAATTTCTTTACTTGGCCCGGAGACTGTTTTTATTATTATGGACTATCGCTATGCCATTGTCATGACAAAGCATCTGCAACTTGAGAATCTAATACCAAGGTCATTTCCCTCCACTTGCCCTGTCATAAACAGCTACAGTAGTCCATCCAGTTCGTCTCTTTGAGTCGTCTCCCAAACTTTTAGAGGTCCCCTTTGAAGACTATTTAGAGAGTGGTCTTTGGTTGTTCACGGAATCGGTGAGTGTCAGATCACGTTAGTTGGGAATTCCACGTTAGCTTGGACTTCCACGTTAGCCAGTGTATGTTTTAGAGAATAAATTTTTTGCGAGACGTTAAAATCTTTGCATGGAGAATTTATTATATCATTTTGAACTCATTCATTATCGAAATGTGATATTTGAAATGGTCAGTCAGTTGCTGTCGCTGAGAGGTTGGAGGGAAAGAGGCTATCGACACAGGTGGCGTCTCAGGCAAGATATTTACCAGTCTCCCATAGGAAAGAGTGGTTCCATCCGGTCTTCGGTTGGTTTGAGACAGCAATTGACCCAGGCTCAGCTTCAGAGAAGGCTGAGACCCTAAAGATAAAAAATACTCATGTCTTGGAGGACAATTCATCTTCGAACCAGTGGCAGTCGAAACGACAGGAATAATTGGAAGCAGGTCACTGACTGCTAAACAGGATCGACTCGCTCATCGCGAAGTAGAAAACGATAGGAGAGAAAGGAGCTGGCGCATAAAGCGGATTTCCTTGAAAATCGTATGGGAAATGCTTTTGTGTTATAATAAATTGTTTTTAATAAAAAAAGCAAAAACAACTATTTGGATATTCTACGGCGAAGGAATGAGCATATTATTATTATGAACCAAAAACCACCGTTTATAACCAAAATAAACAAAATTCAGGTGATCCCGGCCTCCCTCAACAGTCTTCGCATCTTTTCTCCATGTTCCAACTGCGTTCCTTCGCATTTCCGATATGGACGGGGTCCGCATACTCGAGTCCTTCGCAGGGCACTGGTCTAGTCGCCTCTACCATATTTTCCAGGTTTCTGGGCAGGATTTCCCCACGGGACGATTTCATTAGTAGGTTTACTGCCTTCAATTGCATGTTGCAGATCTTGTCCAAATTCTTTTCCTTTTTTATAATATTGTTGAAAAATATTAAAAACATGACAAGAACGAAGAAGGATGCTAAGTTTTTACTTGGCCTTGTGGCTCTTTAAAGAAGAGAGGACAGTCACCAAATAAATCAGATATAACCAGGATTACTCTGGTTAATGCCCGCTCTCTTAGGAAGCAAGCTGCGGAGCTGATAGCCTTACCACGCTGTTGATGGATGCATTAATTATTAATGAAACGAAGATGAAAAAACCTGGAATTATTAATATCCCGGGTTATAATTTGATTGATATTCCATGGCGTCCCGATGCCATAGCTAGTACAGGAACCTCTATTTTCTACAAAAAGAGAATTAAATCGCGATTGCCAATAATTATAGAAGAGAATGTCTGCGAATTATTATGCATTGATTTGTACACTTCTATTGGTTGGATAACAATTGGTGGACTCTACTCCAAAAGATTAAGGAATTATTCAAGGATTATAAAAGATTTTTTCGCTAATAATGAAACCCAATCCTTGTGGGAGATTGTAATGCAAAAAATATTGCATATGGTTGTGTGAAAACTAATTATGACGGCAAATGTTTATTGGAAATGAATCAGAATCAGAAAACTTAAAAGCTCTTACGTCTAAAGAACTTAATCATTTCCAACAACGGAGTGCTGATAGATTGGGTATTTTCGTTATGCAAGAAAACCTCGCTTTATTGAGCGGTCTATGTCGAAAATGATATAGGGAGTGATCACTTACCTCAAACTTTGGAGTTGTGAACTGGACCCGTTATTGAAGAAGAAATATTTCTTAGATATAATATCAACAGAATTGATTGGGCTCATTTTAATTCTTATATTTCTATGAAGTTGGATAATATTAAAGAACTGAAAATTTTAAATCATGTGGATATCGATAGTTTGGATGTAAAATTAAGAAATGTTATATTAAACTATCTTGATTATTATGGAGGAGGAGATTTCTTTCTCCGCATAGAAATAAATTAATGAATGGGGAGCAATTTCGTTTGCTTCGTGAAATGAGAAATTTGGCAGGAAAATTGAGACAATGTTGGATCCACAAGATTCTTACCGTCTTAAAGAGAGGATCAAGTCTATAAAGAGAGTATAGATGGAAGTGTCAAAAAGTATTGAAGAAGATAGATTGAGGTGAGAATGCTCTAGATTCTATCGTAATAATCCTAAATTTTGGAAACTTTTTTCGAAAATGAATTCTTGGATAGGGAAGGTGAAGAGATAAATCTCAAGTCTCGTGACGGCTTCGGATCTCGAAAGAAAAAGTTCCAGATGTCTTAAGACAACAGCTCGCAGAGGTACAATAATTGGATCCTCTGTTAATTATTCCACGAGGCATACAAACTAGTTTTCTTGAAGAGGAGCCATCCTAACTTGTGTAGGGGCTTTTATGTGGAACGATTACTATGGAGGAGATAATTCTTGCTATTAATGGATGCAAAAATAAAGCTCCGGGATGGGATTTTACCCTGACTGTCTTCAAAAATGCTGGAATGCCATTATTGAAAACGTTATGGGCTTTATTTAATTTTCGTGGTTTCTGGACATGTTCCTTCTACGTGGAAGAAGTCTTTTGTACGGATACTGAAGAAGGGAAAATCTAGTTCAAATCCAGAGAACTATAGGCCAATAAGCCTAATATGCAGTATATCGAAAATTATGAAAAAAATCATTTTCAACAGATGATCAAAATACGTTGAAGACAACAATTTTCTTCTCGATGATCAGTGGGGTTTTCGCCCACTAGAAGGACTGGAGATTGTTTCTCAATATTATCAAATTTTATATGTGTTGCTAAGAAGAATAGAGAATGTCTTAGGCCGCATGTCTAGACATCAAAGGCTTTTGATAGCGTTTGGCATGCTGGGTTGTTGAAGACTATCAAATTTTAATGGTGGGAGCAAGGCACTAGTGTGGACGAAGGATTTTCTTTCTGGTAAAGAATCTTTTATAAGTGTTGGAAATCACATATTGAAGAAAATTTTGTTAAAAAGAGGGGCACCACAAGTGTCTGTCCCCTCCTATTCAATTGTTTTATGTGTGACATTCCGAAGATTGAACACTTAAATTCAACAATGCTTATTTATGCTGATGATATTCTTCTGCTTGATCTTAGTATTAATAAATCGATTTCCTGGAAACGTGTTTCAACACACATGAAAAAATAAATGTTGGTGCCTAGATAAAGGTTTATCCCTATCTCTTGAAAAGTTACTGCTTCATGGATTGTGAATAACAAAAATAAGTCAAAAATTTGTTTTAATATTGGAGCAATCAAATGCGTGGAACAGTTGCAATATTTTGGTGTTTGTGTTAACTCAAAGGGTTTTTTTATAAATTACATCAAGAAAAAAAGGAAAAAGCTACAGCGATGTTGAAATCACTTCTACGTCTTCAATTGATTCCGGAAGCATTTATCCATGCTTATACAGCTTGTATGGAACCATTCCTGATTTATGGCTTCAAAGATGGTTTGAAAGTGATGAGAAAAGTATTCTTGTAGAGCTTCTCGATAGATCAAGTCCATATGGTATTAAACTAGCATATGGACTTGATTTAAAATCTAAATTACCGCCTAGTTATGAAATACGTGCGAGATCTATTGAAAAAATATTGCATCACATGAAAAAATAATTCTTGTTTAGTGCAAGGGTAAATAATTCGAAGAGGAGACATGGTGTCTCGTTATACCAGACCCCATCAACTAGGACATACTTATTGGCTTCTCCATGTTTAATTAGTTTTTAATTAGTAACGAGTTTGTCATGTAAATAAAATCTATCTAGGAATGTCTAACTCAAAAGGCTCCAGGGCTATGAGTATACAAGCGGGCAACACTAACAAATCTGAAAAACACCGTAATCTTATTGAAGTGTAATAATTTTCAAGTCTACTATAACGAATATATTACGATGCGCTCCACAACACCAAATATATCAATTGCATACAAACATTCAAGATTATCAAATCATTTTCACTCTTTAGTCTTCGTTTTGTCACGAGGTGCCTCTTTTTGATGACGTACGAAAGTACTGTATTTCACATTTTTTCGTAAAATACCAGTCACCTTCAAGTTTCCAATTCTTCTTAGCTAAAAATACCACTCTAAATGGGGGCAGTTTATTATTATTATTAAAAGCACTTCCGAGAAAACATAAATTAGTTATGTTTCCCTTGTGCCGTATTCCTAATCATCCTCTCCGTCAACCTCGACCATGATCCTCTGTTTCGCGCTAGTTCTCTTAGGTAGTTCATATCGTCCGCCGATAGGTCTTCGTTCAAGATAGTCGGAAGTGTCGTTCTTGGTCTTCCGCGAAATCCGGCTCCTGTGTGTGCGAAGTAGTTGACCATTGCGAAATTTGAGGGGATCTGGTCATTTAGACGTCTTGATTTGAAATATCATCTGACAGCACGTTGTATTTGCATTTATTATAAGGGTTTGCATCAGAGATCTTCATAGGCCAGTTGATCTTGATTACCGATTTGAGCTGAGTTCTGTGGAAAGAGTCAAAACGTCCATTTCCCGTTTAGAGATTCCCCAAACCCAGAGTTATAGAGTGAACGGAGAAGTCGGTAAAGAATACGAATAAACATAGTGCAATAAAGATGTCGTCACCACCTCAACCAAAAAATGGGGTCAGTTTGCCAATGCTTTAAAGACATTATACTAACCGCCACGATTCACAAGATAAAATGTATTATTATATTAAAATTCGTTAAATTATCGCCAATAAATGAAATAATTTCAGTATCGTAAGCGCCCAGAACTCCGCCAGACACGTGGAAGCACGCGCCGGGATCTTGCTCAAACCGAGGTCTGACTGTATTGATGGATTCTCTCAAGGTTTCCCAGACGCAGAGGGTCTAGACAGAAGGAAGACCCTTTACAGCAGATTAAATGTTCAATTGTCTCTTAAGTAGAGTTGCACATTTGACAAATTGGGTCTTTTGTAAACCAAATATTATACGAGTATGAACAAAGGTTCTGGTGATGTCCGCATCTTGCAAGATAAACTCGTACATGAGCGGGAGTTTTGATTCAGGATCAATTATTTTCGGAGGTAACTTGTTATCTAGGTTATTCACTTCGATGGCGTTGATGGATCTGGTGGCAATTTTCTTATGGATAAGATCCATCAATTGTTCATTAGAGGGTACTTTCGGGGCACCGCGATATTCTTGTTTGAAGGCGGTTGAATAATTAGTTTATCGCTGAAAAATTTTATCGTCAAACATTTTTTATCGCTGAAAAATTTTGAAATGAAAAAATTAAAACTATACTTTTTAATAATAAATATAGTATTTAAAAAATTTAAAAGATTAAAAATTAATAACAATTTGTGGTCGTCCTATAATGGCAGATTTATTAGACGGAGCTACTGATGACTGGTATCGTATTGGAAGTGAAAAATTTTACCAGTAATTATATATATCTCAATACATAGAAAGATTCGCAAATATTCTTTCAATTGGAGCTACAATTGTCCTTTCACGAGAAATTTTGTAATTCCGTCGTGCTACGGAGGACCAATTGCAATTGCAGTCCCAATCAAAGGAACTGAGGGAGGTCTCACTGTTCATTTTGTAAATAACTCTGGAGTTTCCTACAGAGTTAAGAAAAGAGTTTCTTAGCTGTTAATACATAGATAGACCTCCAAAAAACAGTTAAAATGGGGTGGACCGTAAACTATGAGTTTGTCTCCGTCTCTGCTGACGGGGAAGTTAAAATATTCAACATAATAAGTTCTAAGTGTGCTGTTAATTCCTCCCTATCAGTTTGACTTGCAGTTGACGTAGGCTGTTATTGATAAGAAAAAAGAGAAAATAATGGATGCCCTAATTTTTAGGAGACACAACAGACATACTGGTATTGTGCTCCTCTCAAGCTCTTCTAACCTTTATTTAATCCACAATATACATTCAACACGTCTGGACAAACTCCCAAAAGTCCCTGGTATATATATTTATGAATCTGAGACATGAAAATACCCCCTTGCTGGACAGTCGGGGAGGAAAAGGACTTAAATGTGCTTATTGCTTCAAATATGGGACTATATTCTCCATATCCTCTCAGTGAGAAGATTGTATGTTTTCTTATTGATATTAGTCAATTGGAAGTGAGTCTTCTGTTACCAAGAACATAGTTTTGGCAGCCTCTTCTTTCACGGGGAATCGGATTGCCTTGTACAACTCTGATGGAATTTTATGGATTGGGACTGCCAATATGAAAAAGACGATACTTCAGTTGACCGCATCACTGCCGTGTTCCCCCTCAGAACTTGCTTGGTACACATGGTTTGGTTATTCTAGGTGTGGTAACCATGTGGTTGCCATATTATGTGGTTCTGTCCTGTATCTGTACGCGGTTGACGGAGAATTCACTCAGTTTTAGATTCCGTTATTTTGTAGGTTTTTTGTGGATCCAAAGACAATATTGGTGAGTGAGATTGACTCTCTCAGATTACTAATGCCAAACAGACAGGAAATCATAGTTGAGTTGGATGGTATGTCCCTTGGTTACTTGAAGCTCAGGTTGTGGAGACACTCAGGATTGGTTCTACTGCTCCCTCCATTTATTTACTGCGTTCTAGACTGTCTTCAGATGACCAGGAATCTGTCACAAATATGCTCATGATTAAAGACCAATTAAGCACAGCTGCCCACGAGTGCTCAAAGGCTTCATTGCACGTGCAAAACACACAATTACAGAGATGGCTACTACTTGTACTTGTTTGTATACAAACAGGCGGCTACCATTGGTAAATCTTCATGCAACGACGTGACTGACCCTGATGAGATTAAACGGTGTGTTTACAGTATTAGACTGATCAACACAGTAAATCAGGACTACATTGGCATTCCCATCACATATAAACAGTAATAAAGTGATAATATCACAGATTGGAGGACATTACTATTGAACAGTTCATAAATATGCTCACTAATTTGCACTTGTTTCAATTGGCTGTGGAAATATCTAGATTCTTTAAATTGCCTTTTGATAAGTTTGAATTGAACATACTAATGGTGTGGGCCAGTGATAAAGTTTGGGGATATTTTACTGTTAGGTGGTCGAGCCAAGTCCTGACAAAGTTATTTCCGCGGCAATCCGTAACCGCCTCTTCAACGTTCCCGACATGCCGTATGCCACTATTGCTGCAAAGGCTCTCAAATGTGGACGAAGTAAACTGGCATTGGATGTTTGTTTGGTTTTATTTCAGTTGGTGGATTATGACAAATCCCCCTCCAGACAGGCCCTTCTCTTACTAAAAATGGATAAACACGTGGAAGCTTTGAGAAAGACTAAAGATTGTTATGACTACGAGTTGAGTAGATGTGTTGTGTCAGAAGATAGTGTACAAGATTGTTATAAAGAATATGAAGCACAAGTTAAACAAGGAAATGTTTTTCAAAGACCTGTCTCAATTCCCAGAAGCTGTGAACTACTATCTCCGCGTTTAGGGAGTCATAATTTGTAGTACTGCCAAAGTATGGGAGATTACAAGAGTATGTTATACGTGTATGAAATGCAGGACAACCATAAAGAGATTGCTTATTGGAAGATAAGACTGTGCAGTACTGTGATTATTACGGTAATTTGTAGGACAAAGATCAGGTCAGAAAACTACTGGAAGAGGCAGCAGATTCCTTTGGTAGAATTGGAAGGGACTTTGAGAAAAATGTATGCTGTAAAAATATCAATATAGGAAGTGAAAATGCAGCAGATATTAATGAGGGAATCAAAGCAATTGTATTCTGATGATGTCAACTCTGTTAATGACCTGTTTCGTTCCCTATTTGAGAAGAACAATGTCCAGGCAGCTGAAAAAATGAGAAATGTGTTTAAACTAAGCAATAAACGGTATACTTTGTTTTAAGTTAGGTGGTTTATTTTTATGATTGATTATTTATCGAGAATGATGAAGTGGACAGAACTTACCAATCTTGTAAAGAGTAAGAGAACTCCACCTTGTGGTTATATGGTACAACTGTCTGTTTAAGGTTAGCCCTTTGCACGTGCCTTCATGAAAGGGGGACAAATTGTAGTAGCTCAGCAAATAATAAGCAAAGCGACGGTGGGAGAGAAAGTAAAATTCTATTTGGAATTTGAGTATGGTGTTGTAATGTTTTAGAATGTACGATAATGCGGCTGAGTGTGCTTTCAAGTCTGATGGGGATAAGGATTACGTTGAATTGGTGTATGACCAATGCAGGAGGAATAACAAAATTCTTGTTTTTGAGGAATTAAAGGCTAAATACGGAAACAATTAATATTTTACTTTTTATTTTAATTATGGTGTCGACTAGGTTTTTATTTCTTAAAATCAAATCAATTTAATGTAATACCGTTGTTATGGAAGCAAGCCAACATCCGACCTATACTGAAACCTGGAAACCTAAGGAAGATCCAGCATCATTTAGACCTGTGTCATTGTTATGTTCCATATCGAAAATCCTGGAAAGGCTTGTGCTTGGGAGAATCAAGGCTTTCTTACCAGAAAAGGATTTTCAACACGGATTCAAGAGCGATTGTTCTACATCAACGTACCTACAGAAATTAACCAACTTCATTAGAGATGGTTTTTCAAACAAACCAAGGCATTTGAAACAGTCTTATGTTCCATTGATATTAACAAGGCCTTTGATTCTATTTCGAGAAAAATATTATCAAAGAAAATTTTCCAGTCCGAGATCCCGGGGAAGCTTAAACTTTGGATAACAAATTTCTTAAGTGGACGAAGGGACGTGTATGCCTCGGAGGACTGAAATCAGTCTCACGTCTTCTCCCAAACGGTGTCCCCAAGGATCTCCTTTATCCCCGCCTTATTCAATTTATACCTGGCAGACCTCCCGACACCGGAATCCAATAACGATGTTCTACTCATATGCGGACGACATTGTTTTGGCCTCGCGTGATCGGGATATCCAAAATGCTACAGAAAGATTACAAATAAACCTGGACCGACTCAACGCCTGGGTAATGAAGAACCGACTCACGATAAATTCCAGAAAGTCGGTCACGTCTATGTTTACTTCGGACAAAAGGTTGGGGAAGATGACTGCCAAGTTAAAATTGGACAACATTGAAATCCCCTTCACCAAATGTCAGAAGATCCTGGGCGTGACACTGGATACACACCTATGTTTGTCACCACACGTGGCAAACATTGTTCTGAAGTGCGAGAAGAGGATCAATGTATTAAAATGTTTATCTGGAATATGGAAGACAGGTACCCACCCAGTCTTGATGAACATTTACAAGCAATACATCGAACCATGCTTCTCGTACGCGTGTGCTTCGTGGGGACCTTCATTATCATGGACGAACACTAAGAAGATTGAGGACGTTCAAAAGAAGGCTTTCAGAATGACGGAGCGGTGGTCTTGTGGGAGACATAAGAACCGGACCGACTACTCTGGAGGCCCTCATTAAACAAAACTCCGGCATGCGGGAAGGTGGCCCTGCAAATACAGTCAGCCGCCCTGTACGAGCTTGTGTGGGTACGAGGGAGGAGCACCGGGAAAGAATGAGGATTTTGGCGGAGCGCATCGGGATCACGTGATAGTTAGTTTTGGTTTTACCGTGGATTTGGATGTTAAATAAATAAAAATCAAATTATAGAATTAATATGTTGCTGTGGTTCTCCTCAAGGTGTCAGGTGGATGTGTTTGTGCCTTATACAACACTCAGAAAAAAATTAATTAATGTCACAGTCCATACATGCAAGACGACGTACATGCGAGATTTATCACAAAATACAAAAAAAATTTCTTAGTAAAACTTTCATTGAAAAAATTATTAATAATATTATTATTATTATTTAAGCCAAAGAAACACCGTCTTAACCAATAACTAATATTCAGGTGATCCCGGCATCTCTCAATAATCGGGCCATTTTTTCTCGATGCTCCGACTGTGATCCCACGCATTTTCTATACGGACGGGGGTCTTTTTCCTTTTCTCTTCTGAAATTGCCTCCAGTTGCCTCTATGATAGACTCGAGTGCTCTGGGGGCAATTTCTTTATCTGTATATTTTTCTAGTAACTTTTTGCTTTGACTGGATATCTTGAATTTTTGTTAGGTTCGTTGCCGACAGGTTAGATCCCATGCAGCACATGCATAGCCTATTGTTGGCTCGACATACTGTTTGTAGAGGGTCCCGATACCTGGCGGATAAATTCCTCCACAGTTCCAAAGGAAGGCCTTTACAAAATTGATCTTTCCTTTGCACAGGTTGAAATATGATAGATTCCACATGGGCTGAGAAGCAGGGAAAGTATCAAAAGTTACTCCCAGTACTTTGCGATTTCTTTTGTGGTATAGGTACTCCATTTAACGTGACATCAAGTTGTTTGCGTTCCCATCTTTCTATTCTTAGTAAATAGAGTGACTGCTGACTTTTCGGAACATGCATTTAATCGATTCTCGCACAACCATCCAAATATGTTATTTAGTATTCCTTGTAGTCTTTCCTTAGCATGTTCGACGTTTACGTCTCTAGATGCGACAACTATGTCATCGGCATAGGAAGTAGTATGTCATTATTATTCATAGGTACGGGGAGATCACTCAAAAACAAATTAAAAAGGATTGGTGACAGAGGAGATCCTTGGGGTACACCATTGGGTAATAATCCCGATCTGGAACTCTTGTTTCCGACGATACTTTCCCTCGGCGTCCACTTACGAAATTTGCTAACCATAACTTTAATGGTGCATCAATTTTTGTCAAAATATTTTTCGTATGAGGATCTTCCTTGGGACAGAGTCGAAAGCTTTTTGAATATCGATCGTACATATGACCGATTTTTCCTGTTTTGGCTTGTTCTTGTGTCCTTCAGTTATGAACTTCATTAATGTTGTTAGGAAAGAGGTTGTTGATAATCCTTCCTTGAAGCCATGTTGGAATGTACTTTGTGGGAGAAAAGGGCGAATAATTTTAGGACCAGTTTTCTCCAGGATCCTCGACAAAACACATATAAGGGAAACTGGTCTGTAAGAGCCGGGATCGTTCTTCGGTCTTCCCGGCTTCAATATTGGTCGAATTTTTGATAGTTTCCACAAAGTCGGTATGGTATTTCTAAACCAAGAAAATAATGAATATAACACAGTTCATATTATTCAAGCTAAAAAATTGTGACCTTTGAAATTTTTAAGATGTGTGTTTTTTAAATTGGATCACTTTTATGATTACTAACATTACCTGAGTTAAGGTTAGGGTTGATTTAAATAAATAAAAATAATACATAATTGATTAGAATTTGTTGTCATGTTGATTTTCAAGTAATTCCTATAATCACAACTAAGGGTATAAAACTTATAAATTTCAGATATTTAATTAAAGAATTCCAAAAATGTGATTTTTATTGAAAATTATGAATCTCACATGTACGGCGTCTCGCATGTATGGACGTGACAATTAATTATCCTATCGTTCTCAGAGGCGATCGTCTAGCAGACACAGAGACTTCGCTCCAATGAGATCCTCCTGACGTCGAGAGATATCCAGTCAAACTCCGTATTGAAAAAAATTAGAATCCGACAACTGAACATCAATGGGATCACGCTGAACTCACAGACCATTTGGCGAGACACAAAATTTATATTGTTTTTCTGCGAGAGTCCAGACTATCCATCACCTCACGAACATCAAGATTTACAGACTATTCAGTACTCCGCTCAGAACGGGAAAATTGGTTCCATGGTGGTGGACTGGTCACCCTCATACATTCTTCCATTTTTCACTGAAACTACCCAGAACACGGTCATGCAAGCCTCGAATAACCGCATCGAAGAAATTACCATTAACATAATGTTCACTCCTTACACTCTCATTAATATTTGCATCCCGGCAACATCACGCTGTCATAATAGCTACCGTCCCAGCCTGGAATTATACTCAACTGCGGTGTCCTATGTGCTAAGGACCCACTATGGTATTTGACTCAGTTATCAGACGCCAAATGAGAACAAATCACCTTTGAACTCGAACACTGTCATATTGAACAACCGCAACCAACACACGAGATGTGAAACTCGTCTAGGGGATCCAAAGACATCCCCGGACCTTTCGATGTGATCACTTTCGATCCCATCGCTGATTAGCTGGAATGTCAGTCTGATCACAACCGATCATAATTGAGTCTATCTCACCACCCACAACGATCAGGCGGACCTTCGCAAACTACAGGAAACGAATTGGAATAATTCTAAGGCAAAAATAGAAAGGTCATTGGAAGACTTTATTATGTAAAAATTTACGTCTCCAGATAAAGCCGTGGCCTAATAACAAGGAGTCTTGTCGACTGACAAGAAATCAACCCCAAAGGCTTCATCAGAGACTACAGACCTTATTTAATGGTGAATTCCTTCATCTCATTCGTGAAAGGAGACGCTTAAAGAGATCGAGGATCAGTCATCAGAGAACTATCCTCGCTGAATAAGCAAATAACCATGTTGGTTTTTAAAATCAAGAATAAAAATGGACTAAACTTATTTCCCATCTTACCTCAAAATATAAACCGACAAAATTCTGGAGATTCATCAAGGATGTTCAGGACAGTCAAACTAATTCCGGTTCCTGTCATGATGTGATCCTTGATAAAAACAACCGAACTAAAGACTTTCACCGTCAGGCAAACTATTTGATGACCCATTATTGCGAGACCAGTCACGTTCCAAAAATACTCGACCTAAGAGAGTCAACCACCACGAGGTATGAGGGGTCATATGCAAGGTCCCGTAACGCTACTCATGACTTGATCTAAAATGTGCGCAACTCTCCTGCCAAAGGCCTTGATGGTCTGTGTATCCTCCACTTGCAACACCTCAGACCTACCGGACTATGCTCTCAAGGTCATTTATTAATTCCCAATCAACTCATGTTCTATGTTATGGAAGAAATTGATAATTATCCCCGTACTCAAAAGCAACAAGGATTCATCCTCTCCTTCCTCCTACAGACCTGCTTCTCTTACCTCAGTTGTATCGAAGATTTTGGAAAGAATAGTCTTGAACGAGATTTCTGATCATCTTAACCTTTCCAAATCACAACATGGCTTTCGTCCCCTTTACTCGACAACCTCCCATCTATCCACGGTCACACAGTTTATTGCCGACGGTTTTAGTAATTCGAAATCTCCTGAAAGAAATGTTCTGGTCTCAATCGACCTGACAAAAGCGCCTTATAGCATTTATCGTTAGGTTCTCTCAAACAAGATCACTTCCTATCGGGAAAACTGCGTCAAACATATTTTCCTTCTCATATGTCCCGATTCAGCTACTCCCAAATGGTGTCCCTAAGGGATCCATTCTCTCACCATCACTTTTAACCTATACCTCAGCGACTTCAGAAACGATCCTCCTTATCATACGCCGATGATCTTGTTATTGCTTCAAAGGACATTGGCCTATTGTAATGTCCAAATACACTTGACTTTGTTCTCTGACTGTATGGGGGCAAACTGGATGTCTCCATCCACGTCGAAATCCGCAGTATCAATTTTTACAACTGACCTGAGACAATTTAACCACAGACCCAATATATACCTCAATAACTTCTTTTAGTGGTTAAATATCCAAAATCCTCAGAGTCACGTTTGACTTGTCACTCAGTTATAACAAACACGAAGTACTTTACATCAGAGAAAACGAAAATTAAACATCCTTGATAGAAGTTGGCCAGTAGAACGGCCAGCAAAAGGAATGCCTTACCTAATTGTATAATCAATTCTGAATGACGACGGTAAACTATACCTTCCTAAACTAGGTCCTTGCATAGCGCTCTCCTTCATAAAAAAGTTGCTCAGGACCAAAACTCAGCATTGAGAGCTGCAACGGAGTGTTTTGAAATCATCTACCGTCTGACAATTACACTGGAAGTCGAAGATCCTGCCTCTGGGTGATCACCTTGCATGAAGAAGCTAGAATTTCTCCGAGAATCACTTGACCATCCAACTTTCACATTGATTTAATCCACAAATTTAGACACATACGGAGAACATTCACTGATCTCCAAAGAACACTGACGAAAATCTCGCCAAACCTGCACAAAAAGGTATACATGACTTTTTATCTACACGTGGGATACGAACCCTCGAAGAGAGCAAGATACTATAGCGCATAGCTCATGTGATTAGCGATTCAGAACTGCTTCTTCTGAAGGCTGTCATGACAAACCGGTTATAATTAAAATTTAAAATTTTGATTTTTTAAAGAACTTCAATTTATAAAGGAAAGAAAGTGAAGAAAGTAAGCAATAGACTGCTGGCTATTCCCTGTCAGGATGACGAGCGAGATTCGCTCAAATAACCAGCAGCGCTCACGGGGGTCTCCTAATCATGTAGAAATTGGATTCCCTAGACGACTCAAGAATTCAGCGTCGCAGGCCCAGGGAAATTTTGATCCTTCAATAATAAACCAAACAGTTAGACGGATCAAGTTTTTGCAATTAACACTGTCAATATTTTATGCTGTCATTCATCATACCCACCGGTACCCGGAACACTTGAATTAACAGGAAATCGATTTGGGATGAGAATTCTGGGCCAGCCGACTTTCCATTGCCGAGACAAAGATATGCGGATAGGGTTTCCTCTTCTTCACAAAAGCAGGATCGTAGCTTCATTGAGATCCACAAATCTGTTTGCCTATCATGTGAGAAGGATGAGTTGACTCAATGGAGTATTGATTCTGATAGCCTGAATCTCCGTGCGGTAGAAGGACAGACCACAGCCGATGCTATGGTCTGTCGATAAAGTTTAGAGATGGATTCGTCAACATTAAAATGAGTTATCTTGACGATTCACTTGGGATTGGCCGTGAACTTCATCAGTCTGTGTCGTTGTTACTTTCCAGAATCGTAAAATAGCTTGTTTACGGGTACTAACCAAAGAGCCAATGAAGATTCTTTTTTTATATTGTCGGTCCGAAGTAATGGTGTCCACATTGATTTGTTGCTTATACTGAGAGGCGACACACATTCTTTAAGCATCAGTTGAAGGATATTGATGACGCGGAATGGTTTTTGGTGGGAGATTAAAGTCATCTGTATGGAATAACAGCAGGGAGTCTTGTCATCAAGTGTTGGAATGACATGTAGAAACAGAAACAAAGCTAGAGATAGGGTTTCCCGACCATTAGCATCACTTTCAATGATAAAAAAATTTTAAGCGTAAAAAACAACCTTTTTAAATTTTTCTCATTTTTAGCCCTTCATCTGGAACGTAGTTTTTCCATGTGCTAAAATTCTCAATTTGAGTGAGAAATGGTGAGTAAGGGGGTAAATATGGAACATGGAGGTTTGTATTTTAATAAATTCTTTATCGGTTCTTCGATTCCCTTTTCATAACAAAAAATTTTTAGGGATTCCAAAAAATTAGTCATTGATGCAGTTTCTGGTTCTAATGGCCTCTACAGGAATATAAGCTGAAGATCCTGATCTTCCACGTCTTAATCTTTAGAGTATTGAAACTAATGTTAATGATTGCAGAGTTACGCTATTGATCAGGAATGTTACGCTATTGCCCAAAAGTGACGGTAATGGTCGGGAAACCCTAAAATAGGGAGGCTGGGGGAATTGGTTTGGTATTAAACGGGTTCTTGATCTGTGGTGGCTGCAACAAAACCTTCCATGTCGTCCTGAGAGAAAGTTGGCAAACCAGAAAAGGAATATTGAACGACTTATAAAAACGACAGTCACCAAAAACTCCGGAAACCTTAACTCGTCAAGGATACCTAGATCATATGTTATCTAGACACGTCTTAGCAGAGCTCTCAACCTGGTTCTGTGTTTCTGAGACATACAAGCACGTGCTGTCTTTGGAATAATAATTTAATCGAAATGTCATGATATATCAATAATTTGACAATATCCTTGAATATATCAATCAATTTAAATAACCAAAAATCAATTTATTAAGCAAAAAAGTGAGCAAATGGTCATGTAGCGTCCCCTGCTGCGTGGCTATTCCCTCTCAGAATGGCGAGCGAGATTCGATCAAGTAACCAGCAGCGCTAATAAATTTAAATATAAACGGAAAATAACGTTAATAAAAAATGGGTCGCGGGGTACGACAGTACGCATATGGAAAAGAAATAATCGAGATTCCCATGGCGGAAGAATACAACAATGATTGGCTGAGGACCCCCGAATGCACATGGTTAGATAGTGCGAAAGCTGAGTACTATGATGATTTTAGAATTATCAACTGCAGAAAAGACGGCTACAACTATCACATTAAGGATTATAAAGACTTTTGATTGTTCCCTGTAATTTTCGTTTGTTTTTTTTGATTAAATTTATGATTGATGACTAATTCGCATTGAACTAAGCTTATGAGTAAAATCAAACTTTAATCGATGGTTAAGTGAGTTTTTAATTGTCCAAAGGGAGAACATTTACTTCCATCCTCCAGTAGTCCATTACAGGCTTTCGCTTCGAAAGAGAAGTAGGTTTGCCCTCTTCCATTTAAGTCACACGTCCTACCGCCGCGGACATCACTTTATTCTTGGGCGAAAAGAGAAATGGGGGAGAAGCGGTAATGCTAGCAAGAGAATCGCAAAAGATGGACTGGTCGGAGAGTCCGTTTAGTTCTTAATTAATTAGATGACTAGAATATTTTGGAATTTTTAATAAAATTTGTTTAGAAATAATGCTTGATTTGGGATTGGGCTTGTACCGACACCTTTCTTAGTCGAGGCTTTCAGGTTCCGCGTTGAAAGCTGAGGAGGCTGCTCGGACTTTATAGAATTTCAGGATAAAAAATACGACAGTCTCTCTACAAGATTCCATGTTCAGTCCATTGTTGTCGAGACAAGTGGAATCTTCGGGCCCAAGACGGTCTCTTTTCTAAGATCGTTTGGGTCAATGATCTCTAGAGTCAGCAACGAGCGTCTGGAAACCGAATGGTTGTTCCAAAGAATTTCTCTGGCAGTCGTCAGGAGGAACAGCCATTCCATTATTTCAGCTGGATTATTTTGATTGTCTTGTTTTCGTAATAATTTTGGAAAAAAATTATAATTAAAATATTTATTAATGACAATTATGTTTCTACGATAGTTGCCTATAATAATATTAATGACAAAAAAGTGAACAAATGGTGATACAGTCGCCTGTGTCGCCTCTCGGGATGGCGAGCGACATTTGTCCAAATAACTAGCAACGCTCACGAGGATCTTCTGTTCGTGTAGAATCCGATTCCCAAGACAACTCAAGAATTCCAGTGTCGCAATCTCAAGGGAATTAGACGTCTCAATAGCGAGTGAACAAACAAAAAATCCTTTGGTAGGATCACACTACTTCCCGTTTCAACCTCTCGCCCTTCTCAGCGGAAGACTTCCACCATGAGAAAACGTGGAATGTAGGGAAAGCCTGGTAGGTACTTGTATTGAATTAGATTATCAAGCTCACTTGTATGAAATAAAATTATCCGATTTAAATCAATTTACTGATATTCTTTGATATTCACAAAGAGAATATTTGATACAGATAATCATGAAGTTATAACTAACCTAATAAGCGAAAGACGAGTGGTCTTCGATAACATGAAATCGAAGTCCCTCAAGGTTCATCATTTTCACCAATACCATTCAACCTCTCATTTTTATTAACCTCCACTTGTTGGTCTTGGATCACTTAGAGGCTAAAAGTATTGCCTATCCTATTTTATCTAGGCTCGGAGATCCTTGGGAGCGACGTTTTTCCGTGAACGTCTCGGGACCGCAATCGTTCGTGAAAATGCCTCTGTCTAGTGAGGCGAATGTGTGATCAGTTTAATAATTTTGTGAAATTAAAAAATAAGACTGGGAAATATCACATCAGTCAAGTTAGAGGATCTGAAGGCTGTTGGCTATTCGAACAGATTTTCCTCGCAGTCCAGAGAGGAAATAACCATGTAGTCATGATGCGACCTTCTAACTTTATTTTTTTGTTTTTGTAGTTCATAAAACGTTATTTTTCAATAAAGATTTCTAGGTCATTTGCCCATTTCATCTTAAATTAATTTGGTAACAAGATTTTGTTTCAAATGATTTTAGAAATTTCGCGTGAAAATTGGACGCTATTGCCTACAAATTTACGTAATCTTTGGACTCCATGTTTCATATATATAAACAATTAGAAGGAACACAAGACAACGTGATAACAATTTAACTTTTCTATTTTTTAATTAAAAAATTTCGGCGTGGATTATCTTCCGCAGCGAAAATTTGACGTTATCTTTACACAACGACAAAAGATCACAATTTCCTCCCCATAAAGATATTCTCCTCAACTGGATCCTTTGCTGTTCTCAAGGGGCATTCAGCCTTTCCACCAGTGCCCTCTCCGGTGACGTCGAACCAACCCAGGCCCATAGAAATACCTAACCAAGAGATACTCTTCCATCCACATGGACCATTCTACAGAATTGGGGAGGTGTTATCACACTTGTGCGTGACTGTATCCCTTTCACTAACTCAACCGACTCAGCACGCTCCACATTTTTACATGATGCACATTTGGAGGTCATCTCTGCTGATAACTATGGCTATTTTTTGACCAACCCTAGAAGTTATTCGACATGTGGCCGATCCTGATGCCGAGGGGCCATAGGATTTCCAATTTCTTACAGAATCATGTCCCTCCTCTGTCAGTCGTCTCAATCTTAAAGAAATTAATCCTCGACATGACCTGTCTGGAGATGATATGTCGTGTCGGATAGTTCCAAATCAGTCTTAAAACTCCAACTAAACGACATGCCACAGGGACCCTCTTAGGAATCTGAATATTAAATCTGTTCTTACACGACCTACCAACCAATTCTAAAGACAACACATTAATATTGAATTTAGTTTATTGAGTTTGGGGGAGAAATTAAAATCTCTACCCTGGACAGGCATATTCAATTGTTGGAGCAATGACCTGCCTATACAATCTGAAATGGGAACTTCTTTGTAAATGCCTTCAATACATTAAGCTTCCCCAGTTTCTAGGTCAAGACTTCTTCAGCGTGATGGGAGAAGGTCATTAAGGAGATTAAGTAACCTTGAGAATCTTCGGTTTCTTGGAATAGGGATGTCCCCAAAGCACACCAAGTCTTCACATTTGGACTTCTTACCCAAGGTAAATATTATGAATGTGTTTTTTGCAACCGACACCGAAAGAGAATTAATACCGAGTCAGCGATGAACCTTGTCGAGGTGTGACTGAACACCGCCATAGCCACTGAAGGAGAATTATCCCATGCGGCAGTAATTAGGTCGTCCGCGTAGGATAAAAACATAGTGTCCTGATCTTTAAGTAGTAGGTAAGCCGTGTAGAAATAAGTTAAACGGGAGAGGAGATAAAGGGGATCTCTTGGACCCTATTTGAGAGTAGTCTTAATTTTGAAGTAGTTTAACTGATCTGTACTTTCCACGTCGGCCATTAGGAAATTTTCTAGTCAAAGCATGATTTGGATGTAAATTTAAATTAAAGATTTTTTTCATTAGGAGTGTTCTCGAAGGCCTTCTGTATATCGATACCAAACCCATCCATAAATGTGTTTCATGTTGAAGCAGTCTGTATGAACTGGGAGACAGATCCAAAATGAGTTGTTGCAGAACGTCTGCTTTGAAGCCATGCTGAAATTTTTATTGATGGACTTTTATGCTGGAATGACTTGTCTCTAGGCAACGGCGAGAATACACTTGATTAGCTGTTAACTGTTTTCTCTTATTTAGGTCAAATTAGAGAAAATAGCTCAAACAAAAGTATGACTTATCTGTGAATAGTAAAAACAGAATTAATTTTGTACAACGACGTGACACGTTTCTTGATTAGGAAATACTCGATGGAAATATATAGAAAGCAGAATATACACGGGGATGAATCCCGTCTGAAGTTCCTCTCATTAGATGTATATCAAAGGAAGGGGAAGAGGAGGAACAGACAAAACAAGTAGAAAATTTAAACCAATTAGCCACTTAGAACCACATGATGCCACGTGGCGCAAATACGCTGACAGCTTTTCATAAAAAGTAAGGCAGTAGAGTCCATGGAAAAGATAACTATTAATAAAAAGTTTTTTGATTTCCTTGGTGATGTAACATATGCTATTTTTGATATGGAAAACTCTGGATTTCTAGTCCCACGTTTCTTACAAAAAACTCGGAAACCTAAGGCTGAGAGCCTGCTCAGGGAACCATCGTGAGTGATACTAGTCATTCGGAATAGATTTTCCCTGCAATCCTGAAGGGAAATAGCAATGTAATACGAGGGAGGATGCTGCCTTCCAACTCAGTATTTGTTCAACTATAATGTGGCATCAATAGCCTCTGAAAGATGATGCCCACCTTACGCATTATGGAGAAACAAATTAACCATAAAGGCATATTTTGTGGCCAATAGAATTATATAAAAATAATTAGAGAAATTAAAAAAAGTATGGTTAAATCGAGGTTCGATTGCAAATAATTCACCGATTCCCCAAAGTGTGACAATCAGTTCTTAAGTTAACCAAAATTCAAATAAAAAACAATTTCGTAGATAATTTGATTATAGATACAAGTCATAAGTACTTGGGTGAATAATTTGATAAAATAAAAATTAATGAAAGAAAATTAAAATCAAAGGAAAATAAAAAATTTAATTAGAAATCGATTAAAAAACAAAAAAAATCACACAAATGAAGTTATTTGGTAAACCACAATAATTTAAAAAATTCAAATTAAAAGTAAAAAAAAAGTGACAAAAACGAAATTATATTAATAAATGATAGGATTATGGCAATTGAAGCTTTTTAAGAAGTGATTTTTTAACTCTGTCAAATAAGAAAATAAAAATATCAATGAAAATAAATAATAATTAGGTAAAATAAAAAGTAGCAAAAAACGAGATGAAAAAAGATTATACAATTTTTTTAAGTGACAAAAAGAAGATATTAATTCAACATAAGGGAATTTGACATCAATAGAATAAATTCTGATTAAAAAACTAAATAAAAATAAAAAATGATGATTTAATATATAAATAATAATAATAAAAAATAGAAAATAGAAAGCAAGATAAAAATTGCAGAAAATTAGAAAAAAAATGAAACCAAGAAATAGATTTAAATTAAAAAACCACAAATTACAAAACAATAAGCGGAAAACGAAGAACATAAAAAGGGATAGAATAAGGAAAAATGATGTGGATCGTAGTGATATGTAAGAAAATAAATTAATCAAATAGTAAGTATACAAATAACAATATTAACGAATGAAATAAAACTACAGATCCAACAAGTTCATTGACAGGTTTGAGTTTTGATAACAGTGAGCATATAATACAGGGACAACCACGAATAACCAAACTACAACAACATCTAATACAAGCTCGACTTCAATAAACAGAGTACAAATAAACCAACTACTTCTTTCCATGGTTTTGTATTTGATGACAAAAAGCATCGAATAATGGTACTACATCTAATAAGCAGACAACAATAGCAACAAATAAAAGCACAACGTCAGATAACCAAGACTACAAATTCACAAACTACTTCTTATTTTGGTTTTGTTTTTGATGACAAATAGCATTGTATAATGGGACTACATCTAATAACCAGATAACAACGTCAACTAACACAGGCACACCTTAAATAACCAGACAACATCGACAACTAAAACAGACACACAACGACCAACAACCAGAGTACAACTGCAACAAACAAAGGAATAACGACCAATAACATAACTACGACAGCCAATAATACAAGCACTACCTGGAAGAACAATGCAACAACAGCAACTAACACAGGCTCTACGTCAAATAACCAGACTACAACTTCAACTAACACAGGCACCACGTCGAATAACCAGACTACACCAGTAATTTCTACAAGAACAACCTTCAATAATCAGACTACAAATAAACCAACCAATTCTTCTTCAGGTTTGCTTTTTGATAACAAATAGCACATAATAATGGCACTACATCTAATAACCCGACTACAACTTCAGATAACACAGGCACCACGTCGAATAACCAGACTACATTAGTAATAACTACAAGCTCAACCACCAATAATCAGACTACAAATAAACAAACTACTTCTTCTTCAGGTTTACTTTTTGATAACATATAGCATATAATAATGGCACTACCTCGAATAACCAGACAACAACTGCTAATAACACAGGCACAAGCTTAAATAACAGACAACAACAGCAACGAACACAGGCAGTACGACCATTAACCAGACTACAATAGGAACTAATACAAGAACCACGTCTAATAAACAGATTACAACAGCAACAAACACAGTCTATACGTCAAATAACCCGACTACAAATTCAACTAACATAGGCAACACCTCCAAAAACCAGACTACACCAGTAATTACTACAAGCACAACCTCCAATTATCACACTACAAAAATACCTATTACTTCTTCTTTAGGTATGATTTTTGATAACAAATAGCATCGTATAATGGGACTACATCTAATAAGCAGACAACAACGTCAACTAACACAGGCACTACCGCGAATAATCAGACAACACCAGCATCAAATCCAAGCACTACCCTCAATAACCAGACAACAACATCAACAAATACAGACACTACATCAAATAACCAAACAACAACTGCATCTAACACAGGCACAAAATCCAATAACCAGACAACAACAGCAACTAGCACTAGCACAACCTCTAATAACCAGATAACAACGTCAACCTACACAGGCACTACCGCGAATAATCAGACAACAACAGCATCAAATCCAAGCACTACCTCCAATAACCAGACAACAACATCAACAAATACAGACACTACATCGAATAACCAAACAACAACTGCATCTAACACAGGAACAAATCAATAACAATACAACAAGAGCAATTAACACAGGCTCTACGTCAAATAACCAGACAACAACTGCTAATAACACAGGCACAAGCTTTAATACCCAGTCAACATCAGCAACTAACACATACACAACGACCAATAACCAGAGAACAACTGCAACAAACAAAGGAATAACTACCAATAACAAAACTACGACTGCCAATAATACAAGCACTACCTCGAAGAACAATGCAACAACAGCGACTAACACAGGCTCTACGTCAAATAACCCGACTACTACTTTAACTAACACAGGCACCATGTCGAATAACCAGACTACACCAGTATTTACTACAAGCAAACCTCCAATAATCACACTACAAAATTATCCAACAACTTCTTCAGGTTTGCTTTTTGATAACAAATAGCATATAATAATGGCACTACATCGAATAACCAGACAACTATAGCAACTAACACAGGCACAACGACCAATAACCAGAGTACAACTGCAACAAACAATGGAATAACAACTAATAACAAAACTACTATAGCCAATAATACAAGCACTACCTCGAATAACAATACAACAACAGCAACTAACACAGGGACAACGACCAATAACCAGAGTACAACTGCAACAAATAATGGAATTACGACCAATAACAAAACTACTACATCCAATAATACAAGCACTACATCGAATAACCAGACAATAACTGCAACTAATACAGGCACTATCTCGAATAACCAGACAACAACTGCTAATAACAGGCACAACCTTAAATAACCAGACAACATCGACAACTAAAACAGACACAACGACCAACAACCAGAGTACAACTGCAACAAACAAAGGAATAACGACCAATAACATAACTACGACAGCCAATAATACAAGCACTACCTGGAAGAACAATGCAACAACAGCAACTAACACAGGCTCTACGTCAAATAACCAGACTACAACTTCAACTAACACAGGCACCACGTCGAATAACCAGACTACACCAGTAATTTCTACAAGAACAACCTTCAATAATCAGACTACAAATAAACCAACCAATTCTTCTTCAGGTTTGCTTTTTGATAACAAATAGCACATATAATGGCACTACATCTAATACCGACTACAACTTCAGATAACACAGGCACCACGTCGAATAACCAGACTACATTAGTAATATAATACAAGCTCAACCACCAATAATCAGACTACAAATAAACAAACTACTTCTTCTTCAGGTTTACTTTTTTGATAACATATAGCATATAATAATGGCACTACTCGAATAACCAGACAACAACTGCTAATAACACAGGCACAAGCTTAAATAACCAGACAACAACAGCAACGAACACAGGCAGTACGACCATTAACCAGACTAACAATAGGAACTAATACAAGAACCACGTCTAATAAACAGATTACAACAGCAACAAACACAGTCTATACGTCAAATAACCCGACTACAAATTCAACTAACATAGGCAACACCTCCAAAAACCAGACTACACCAGTAATTACTACAGCAAAACCTCCAATTATCACACTACAAAAATACCTATTACTTCTTCTTTAGGTATGATTTTTGATAACAAATAGCATCGTATAATGGGACTACATCTAATAAGCAGACAACAACGTCAACTAACACAGGCACTACCGCGAATAATCAGACAACACCAGCATCAAATCCAAGCACTACCTCCAATAACCAGACAACAACATCAACAAATACAGACACTACATCAAATAACCAAACAACAACTGCATCTAACACAGGCACAAAATCCAATAACCAGACAACAACAGCAACTAGCACTAGCACAACCTCTAATAACCAGATAACAACGTCAACCTACACAGGCACTACGCGAATAATCAGACAACAACAGCATCAAATCCAAGCACTACCTCCAATAACCAGACAACAACATCAACAAATACAGACACTACATCGAATAACCAAACAACAACTGCATCTAACACAGGAACAAATCCAATAACAATACAACAAGAGCAATTAACACAGGCTCTACGTCAAATAACCAGACAAACAACTGCTAATAACACAGGCACAAGCTTTAATACCCAGTCAACATCAGCAACTAACACATACACAACGACCAATAACCAGAGAACAACTGCAACAAACAAAGGAATAACTACCAATAACAAACTACGACTGCCAATAATACAAGCACTACCTCGAAGAACAATGCAACAACAGCGACTAACACAGGCTCTACGTCAAATAACCCGACTACTACTTTAACTAACACAGGCACCATGTCGAATAACCAGACTACACCAGTATTTACTACAAGCACAACCTCCAATAATCACACTACAAATTATCCAACAACTTCTTCAGGTTTGCTTTTTGATAACAAATAGCATATAATAATGGCACTACATCGAATAACCAGACAACTATAGCAACTAACACAGGCACAACGACCAATAACCAGAGTACAACTGCAACAAACAATGGAATAACAACTAATAACAAAACTACTATAGCCAATAATACAAGCACTACCTCGAATAACAATACAACAACAGCAACTAACACAGGGACAACGACCAATAACCAGAGTACAACTGCAACAAATAATGGAATTACGACCAATAACAAAACTACTACATCCAATAATACAAGCACTACATCGAATAACCAGACAATAACTGCAACTAATACAGGCACTATCTCGAATAACCAGACAACAACTGCTAATAACACAGGCACAACCTTAAATAACCAGACAACATCGACAACTAAAACAGACACAACGACCAACAACCAGAGTACAACTGCAACAAACAAAGGAATAACGACCAATAACATAACTACGACAGCCAATAATACAAGCACTACCTGGAAGAACAATGCAACAACAGCAACTAACACAGGCTCTACGTCAAATAACCAGACTACAACTTCAACTAACACAGGCACCACGTCGAATAACCAGACTACACCAGTAATTTCTACAAGAACAACCTTCAATAATCAGACTACAAATAAACCAACCAATTCTTCTTCAGGTTTGCTTTTTGATAACAAATAGCACATAATAATGGCACTACATCTAATAACCCGACTACAACTTCAGATAACACAGGCACCACGTCGAATAACCAGACTACATTAGTAATAACTACAAGCTCAACCACCAATAATCAGACTACAAATAAACAAACTACTTCTTCTTCAGGTTTACTTTTTGATAACATATAGCATATAATAATGGCACTACCTCGAATAACCAGACAACAACTGCTAATAACACAGGCACAAGCTTAAATAACCAGACAACAACAGCAACGAACACAGGCAGTACGACCATTAACCAGACTACAATAGGAACTAATACAAGAACCACGTCTAATAAACAGATTACAACAGCAACAAACACAGTCTATACGTCAAATAACCCGACTACAAATTCAACTAACATAGGCAACACCTCCAAAAACCAGACTACACCAGTAATTACTACAAGCACAACCTCCAATTATCACACTACAAAAATACCTATTACTTCTTCTTTAGGTATGATTTTTGATAACAAATAGCATCGTATAATGGGACTACATCTAATAAGCAGACAACAACGTCAACTAACACAGGCACTACCGCGAATAATCAGACAACACCAGCATCAAATCCAAGCACTACCTCCAATAACCAGACAACAACATCAACAAATACAGACACTACATCAAATAACCAAACAACAACTGCATCTAACACAGGCACAAAATCCAATAACCAGACAACAACAGCAACTAGCACTAGCACAACCTCTAATAACCAGATAACAACGTCAACCTACACAGGCACTACCGCGAATAATCAGACAACAACAGCATCAAATCCAAGCACTACCTCCAATAACCAGACAACAACATCAACAAATACAGACACTACATCGAATAACCAAACAACAACTGCATCTAACACAGGAACAAAATCCAATAACAATACAACAAGAGCAATTAACACAGGCTCTACGTCAAATAACCAGACAACAACTGCTAATAACACAGGCACAAGCTTTAATACCCAGTCAACATCAGCAACTAACACATACACAGACCAATAACCAGAGAACAACTGCAACAAACAAAGGAATAACTACCAATAACAAAACTACGACTGCCAATAATACAAGCACTACCTCGAAGAACAATGCAACAACAGCGACTAACACAGGCTCTACGTCAAATAACCGACTACTACTTTAACTAACACAGGCACCATGTCGAATAACCAGACTACACCAGTATTTACTACAAGCACAACCTCCAATAATCACACTACAAATTATCCAACAACTTCTTCAGGTTTGCTTTTTGATAACAAATAGCATATAATAATGGCACTACATCGAATAACCAGACAACTATAGCAACTAACACAGGCACAACGACCAATAACCAGAGTACAACTGCAACAAACAATGGAATAACAACTAATAACAAAACTACTATAGCCAATAATACAAGCACTACCTCGAATAACAATACAACAACAGCAACTAACACAGGGACAACGACCAATAACCAGAGTACAACTGCAACAAATAATGGAATTACGACCAATAACAAAACTACTACATCCAATAATACAAGCACTACATCGAATAACCAGACAATAACTGCAACTAATACAGGCACTATCTCGAATAACCAGACAACAACTGCTAATAACACAGGCACAACCTTAAATAACCAGACAACATCGACAACTAAAACAGACACAACGACCAACAACCAGAGTACAACTGCAACAAACAAAGGAATAACGACCAATAACATAACTACGACAGCCAATAATACAAGCACTACCTGGAAGAACAATGCAACAACAGCAACTAACACAGGCTCTACGTCAAATAACCAGACTACAACTTCAACTAACACAGGCACCACGTCGAATAACCAGACTACACCAGTAATTTCTACAAGAACAACCTTCAATAATCAGACTACAAATAAACCAACCAATTCTTCTTCAGGTTTGCTTTTTGATAACAAATAGCACATAATAATGGCACTACATCTAATAACCCGACTACAACTTCAGATAACACAGGCACCACGTCGAATAACCAGACTACATTAGTAATAACTACAAGCTCAACCACAATAATCAGACTACAAATAAACAAACTACTTCTTCTTCAGGTTTACTTTTTGATAACATATAGCATATAATAATGGCACTACCTCGAATAACCAGACAACAACTGCTAATAACACAGGCACAAGCTTAAATAACCAGACAACAACAGCAACGAACACAGGCAGTACGACCATTAACCAGACTACAATAGGAACTAATACAAGAACCACGTCTAATAAACAGATTACAACAGCAACAAACACAGTCTATACGTCAAATAACCCGACTACAAATTCAACTAACATAGGCAACACCTCCAAAAACCAGACTACACCAGTAATTACTACAAGCACAACCTCCAATTATAACACTACAAAATACCTATTACTTCTTCTTTAGGTATGATTTTGATAACAAATAGCATATAATAATGGCACTACATCGAATAACCAGATAACAACGTCAACTAACACAGGCACTACCGCGAATAATCAGACAACACCAGCATCAAATCCAAGCACTACCTCCAATAACCAGACAACAACATCAACAAATACAGACACTACATCAAATAACCAAACAACAACTGCATCTAACACAGGCACAAAATCCAATAACCAGACAACAACAGCAACTAGCACTAGCACAACCTCTAATAACCAGATAACAACGTCAACCTACACAGGCACTACCGCGAATAATCAGACAACAACAGCATCAAATCCAAGCACTACCTCCAATAACCAGACAACAACATCAACAAATACAGACACTACATCGAATAACCAAACAACAACTGCATCTAACACAGGAACAAAATCAATAACAATACAACAAGAGCAACTAACACAGGCTCTACGTCAAATAACCAGACAACAACTGCTAATAACACAGGCACAAGCTTTAATACCCAGTCAACATCAGCAACTAACACATACACAACGACCAATAACCAGAGAACAACTGCAACAAACAAAGGAATAACTACCAATAACAAAACTACGACTGCCAATAATACAAGCACTACTCGAAGAACAATGCAACAACAGCGACTAACACAGGCTCTACGTCAAATAACCCGACTACTACTTTAACTAACACAGGCACCATGTCGAATAACCAGACTACACCAGTATTTACTACAAGCACAACCTCCAATAATCACACTACAAATTATCCAACAACTTCTTCAGGTTTGCTTTTTGATAACAAATAGCATATAATAATGGCACTACATCGAATAACCAGACAACTATAGCAACTAACACAGGCACAACGACCAATAACCAGAGTACAACTGCAACAAACAATGGAATAACAACTAATAACAAAACTACTATAGCCAATAATACAAGCACTACCTCGAATAACAATACAACAACAGCAACTAACACAGGGACAACGACCAATAACCAGAGTACAACTGCAACAAATAATGGAATTACGACGCAATAACAAAACTACTACATCCAATAATACAAGCACTACATCGAATAACCAGACAATAACTGCAACTAATACAGGCACTATCTCGAATAACCAGACAACAACTGCTAATAACACAGGCACAACCTTAAATAACCAGACAACATCGACAACTAAAACAGACACAACGACCAACAACCAGAGTACAACTGCAACAAACAAAGGAATAACGACCAATAACAATAACTACGACAGCCATAATACAAGCACTACCTGGAAGAACAATGCAACAACAGCAACTAACACAGGCTCTACGTCAAATAACCAGACTACAACTTCAACTAACACAGGCACCACGTCGAATAACCAGACTAACACAGTAATTTCTACAAGAACAACCTTCAATAATCAGAACTACAAATAAACCAACCAATTCTTCTTCAGGTTTGCTTTTTGATAACAATAGCACATAATAATGGCACTACATCTAATAACCCGACTACAACTTCAGATAACACAGGCACCACGTCGAATAACCAGACTACATTAGTAATAACTACAAGCTCAACCACCAATAATCAGACTACAAATAAACAAACTACTTCTTCTTCAGGTTTACTTTTTGATAACATATAGCATATAATAATGGCACTACCTCGAATAACCAGACAACAACTGCTAATAACACAGGCACAAGCTTAAATAACCAGACAACAACAGCAACGAACACAGGCAGTACGACCATTAACCAGACTACAATAGGAACTAATACAAGAACCACGTCTAATAAACAGATTACAACAGCAACAAACACAGTCTATACGTCAAATAACCCGACTACAAATTCAACTAACATAGGCAACACCTCCAAAAACCAGACTACACAGTAATTACTACAAGCACAACCTCCAATTATCACACTACAAATACCTATTACTTCTTCTTTAGGTATGATTTTTGATAACAAATAGCATCGTATAATGGGACTACATCTAATAAGCAGACAACAACGTCAACTAACACAGGCACTACCGCGAATAATCAGACAACACCAGCACAAATCCCAAGCACTACCTCCAATAACCAGACCAACAACATCAACAAATACAGCACTACATCAAATAACCAAACAACCAACTGCATCTAACAACAGGCACAAAATCCATAACCAGACAACAACAGCAACTAGCACTAGCACAACCTCTAATAACCAGATAACAACGTCAACCTACACAGGCACTACCGGCGAATAATCAGACAACAACAGCATCAAATCAAGCACTACTCCAATAACCAGACAAACAACATCAACAAATACAGACACTACATCAAATAACCAAACAACAACTGCATCTACACAGGCACAAAATCCAATAACCAGACAACAACAGAACTAGCACTAGCCAACCTCTAATAACCAGATAACAACGTCAACGCTACACAGGCACTACCGCGAATAATCAGACAACAACAGCTCAATCCAAGCACTACCTCCAATAACCAGACAACAACATCAACAAATACAGACACTACATCGAATAACCAAACACAACTTCATCTAACACAGGATCAAATCCAATAACAATACAACAAGAGCAATTAACACAGGCTCTACGTCAAATAACAGACAACAACTGCTAATAACACAGGCACAAGTTTTAATACTCAGTCAACATCAGCAACTAACACATACACAACGACCAATAACAGAGAACAACTGCACAAACAAAGGAATAACTACCAATAACAAAAACTACGACTGCCAATAATACAAGCACTACCTCGAAGAACAATGCAACAACAGCGACTAACACAGGCTCTACGTCAAATAACCCGACTACTACTTAACTAACACAGGCACCATGTCGAATAACCAGACTACACCAGTATTTACTACAAGCACAAACCTCCAATAATCACACTACAAATTATCCAACAACTTCTTCAGGTTTGCTTTTTTGATAACAAATAGCATATAATAATGGCACTACATCGAATAACCAGACAACTATAGCAAACTAACACAGGCACAACGACCAATAACCAGAGTACAACTGCACAAACAATGGAATAACAACTAATAACAAAACTACTATAGCCAATAATACAAGCACTACCTCGAATAACAATACAACAACAGCAACTAAACACAGGGACACGACCAATAACCAGAGTACAACTGCAACAATATGGAATTACGACCAATAACAAAACTACTACATCCAATAATACAAGCACTACACGAATAACCAGACAATAATGAACTAATACAGGCACTATCTCGAATAACAGAACAACAACTGCTAATAACACAGGCACAACCTTAAATAACCAGACAACATCGACAACTAAAACAGACCAAAACCAAGCAGCACACAACACCAGAATACAACTGCAAACAAACAAAGGAATAACGACCAATAACATAACTACGAACAGCCAATAATACAAGCACTACCTGGAAGAACAATGCAACAACAGCAACTAACACAGGCTCTACGTCAATAACCAGACTACAACTTCAACTAACACAGGCCACCACGTCGAATAACCAGACTACACCAGTAATTTCTACAAAGAACAACCTTCAATAATCAGACTACAAATAAACCAACCAATTCTTCTTCAGGTTTGCTTTTTGATAACAAATAGCACATAATAATGGCACTACATCTAATAACCCGACTACAACTTCAGATAACACAGGCACCACGTCGAATAACCAGACTACATTAGTATAAACTACAAGCTCAACCACCAATAATCAGACTACAATAAACACTACTTCTTCTTCAGGTTTACTTTTGATAACATATAGCATATAATAATGGCACTACCTCGAATAACCAGACAACAACTGCTAATAACACAGGCACAAGCTTAAATAACCAGACAACAACAGCAACGAACACAGGCAGTACGACCATTAACCAGACTACAATAGGAACTAATACAAGAACCACGTCTAATAAACAGATTACAACAGCAACAAACACAGTCTATACGTCAAATAACCCGACTACAAATTCAACTAACATAGGCAACACCTCCAAAAACCAGACTACACCAGTAATTACTACAAGCACAACCTCCAATTATCACACTACAAAAATACCTATTACTTCTTCTTTAGGTATGATTTTTTGATAACAAATAGCATCGTATAATGGGACTACATCTAATAAGCAGACAACAACGTCAACTAACACAGGCACTACCGCGAATAATCAGACAACACAGCATCAAATCCAAGCACTACCTCCAATAACCAGACAACAACATCAACAAATACAGACACTACATCAAATAACCAAACAACAACTGCATCTAACACAGGCACAAAATCCAATAACCAGACAACAACAGCAACTAGCACTAGCACAACCTCTAATAACCAGATAACAACGTCAACCTACACAGGCACTACCGCGAATAATCAGACAACAACAGCATCAAATCCAAGCACTACCTCCAATAACCAGACAACAACATCAAACAAATACAGACACTACATCGAATAACCAAACAACAACTTCATCTAACACAGGAACAAAATCCAATAACAATACAACAAGAGCAATTAAACACAGGCTCTACGTCAAATAACCAGACAACAACTGCTAATAACACAGGCACAAGCTTTTAATACCAGTCCATCAGCAACTAACACATACACAACGACCAATAACCAGAGAACAACTGCAACAAACAAAGGAATAACTAAATAACAAAACTACGACTGCCAATAATACAAGCACTACCTCGAAGAACAATGCAACAACAGCGACTAACACAGGCTCTACGTCAAATAACCCGACTACTACTTTAACTAACACAGGCACCATGTCGAATAACCAGACTACACGCAGTATTTACTACAAGCACAACCTCCAATAATCACACTACAAATTATCCAACAACTTCTTCAGGTTTGCTTTTTGATAACAAATAGCATATAATAATGGCACTACATCGAATAACCAGACAACTATAGCAACTAACACAGGCAACAACGACCAATAACCAGAGTACAACTGCAACAAACAATGGAAAACAACTAATAACAAAACTACTATAGCCAATAATACAAGCACTACCTCGAATAACAATACAACACAGCACTACACACAGGGACAACGACCAATAACCAGAGTACAACTGCAACAAATATGGAATTACGACCATAACAAAACTACTACATCCAATAATACAAGCACTACATCGAATAACCAGACAATAACTGCAACTAATACAGGCACTATCTCGAATAACCAGACAACAACTGCTAATAACACAGGCACAAGCTTTAATACCCAGTCAACATCAGCAACTAACACATACACAACGACCAATAACCAGAGAACAACTGCAACAAACAAAGGAATAACTACCAATAACAAAACTACGACTGCCAATAATACAAGCACTACCTCGAAGAACAATGCAACAACAGCGACTAACACAGGCTCTACGTCAAATAACCCGACTACTACTTTAACTAACACAGGCACCATGTCGAATAACCAGACTACACCAGTATTTACTACAAGCACAACCTCCAATAATCACACTACAAATTATCCAACAACTTCTTCAGGTTTGCTTTTTGATAACAAATAGCATATAATAATGGCACTACATCGAATAACCAGACAACTATAGCAACTAACACAGGCACAACGACCAATAACCAGAGTACAACTGCAACAAACAATGGAATAACAACTAATAACAAAACTACTATAGCCAATAATACAAGCACTACCTCGAATAACAATACAACAACAGCAACTAACACAGGGACAACGACCAATAACCAGAGTACAACTGCAACAAATAATGGAATTACGACCAATAACAAAACTACTACATCCAATAATACAAGCACTACATCGAATAACCAGACAATAACTGCAACTAATACAGGCACTATCTCGAATAACCAGACAACAACTGCTAATAACACAGGCACAAGCTTAAATAACCAGACAACAACAGCAACGAACACAGGCAGTACGACCATTAACCAGACTACAATAGGAACTAATACAAGAACCACGTCTAATAAACAGATTACAACAGCAACAAACACAGTCTATACGTCAAATAACGCGACTACAAATTCAACTAACATAGGCAACACCTCCAAAAACCAGACTACACCAGTAATTACTACAAGCACAACCTCCAATTATCACACTTACAAAAATACCTATTACTTCTTCTTTAGGTGATGATTTTGATAACAAATAGCATCGAAATGGGACTACATCTAATAAGCAGACAACAACGTCACTAACACAGGCACTACCGCGAATAATCAGACAACACCAGCATCAAATCCAAGCACTACCTCCAATAACCAGACAACAACATCAACAAATACAGACACTACATCAAATAACCAAACAACAACTGCATCTAACACAGGCACAAAATCCAATAACCAGACAACAACAGCAACTAGCACTAGCACAACCTCTAATAACCAGATAACAACGTCAACCTACACAGGCACTACCGCGAATAATCAGACAACAACAGCATCAAATCCAAGCACTACCTCCAATAACCAACAAACAACATCAACAAATACAGACACTACATCGAATAACCAAACAACAACTGCATCTAACACAGGAACAAAATCCAATAACAATACAACAAGAGCAATTAAACACAGGCTCTACGTCAAATAAACCAGACAACAACTGCTAATAACACAGGCACAAGCTTTAATTACCCAGTCAACATCAGCAACTAACATATACACAACGACCAATAACCAGAGAACAACTGCAACAAACAAAGGAATAACTACCAATAAACAAAACTACGACTGCCAATAATACAAGCACTACCTCGAAGAACAATGCAACAACAGCGACTAACACAGGCTCTACGTCAAATAACCCGACTACTACTTTAACTAAACACAGGCACCATGTCGAATAAACCAGACTACACCAGTATTTACTACAAGCACAACCTCCAATAATCACACTACAAATTATCCAACAACTTCTTCAGGTTTGCTTTTTGATAACAAATAGCATATAATAATGGCACTACATCGAATAACCAGACAACTATAGCAACTAACACAGGCACAACGACCAATAACCAGAGTACAACTGCAACAAACAATGGAATAACAACTAATAACAAAACTACTATAGCCAATAATACAAGCACTACTCGAATAACAATACAACAACAGCAACTAACACAGGGACAACGACCAATAACCAGAGTACAAACTGCAACAAATAATGGAATTACGACCAATAACAAAACTACTACATCCAATAATACAAGCACTACATCGAATAACCAGACAATAACTGCAACTAATACAGGCACTATCTCGAATAACCAGACAACAACTGCTAATAACACAGGCACAACCTTAAATAACCAGACAACATCGACAACTAAAACAGACACAACGACCAACAACCAGAGTACAACTGCAACAAACAAAGGAATAAACGACCAATAACATAACTACGACAGCCAATAATACAAGCACTACCTGGAAGAACAATGCACAACAGCAACTAACACAGGCTCTACGTCAAATAACCAGACTACAACTTCAAACTAACACAGGCACCACGTCGAATAACCAGACTACACCAGTAATTTCTACAAGAACAACCTTCAATAATCAGACTACAAATAAACCAACCAATTCTTCTTCAGGTTTGCTTTTGATAACAAATAGCACATAATAATGGCACTACATCTAATAACCCGACTACAACTTCAGATAACACAGGCACCACGTCGAATAACCAGACTACATTAGTAATAACTACAAGCTCAACCACCAATAATCAGACTACAAATAAACAAACTACTTCTTCTTCAGGTTTACTTTTTTGATAACATATAGCATATAATAATGGCACTACCTCGAATAACCAGACAACAAAACTGCTAATAAACACAGGCACAAGCTTAAATAACCAGACAACAACAGCAAACGAACACAGGCAGTACGACCATTAACCAGACTACAATAGGAACTAATACAAGAACCACGTCTAATAAACAGATTACAACAGCAACAAAAACACAGTCTATACGTCAAATAACCCGACTACAAATTCAACTAACATAGGCAACACCTCCAAAAAACCAGACTACACCAGTAATTACTACAAGCACAACCTCCAATTATCACACTACAAAAATACCTATTACTTCTTCTTTAGGTATGATTTTGATAAACAAATAGCATCGTATAATGGACTACATCTAATAAGCAGACAACAACGTCAACTAACACAGGCACTACCGCGAATAATCAGACAACACCAGCATCAAATCCAAGCACTACCTCCAATAACCAGACAACAACATCAACAAATACAGACACTACATCAAATAACCAAACAACAACTGCATCTAACACAGGCACAAAATCCAATAACCAGACAACAACAGCAACTAGCACTAGCACAACCTCTAATAACCAGATAACAACGTCAACCTACACAGGCACTACCGCGAATAATCAGACAACAACAGCATCAAATCCAAGCACTACCTCCAATAACCAGACAACAACATCAACAAAATACAGACACTACATCGAATAACCAAACAACAACTGCATCTAACACAGGAACAAATCCAATAACAATACAACAAGAGCAATTAACACAGGCTCTACGTCAAATAACCAGACAACAACTGCTAATAACACAGGCACAAGCTTTAATACCCAGTCAACATCAGCAACTAACACATACACAACGACCAATAACCAGAGAACAACTGCAACAAACAAAGGAATAACTACCAATAACAAAACTACGACTGCCAATAATACAAGCACTACCTCGAAGAACAATGCAACAACAGCGACTAACACAGGCTCTACGTCAAATAACCCGACTACTACTTTAACTAACACAGGCACCATGTCGAATAACCAGACTACACCAGTATTTACTACAAGCACAACCTCCAATAATCACACTACAAATTATCCAACAACTTCTTCAGGTTTGCTTTTTGATAACAAATAGCATATAATAATGGCACTACATCGAATAACCAGACAACTATAGCAACTAACACAGGCACAACGACCAATAACCAGAGTACAACTGCAACAAACAATGGAATAACAACTAATAAAAAACTACTATAGCCAATAATACAAGCACTACCTCGAATAACAATACAACAACAGCAACTAACACAGGGACAACGACCAATAACCAGAGTACAACTGCAACAAATAATGGAATTACGACCAATAACAAAACTACTACATCCAATAATACAAGCACTACATCGAATAACCAGACAATAACTGCAACTAATACAGGCACTATCTCGAATAACCAGACAACAACTGCTAATAACACAGGCACAACCTTAAATAACCAGACAACATCGACAACTAAAACAGACACAACGACCAACAACCAGAGTACAACTGCAACAAACAAAGGAATAACGACCAATAACATAACTACGACAGCCAATAATACAAGCACTACCTGGAAGAACAATGCAACAACAGCAACTAACACAGGCTCTACGTCAAATAACCAGACTACAACTTCAACTAACACAGGCACCACGTCGAATAACCAGACTACACCAGTAATTTCTACAAGAACAACCTTCAATAATCAGACTACAAATAAACCAACCAATTCTTCTTCAGGTTTGTTTTGATAACAAATAGCACATAATAATGGCACTACATCTAATAACCCGACTACAACTTCAGATAACACAGGCACCACGTCGAATAACCAGACTACATTAGTAATAACTACAAGCTCAACCACCAATAATCAGACTACAAATAAACAAACTACTTCTTCTTCAGGTTTACTTTTTGATAACATATAGCATATAATAATGGCACTACCTCGAATAACCAGACAACAACTGCTAATAACACAGGCACAAGCTTAAATAACCAGACAACAACAGCAACGAACACAGGCAGTACGACCATTAACCAGACTACAATAGGAACTAATACAAGAACCACGTCTAATAAACAGATTACAACAGCAACAAACACAGTCTATACGTCAAATAACCCGACTACAAATTCAACTAACATAGGCAACACCTCCAAAAACCAGACTACACCAGTAATTACTACAAGCACAACCTCCAATTATCACACTACAAAAAATACCTATTACTTCTTCTTTAGGTATGATTTTTGATAACAAATAGCATCGTATAATGGGACTACATCTAATAAGCAGACAACAACGTCAACTAACACAGGCACTACCGCGAATAATCAGACAACACCAGCATCAAATCCAAGCACTACCTCCAATAACCAGACAACAACATCAAACAAATACAGACACTACATCAAATAACCAAACAACAACTGCATCTAACACAGGCACAAAATCCAATAACCAGACAACAACAGCAACTAGCACTAGCACAACCTCTAATAACCAGATAACAACGTCAACCTACACAGGCACTACCGCGAATAATCAGACAACAACAGCATCAAATCCAAGCACTACCTCCAATAACCAGACAACAACATCAACAAATACAGACACTACATCGAATAACCAAACAACAACTGCATCTAACACAGGAACAAAATCCAATAACAATACAACAAGAGCAATTAACACAGGCTCTACGTCAAATAACCAGACAACAACTGCTAATAACACAGGCACAAGCTTTAATACCCAGTCAACATCAGCAACTAACACATACACAACGACCAATAACCAGAGAACAACTGCAACAAACAAAGGAATAACTACCAATAACAAAACTACGACTGCCAATAATACAAGCACTACCTCGAAGAACAATGCAACAACAGCGACTAACACAGGCTCTACGTCAAATAACCCGACTACTACTTTAACTAACACAGGCACCATGTCGAATAACCAGACTACACCAGTATTTACTACAAGCACAACCTCCAATAATCACACTACAAATTATCCAACAACTTCTTCAGGTTTGCTTTTTGATAACAAATAGCATATAATAATGGCACTACATCGAATAACCAGACAACTATAGCAACTAACACAGGCACAACGACCAATAACCAGAGTACAACTGCAACAAACAATGGAATAACAACTAATAACAAAACTACTATAGCCAATAATACAAGCACTACCTCGAATAACAATACAACAACAGCAACTAACACAGGGACAACGACCAATAACCAGAGTACAAACTGCAACAAATAATGGAATTACGACCAATAACAAAACTACTACATCCAATAATACAAGCACTACATCGAATAACCAGACAATAACTGCAACTAATACAGGCACTATCTCGAATAACCAACAACAACTGCTAATAACACAGGCACAACCTTAAATAACCAGACAACATCGACAACTAAAACAGACACAACGACCAACAACCAGAGTACAACTGCAACAAACAAAGGAATAACGACCAATAACATAACTACGACAGCCAATAATACAAGCACTACCTGGAAGAACAATGCAACAACAGCAACTAACACAGGCTCTACGTCAAATAACCAGACTACAACTTCAACTAACACAGGCACCACGTCGAATAACCAGACTACACCAGTAATTTCTACAAGAACAACCTTCAATAATCAGACTACAAAATAAACCAACCAATTCTTCTTCAGGTTTGCTTTTTGATAACAAATAGCACATAATAATGGCACTACATCTAATAACCGACTACAACTTCAGATAACACAGGCACCACGTCGAATAACCAGACTACATTAGTAATAACTACAAGCTCAACCACCAATAATCAGACTACAAATAAACAAACTACTTCTTCTTCAGGTTTACTTTTTGATAACATATAGCATATAATAATGGCACTACCTCGAATAACCAGACAACAACTGCTAATAACACAGGCACAAGCTTAAATAACCAGACAACAACAGCAACGAACACAGGCAGTACGACCATTAACCAGACTACAATAGGAACTAATACAAGAACCACGTCTAATAAACAGATTACAACAGCAACAAACACAGTCTATACGTCAAATAACCCGACTACAAATTCAACTAACATAGGCAACACCTCCAAAAACCAGACTACACCAGTAATTACTACAAGCACAACCTCCAATTATCACACTACAAAAATACCTATTACTTCTTTTTAGGTATGATTTTTGATAACAAATAGCATCGTATAATGGGACTACATCTAATAAGCAGACAACAACGTCAACTAACACAGGCACTACCGCGAATAATCAGACAACACCAGCATCAAATCCAAGCACTACCTCCAATAACCAGACAACAACATCAACAAATACAGACACTACATCAAATAACCAAACAACAACTGCATCTAACACAGGCACAAAATCCAATAACCAGACAACAACAGCAACTAGCACTAGCACAACCTCTAATAACCAGATAACAACGTCAACCTACACAGGCACTACCGCGAATAATCAGACAACAACAGCATCAAATCCAAGCACTACCTCCAATAACCAGACAACAACATCAACAAATACAGACACTACATCGAATAACCAAACAACAACTGCATCTAACACAGGAACAAAATCCAATAACAATACAACAAGAGCAATTAACACAGGCTCTACGTCAAATAACCAGACAACAACTGCTAATAACACAGGCACAAGCTTTAATACCCAGTCAACATCAGCAACTAACACATACACAACGACCAATAACCAGAGAACAACTGCAACAAACAAAGGAATAACTACCAATAACAAAACTACGACTGCCAATAATACAAGCACTACCTCGAAGAACAATGCAACAACAGCGACTAACACAGGCTCTACGTCAAATAACCCGACTACTACTTTAACTAACACAGGCACCATGTCGAATAACCAGACTACACCAGTATTTACTACAAGCACAACCTCCAATAATCACACTACAAATTATCCAACAACTTCTTCAGGTTTGCTTTTGATAACAAATAGCATATAATAATGGCACTACATCGAATAACCAGACAACTATAGCAACTAACACAGGCACAACGACCAATAACCAGAGTACAACTGCAACAAACAATGGAATAACAACTAATAACAAAACTACTATAGCCAATAATACAAGCACTACCTCGAATAACAATACAACAACAGCAACTAACACAGGGACAACGACCAATAACCAGAGTACAACTGCAACAAATAATGGAATTACGACCAATAACAAAACTACTACATCCAATAATACAAGCACTACATCGAATAACCAGACAATAACTGCAACTAATACAGGCACTATCTCGAATAACCAGACAACAACTGCTAATAACACAGGCACAACCTTAAATAACCAGACAACATCGACAACTAAAACAGACACAACGACCAACAACCAGAGTACAACTGCAACAAACAAAGGAATAACGACCAATAACATAACTACGACAGCCAATAATACAAGCACTACTGGAAGAACAATGCAACAACAGCAACTAACACAGGCTCTACGTCAAATAACCAGACTACAACTTCAACTAACACAGGCACCACGTCGAATAACCAGACTACACCAGTAATTTCTACAAGAACAACCTTCAATAATCAGACTACAAATAAACCAACCAATTCTTCTTCAGGTTTGCTTTTTGATAACAAATAGCACATAATAATGGCACTACATCTAATAACCCGACTACAACTTCAGATAACACAGGCACCACGTCGAATAACCAGACTACATTAGTAATAACTACAAGCTCAACCACCAATAATCAGACTACAAATAAACAAACTACTTCTTCTTCAGGTTTACTTTTTGATAACATATAGCATATAATAATGGCACTACCTCGAATAACCAGACAACAACTGCTAATAACACAGGCACAAGCTTAAATAACCAGACAACAACAGCAACGAACACAGGCAGTACGACCATTAACCAGACTACAATAGGAACTAATACAAGAACCACGTCTAATAAACAGATTACAACAGCAACAAACACAGTCTATACGTCAAATAACCCGACTACAAATTCAACTAACATAGGCAACACCTCCAAAAACCAGACTACACCAGTAATTACTACAAGCACAACCTCCAATTATCACACTACAAAAATACCTATTACTTCTTCTTTAGGTATGATTTTTGATAACAAATAGCATCGTATAATGGGACTACATCTAATAAGCAGACAACAACGTCAACTAACACAGGCACTACCGCGAATAATCAGACAACACCAGCATCAAATCCAAGCACTACCTCCAATAACCAGACAACAACATCAACAAATACAGACACTACATCAAATAACCAAACAACAACTGCATCTAACACAGGCACAAAATCCAATAACCAGACAACAACAGCAACTAGCACTAGCACAACCTCTAATAACCAGATAACAACGTCAACCTACACAGGCACTACCGCGAATAATCAGACAACAACAGCATCAAATCCAAGCACTACCTCCAATAACCAGACAACAACATCAACAAATACAGACACTACATCGAATAACCAAACAACAACTGCATCTAACACAGGAACAAAATCCAATAACAATACAACAAGAGCAATTAACACAGGCTCTACGTCAAATAACCAGACAACAACTGCTAATAACACAGGCACAAGCTTTAATACCCAGTCAACATCAGCAACTAACACATACACAACGACCAATAACCAGAGAACAACTGCAACAAACAAAGGAATAACTACCAATAACAAAACTACGACTGCCAATAATACAAGCACTACCTCGAAGAACAATGCAACAACAGCGACTAACACAGGCTCTACGTCAAATAACCCGACTACTACTTTAACTAACACAGGCACCATGTCGAATAACCAGACTACACCAGTATTTACTACAAGCACAACCTCCAATAATCACACTACAAATTATCCAACAACTTCTTCAGGTTTGCTTTTTGATAACAAATAGCATATAATAATGGCACTACATCGAATAACCAGACAACTATAGCAACTAACACAGGCACAACGACCAATAACCAGAGTACAACTGCAACAAACAATGGAATAACAACTAATAACAAAACTACTATAGCCAATAATACAAGCACTACCTCGAATAACAATACAACAACAGCAACTAACACAGGGACAACGACCAATAACCAGAGTACAACTGCAACAAATAATGGAATTACGACCAATAACAAAACTACTACATCCAATAATACAAGCACTACATCGAATAACCAGACAATAACTGCAACTAATACAGGCACTATCTCGAATAACCAGACAACAACTGCTAATAACACAGGCACAACCTTTAAATAACCAGACAACATCGACAACTAAAACAGACACAACGACCAACAACCAGAGTACAACTGCAACAAACAAAGGAATAACGACCAATAACATAACTACGACAGCCAATAATACAAGCACTACCTGGAAGAACAATGCAACAACAGCAACTAACACAGGCTCTACGTCAAATAACCAGACTACAACTTCAACTAACACAGGCACCACGTCGAATAACCAGACTACACCAGTAATTTCTACAAGAACAACCTTCAATAATCAGACTACAAATAAACCAACCAATTCTTCTTCAGGTTTGCTTTTTGATAACAAATAGCACATAATAATGGCACTACATCTAATAACCGACTACAACTTCAGATAACACAGGCACCACGTCGAATAACCAGACTACATTAGTAATAACTACAAGCTCAACCACCAATAATCAGACTACAAATAAACAAACTACTTCTTCTTCAGGTTTACTTTTTGATAACATATAGCATATAATAATGGCACTACCTCGAATAACCAGACAACAACAGCAACGAACACAGGCAGTACGACCATTAACCAGACTACAATAGGAACTAATACAAGAACCACGTCTAATAAACAGATTACAACAGCAACAAACACAGTCTATACGTCAAATAACCCGACTACAAATTCAACTAACATAGGCAACACCTCCAAAAACCAGACTACACCAGTAATTACTACAAGCACAACCTCCAATTATCACACTACAAAAATACCTATTACTTCTTCTTTAGGTATGATTTTTGATAACAAATAGCATCGTATAATGGGACTACATCTAATAAGCAGACAACAACGTCAACTAACACAGGCACTACCGCGAATAATCAGACAACACCAGCAACAAATCCAAGCACTACCTCCAATAACCAGACAACAACATCAACAAATACAGACACTACATCAAATAACCAAACAACAACTGCATCTAACACAGGCACAAAATCCAATAACCAGACAACAACAGCAACTAGCACTAGCACAACCTCTAATAACCAGATAACAACGTCAACCTACACAGGCACTACCGCGAATAATCAGACAACAACAGCATCAAATCCAAGCACTACCTCCAATAACCAGACAACAACATCAACAAATACAGACACTACATCGAATAACCAAACAACAACTGCATCTAACACAGGAACAAAATCCAATAACAATACAACAAGAGCAATTAACACAGGCTCTACGTCAAATAACCAGACAACAACTGCTAATAACACAGGCACAAGCTTTAATACCCAGTCAACATCAGCAACTAACACATACACAACGACCAAATAACCAGAGAACAACTGCCAACAAACAAAGGAAAACTACAATAACAAAACTACGACTGCCAAAATACAAGCACTACCTCGAAGAACAATGCAACAACAGCGACTAACACAGGCTCTACGTCAAATAACCCGACTACTACTTTAACTAACACAGGCACCATGTCGAATAACCAGACTACACCAGTATTTACTACAAGCACAACCTCCAATAATCACACTACAAATTATCCAACAACTTCTTCAGGTTTGCTTTTTATAACAAATAGCATATAATAATGGCACTACATCGAATAACCAGACAACTATAGCAACTAACACAGGCACAACGACCAATAACCAGAGTACAACTGCAACAAACAATGGAATAACAACTAATAACAAAACTACTATAGCCAATAATACAAGCACTACCTCGAATAACAATACCAACAACAGCAACTAAACAGGACAACGACCAATAACCAGATACAACTGCAACAAATAATGGAATTACGACCAATAACAAAACTACTACATCCAATAATACAAGCACTACATCGAATAACCAGACAATAACTGCAACTAATACAGGCACTATCTCGAATAACCAGACAACAACTGCTAATAACACAGCACAACCTTAAATAACCAGACAACATCGACAACTAAAACAGACACAACGACCAACAACCAGAGTACAACTGCAACAAACAAAGGAATAACGACCAATAACATAACTACGACAGCCAATAATACAAGCACTACCTGGAAGAACAATGCAACAACAGCAACTAACACAGGCTCTACGTCAAATAACCAGACAACAACTTCAACTAACACAGGCACCACGTCGAATAACCAGACTACACCAGTAATTTCTACAAGAACAACCTTCAATAATCAGACTACAAATAAACCAACCAATTCTTCTTCAGGTTTGCTTTTTGATAACAAATAGCACATAATAATGGCACTACATCTAATAACCCGACTACAACTTCAGATAACACAGGCACCACGTCGAATAACCAGACTACATTAGTAATAACTACAAGCTCAACCACAATAATCAGACTACAAATAAACAAACTACTTCTTCTTCAGGTTTACTTTTTGATAACATATAGCATATAATAATGGCACTACCTCGAATAACCAGACAACAACTGCTAATAACACAGGCACAAGCTTAAATAACCAGACAACAACAGCAACGAACACAGGCAGTACGACCATTAACCAGACTACAATAGGAACTAATACAAGAACCACGTCTAATAAACAGATTACAACAGCAACAAACACAGTCTATACGTCAAATAACCCGACTACAAATTCAAACTAACATAGCAACACCTCCAAAAAACCAGACTACACCAGTAATTACTACAAGCACAACCTCCAATTATCACACTCAAAAATACCTATTACTTCTTCTTTAGGTATGATTTTTTGATAACAAATAGCATCGTATAATGGACTACATCTAATAAGCAGACAACAACGTCAACTAACACAGCACTACCGCGAATAATCAGACAACACCAGCATCAAATCAAAGCACTACCTCCAATAACCAGACAAACAACATCAACAAATACAGACACTACATCAAATAACCAAACAACAACTGCATCTAACACAGGCACAAAATCCAATAACCAGACAACAACAGCAACTAGCACTAGCACAACCTCTAATAACCAGATAACAACGTCAACCACACAGGCACTACGCGAATAATCAGACAACACAGCATCAAATCCAAGCACTACCTCCAATAACCAGACAAACAACATCAACAAATACAGACACTACATCGAATAACCAAACAACAACTGCATCTAACACAGGAACAAAATCCAATAACAATACAACAAGAGCAATTAACACAGGCTCTACGTCAAATAACCAGACAACAAACTGCTAATAACACAGGCACAAGCTTTAATACCCAGTCAACATCAGCAACTAACACATACACACGACCAATAACCAGAGAACAACTGCAACAAACAAAGGAATAACTACCAATAACAAAAACTACGACTGCCAATAATACAAGCACTACCTCGAAGAAACAATGCAACAACAGCGACTAACACAGGCTCTACGTCAAATAACCCGACTACTACTTTAACTAACACAGGCACCATGTCGAATAACCAGACTACACCAGTATTTACTACAAGCACAACCTCCAATAATCACACTACAAATTATCCAACAACTATCTTCAGGTTTGCTTTTTGAAACAAATAGCATATAATAATGGCACTACATCGAATAACCAGACAACTATAGCAACTAACACAGCACAACGACCAATAACCAGAGTACAACTGCAACAAACAATGGAATAACAAACTAATAACAAAACTACTATAGCCAATAATACAAGCACTACCTCGAATAACAATACAACAACAGCAACTAACACAGGACAACGACCAATAACCAGAGTACAACTGCAACAAATAATGGAATTACGCACAATAACAAAACAAACTACATCCAATAATACAAGCACTACATCGAATAGACAAAACTGCAACTAATACAGGCACTATCTCGAATAACCAGACAACAACTGCTAATAACACAGGCACAAGCTTAAATAACCAGACAACAACAGCAACGAACACAGGCAGTACGACCATTAACCAGACTACAATAGGAACTAATACAAGAACCACGTCTAATAAACAGATTACAACAGCAACAAACACAGTCTATACGTCAAATAACGCGACTACAAATTCAACTAACATAGGCAACACCTCCAAAAAACCAGACTACACCAGTAATTACTACAAGCACAACCTCCAATTATCACACTACAAAAATACCTATTACTTCTTCTTTAGGTATGATTTTTGATAACAAATAGCATCGTATAATGGGACTACATCTAATAAGCAGACAACAACGTCAACTAACACAGGCACTTACGCGAATAATCAGACAACACCAGCAACAAATCCAAGCACTACCTCCAATAACCAGACAACAACATCAACAAATACAGACACTACATCAAATAACCAAACAACAACTGCATCTAACACAGGCCACAAAATCCAATAACCAGACAACAACAGCAAACTAGCACTAGCACAACCTCTAATAACCAGATAACAACGTCAACCTACACAGGCACTACCGCGAATAATCAGACAACAACAGCATCAAATCAAGCACTACCTCCAATAACCAGACAAACAACATCAACAAATACAGACACTACATCGAATAACCAAACAACAACTGCATCTAACACAGGAACAAATCCAATAACAATACAACAAGAGCAATTAACACAGGCTCTACGTCAAATAACCAGACAACAACTGCTAATAACACAGGCACAAGCTTTAATACCCAGTCAACATCAGCAACTAACACATACACAACGACCAATAACCAGGAGAACAACTGCAACAAACAAAGGAATAACTACCAATAACAAAACTACGACTGCCAATAATACAAGCACTACCTCGAAAAACAATGCAACAACAGCGACTAACACAGGCTCTACGTCAAATAACCCGACTACTACTTTAACTAACACAGGCACCATGTCGAATAACCAGACTACACCAGTATTTACTACAAGCACAACCTCCAATAATCACACTACAAATATATCCAACAACTTCTTCAGGTTTGCTTTTTGATAACAAATAGCATATAATAATGGCACTACATCGAATAACCAGACAACTATTAGCAACTAACACAGGCACAACGACCAATAACCAGAGTACAACTGCAACAAACAATGGAATAACAACTAATAACAAAAACTACTATAGCCAATAATACAAGCACTACCTCGAATAACAATACAACAACAGCAACTAACACAGGGACAACGACCAATAACCAGAGTACAACTGCAACAAATAATGGAATTACGACCAATAACAAAACTACTACATCCAATAATACAAGCACTACATCGAATAACCAGACAATAACTGCAACTAATACAGGCACTATCTCGAATAACCAGACAACAACTGCTAATAACACAGGCACAACCTTAAATAACCAGACAACATCGACAACTAAAACAGACACAACGACCAACAACCAGAGTACAACTGCAACAAACAAAGGAATAACGACCAATAACATAACTACGACAGCCAATAATACAAGCACTACCTGGAAGAACAATGCAACAACAGCAACTAACACAGGCTCTACGTCAAATAACCAGACTACAACTTCAACTAACACAGGCACCACGTCGAATAACCAGACTACACCAGTAATTTCTACAAGAACAACCTTCAATAATCAGACTACAAATAAACCAACCAATTCTTCTTCAGGTTTGCTTTTTGATAACAAATAGCACATAATAATGGCACTACATCTAATAACCCGACTACAACTTCAGATAACACAGGCACCACGTCGAATAACCAGACTACATTAGTAATAACTACAAGCTCAACCACCAATAATCAGACTACAAATAAACAAACTACTTCTTCTTCAGGTTTACTTTTTGATAACATATAGCATATAATAATGGCACTACCTCGAATAACCAGACAACAACTGCTAATAACACAGGCACAAGCTTAAATAACCAGACAACAACAGCAACGAACACAGGCAGTACGACCATTAACCAGACTACAATAGGAACTAATACAAGAACCACGTCTAATAAACAGATTACAACAGCAACAAACACAGTCTATACGTCAAATAACCCGACTACAAATTCAACTAACATAGGCAACACCTCCAAAAACCAGACTACACCAGTAATTACTACAAGCACAACCTCCAATTATCACACTACAAAAAATACCTATTACTTCTTCTTTAGGTATGATTTTTGATAACAAATAGCATCGTATAATGGGACTACATCTAATAAGCAGACAACAACGTCAACTAACACAGGCACTACCGCGAATAATCAGACAACACCAGCATCAAATCCAAGCACTACCTCCAATAACCAGACAACAACATCAACAAATACAGACACTACATCAAATAACCAAACAACAACTGCATCTAACACAGGCACAAAATCCAATAACCAGACAACAACAGCAACTAGCACTAGCACAACCTCTAATAACCAGATAACAACGTCAACCTACACAGGCACTACCGCGAATAATCAGACAACAACAGCATCAAATCCAAGCACTACCTCCAATAACCAGACAACAACATCAACAAATACAGACACTACATCGAATAACCAAACAACAACTGCATCTAACACAGGAACAAAATCCAATAACAATACAACAAGAGCAATTAACACAGGCTCTACGTCAAATAACCAGACAACAACTGCTAATAACACAGGCACAAGCTTTAATACCCAGTCAACATCAGCAACTAACACATACACAACGACCAATAACCAGAGAACAACTGCAACAAACAAAGGAATAACTACCAATAACAAAACTACGACTGCCAATAATACAAGCACTACCTCGAAGAACAATGCAACAACAGCGACTAACACAGGCTCTACGTCAAATAACCCGACTACTACTTTAACTAACACAGGCACCATGTCGAATAACCAGACTACACCAGTATTTACTACAAGCACAACCTCCAATAATCACACTACAAATTATCCAACAACTTCTTCAGGTTGCTTTTTTGATAACAAATAGCATATAATAATGGCACTACATCGAATAACCAGACAACTATAGCAACTAACACAGGCACAACGACCAATAACCAGAGTACAACTGCAACAAACAATGGAATAACAACTAATAACAAAACTACTATAGCCAATAATACAAGCACTACCTCGAATAACAATACAACAACAGCAACTAACACAGGGACAACGACCAATAACCAGAGTACAACTGCAACAAATAATGGAATTACGACCAATAACAAAACTACTACATCCAATAATACAAGCACTACATCGAATAACCAGACAATAACTGCAACTAATACAGGCACTATCTCGAATAACCAGACAACAACTGCTAATAACACAGGCACAACCTTAAATAACCAGACAACATCGACAACTAAAACAGACACAACGACCAACAACCAGAGTACAACTGCAACAAACAAAGGAATAACGACCAATAACATAACTACGACAGCCAATAATACAAGCACTACCTGGAAGAACAATGCAACAACAGCAACTAACACAGGCTCTACGTCAAATAACCAGACTACAACTTCAACTAACACAGGCACCACGTCGAATAACCAGACTACACCAGTAATTTCTACAAGAACAACCTTCAATAATCAGACTACAAAAAACCAACCAATTCTTCTTCAGGTTTGCTTTTTGATAACAAATAGCACATAATAATGGCACTACATCTAATAACCCGACTACAACTTCAGATAACACAGGCACCACGTCGAATAACCAGACTACATTAGTAATAACTACAAGCTCAACCACCAATAATCAGACTACAAATAAACAAACTACTTCTTCTTCAGGTTTACTTTTTGATAACATATAGCATATAATAATGGCACTACCTCGAATAACCAGACAACAACTGCTAATAACACAGGCACAAGCTTAAATAACCAGACAACAACAGCAACGAACACAGGCAGTACGACCATTAACCAGACTACAATAGGAACTAATACAAGAACCACGTCTAATAAACAGATTACAACAGCAACAAACACAGTCTATACGTCAAATAACCCGACTACAAATTCAACTAACATAGGCAACACCTCCAAAAACCAGACTACACCAGTAATTACTACAAGCACAACCTCCAATTATCACACTACAAAAATACCTATTACTTCTTCTTTAGGTATGATTTTTGATAACAAATAGCATCGTATAATGGGACTACATCTAATAAGCAGACAACAACGTCAACTAACACAGGCACTACCGCGAATAATCAGACAACACCAGCATCAAATCCAAGCACTACCTCCAATAACCAGACAACAACATCAACAAATACAGACACTACATCAAATAACCAAACAAACAACTGCATCTAACACAGGCACAAAATCCAATAACCAGACAACAACAGCAACTAGCACTAGCACAACCTCTAATAACCAGATAACAACGTCAACCTACACAGGCACTACCGCGAATAATCAGACAACAACAGCATCAAATCCAAGCACTACCTCCAATAACCAGACAACAACATCAACAAATACAGACACTACATCGAATAACCAAACAACAACTGCATCTAACACAGGAACAAAATCCAATAACAATACAACAAGAGCAATTAACACAGGCTCTACGTCAAATAACCAGACAACAACTGCTAATAACACAGGCACAAGCTTTAATACCCAGTCAACATCAGCAACTAACACATACACAACGACCAATAACCAGAGAACAACTGCAACAAACAAAGGAATAACTACCAATAACAAAACTACGACTGCCAATAATACAAGCACTACCTCGAAGAACAATGCAACAACAGCGACTAACACAGGCTCTACGTCAAATAACCCGACTACTACTTTAACTAACACAGGCACCATGTCGAATAACCAGACTACACCAGTATTTACTACAAGCACAACCTCCAATAATCACACTACAAATTATCCAACAACTTCTTCAGGTTTGCTTTTGATAACAAATAGCATATAATAATGGCACTACATCGAATAACCAGACAACTATAGCAACTAACACAGGCACAACGACCAATAACCAGAGTACAACTGCAACAAACAATGGAATAACAACTAATAACAAAACTACTATAGCCAATAATACAAGCACTACCTCGAATAACAATACAACAACAGCAACTAACACAGGGACAACGACCAATAACCAGAGTACAACTGCAACAAATAATGGAATTACGACCAATAACAATACTACATCCAATAATACAAGCACTACATCGAATAACCAGACAATAACTGCAACTAATACAGGCACTATCTCGAATAACCAGACAACAACTGCTAATAACACAGGCACAACCTTAAATAACCAGACAACATCGACAACTAAAACAGACACAACGACCAACAACCAGAGTACAACTGCAACAAACAAAGGAATAACGACCAATAACATAACTACGACAGCCAATAATACAAGCACTACCTGGAAGAACAATGCAACAACAGCAACTAACACAGGCTCTACGTCAAATAACCAGACTACAACTTCAACTAACACAGGCACCACGTCGAATAACCAGACTACACCAGTAATTTCTACAAGAACAACCTTCAATAATCAGACTACAAATAAACCAACCAATTCTTCTTCAGGTTTGCTTTTTGATAACAAATAGCACATAATAATGGCACTACATCTAATAACCCGACTACAACTTCAGATAACACAGGCACCACGTCGAATAACCAGACTACATTAGTAATAACTACAAGCTCAACCACCAATAATCAGACTACAAATAAACAAACTACTTCTTCTTCAGGTTTACTTTTTGATAACATATAGCATATAATAATGGCACTACCTCGAATAACCAGACAACAACTGCTAATAACACAGGCACAAGCTTAAATAACCAGACAACAACAGCAACGAACACAGGCAGTACGACCATTAACCAGACTACAATAGGAACTAATACAAGAACCACGTCTAATAAACAGATTACAACAGCAACAAACACAGTCTATACGTCAAATAACCCGACTACAAATTCAACTAACATAGGCAACACCTCCAAAAACCAGACTACACCAGTAATTACTACAAGCACAACCTCCAATTATCACACTACAAAAATACCTATTACTTCTTCTTTAGGTATGATTTTTGATAACAAATAGCATCGTATAATGGGACTACATCTAATAAGCAGACAACAACGTCAACTAACACAGGCACTACCGCGAATAATCAGACAACACCAGCATCAAATCCAAGCACTACCTCCAATAACCAGACAACAACATCAACAAATACAGACACTACATCAAATAACCAAACAACAACTGCATCTAACACAGGCACAAAATCCAATAACCAGACAACAACAGCAACTAGCACTAGCACAACCTCTAATAACCAGATAACAACGTCAACCTACACAGGCACTACCGCGAATAATCAGACAACAACAGCATCAAATCCAAGCACTACCTCCAATAACCAGACAACAACATCAAACAAATACAGACACTACATCGAATAACCAAACAACAACTGCATCTAACACAGGAACAAAATCCAATAACAACAACAACAGCAACTAAACACAGGCCTACGTCAATAACCAGACAACAACGTCAATACACAGGCCAACTAATACCCAGTCAATAATCAGACAACAACACATACAAACAGCACTACCTCCAATAACCAGACACAACTGCAAACAAACAACACTACATCGAATAACCAAACAACAACTCACTCTAAACAGGATCAGATCCAAGAACAATAACAAGAGCGACTTAACACAGGCTCTACGTCAAATACAGACAACAACTGCTAATAACACAGGCACAAGTTTTTAATACCTCAGTCAACATCAGCAACTAACCATACACAACGAAAAACCAGAGAACAACTGCAACAAACAAAGGAATAACTACCAATAACAAAACTACGACTGCCAATACAAGCACTACCTCGAATAGACAATGCAACAACAGCGACTAACACAGGCTCTACGTCAAATAACCCGACTACTACTTTATACTAACACAGGCACCATGTCGAATAACCAGACTACAACCAGTATTTACTACAAGCACAAACCTCCAATAATCACACTACAAATTATCCAACAACTTCTTCAGGTTTGCTTTTTGATAACAAATAGCATATAATAATGGCACTACATCGAATAACCAGACAACTATAGCAACTAACACAGCACAACGACCAATAACCAGAGTACAACTGCAACAAACATGGAATACAATAAATAACAAAATACTATAGCCAATAATACAAGCACTACTCGAATAACAATACAACACAGCAACTAACACAGGCTCTACGTCAAATAACCCGACTACAACTTCAACTAACACAGGCACCACGTCGAATAACCAGACTACACAAGTAATTTCTACAAGAACAACCTTCAATAATCAGACTACAAATAAACAACCAATTCTTCTTCAGGTTTGCTTTTTGATAACAAATAGCACATAATAATGAACTACATCTAATAACCCGACTACAACTTCAGATAACACAGGCACCACGTCGAAATAACCAGACTACATTAGTAATAACTACAAGCTCAACCGAATAATCAGACTACAAATAAACAAACTACTTCTTCTTCAGGTTTACTTTTTGATAACATATAGCATATAATAATGGCACTACTCGAATAACCAGACAACAACTGCTAATAACACAGGGCACAAGCTTAAATAACCAGACAACAACAGCAACGAACACAGGCAGTACGACCATTAACCAGACTACATAGGAACTCAATACAAGAACCACGTCTAATAAACGATTACAACAGCAACAAACACAGTCTATACGTCAAATAACCCGACTACAAATTCAACTAACATAGGCAACACCTCCAAAAACCAGACTACACAGTAATTACTACAAGCACAACCTCCAATTATCACACTACAAAAATACCTATTACTTCTTCTTTAGGTATGATTTTTTGATAACAAATAGCATGTATAATGGGACTACATCTAATAAGCAGACAACAACGTCAACTAACACAGGCACTACCGCGAATAATCAGACAACACCAGCATCAAATCCAAGCACTACCTCCATAACCAGACCAACACCATCAACAAATACAGACACTACATCAAATAACCAAACAACAACTGCATCTAACACAGGCACAAAATCAATAACCAGACAACAACAGCAACTAGCACTAGCACACCTCTAATAACCAGATAACAACGTCAACCTACACAGGCACTACCGCGAATAATCAGACAACAACAGCATCAAATCCAAGCACTACCTCCAATAACCAGACAAACATCAACAATACAGACACTACATCAATAACCAAACAACAACTGCATCTAACACAGGCACAAAATCCAATAACCAGACAACAACAGCAACTAGCACTAGCACAACCTCTAATAACCAGATAACAACGTCAACCTACACAGGCACATACCCGCGAATTAATCAGACAACAACATCATCAAATCCAAGCACTACTCCAATAACCAGACAACAACATCAACAATACAGACACTACATCGAATAACCAAACAACAACTTCATCTAACACAGGACAAAATCCAATAACATACAACAAGAGCAATTAACACAGGCTCTACGTCAAATAACCAGACAACAACTGCTAATAACACAGGCACAAGCTTTAATACTCCAGTCAACATCAGCAACTAACACATACACAACGACCAATAACCAGAGAAACTGCAACAAACAAAGGAATAACTACCAATAACAAAACTACGACTGGCCAATAATACAAGCACTACCTCGAAGAACAATGCAACAACAGCGACTAACACAGGCTCTACGTCAAATAACCCGACTACTACTTTAACTAACACAGGCACCATGTCGAATAACCAGACTACACCAGTATTTACTACAAGCACAACCTCCAATAATCACACTACAAATTATCCAACAACTTCTTCAGGTTTGCTTTTTTGATAACAAATAGCATATAATAATGGCACTACATCGAATAACCAGACAACTATAGCAACTAACACAGGCACAACGACCAATAACCAGAGTACAACTGCAACAAACAATGGAATAACAACTAATAACAAAACTACTATAGCCAATAATACAAGCACTACCTCGAATAACAATACAACAACAGCAACTAACACAGGGCTCTACGACCAATAACCAGACTACAACTTCAACTATCACAGGCACCACGTCGAATAACCAGACTACACAAGTAATTTCTACAAGAACAACCTTCAATAATCAGACTACAAATAAACCAACCAATTCTTCTTCAGGTTTGCTTTTTGATAACAAATAGCACATAATAATGGCACTACCTCGAATAACCAGACAACAACTGCTAATAACACAGGCACAAGCTTAAATAACCAGATAACAACAGATGCTAACACACCTACTACATCTAATACTCATACAAGAGCATATAATACAAGCACAGCATCGAATAACCAGTCTACAAATAATCCAACTACTAATTTATCATCTTATACTACTATTTCAGATTCTACACATTTTTTTAATAGTTAAAATTCTATAATTTTTTAGCTACTATTTTTTCGAATTCTACTTTTTCTACACCTTTTATTCCTTCTGGTTTTTTTGGATTTTATCATTTTAGACAATTTTAGTCTATCTTCAAAGCTTCTTGCAATTATTCTTCCAATTGTTTTTATCATTCTTTTTTCTATAATACTCTTTTTTCTGTCGGCGTCGGTTATTATTTTTTTTATTTTAGACGTAATAGGCGTAATTTCAATAAATCCTTCGTTTTGAATAATTCGTTTTTCGAATTTTCGACTTATCTGTGATTTATTTGACTAATCAAAGTTATTTTTGGTTCATTTAACTTTTTTTAATTACAATTAAATTTATTTGCTCATTCTTTTTTTAATTATTGATCTGCACTCGAACTGAAGAAAAACTAAGAAATTGATGACCCATTCAGTACAATCTGTTGTTGCAAATGAATTTGTGGGGATTCGTGTGGACACGTCGATCCAAGAAGAGAAGATTGAGTTAGACGAGCGTTATTATTATTATAAAAACATGCAATGTCCTTTCGATTCGATTGAGTAAAACTCTCTCGAGTTGGTAAAAATGTTGAAAGGAAAAAAGGATAAGGTTCACTTGCGTTACCTGATGGTATGAATATAATTCTTGCCATATCCGAGAATGTTGTGGCAGCTGACCCAAAAGAATAGTCGAGGCAGGTTGTCATGCAGGTATGTAGCAGGCTGACCCAAATTCCCTGGAATGGTTGGCCATCTTGGCGGAGCTCTGCAGTGGCAGATTCAGTACTGCTATATCTGTGAGTGAACTCAAGAAAATGGCTGTAGGCGAAGAGGGTACTGGTCTAAAGGCGCGGTGACCGGATGACCACAACTGTCATAGAGAGCACGAGCACCGGAGCTGTGATACGTTGCAGCTCAAGCATGTATATGAGGTCTTTGCGCAGAATTTCTCTGCAGCGGCAGATGTCCCACTTGAGGACCTTAGATTTACCCGCAAGATCCCTCATTGTAAGGTTAACTGATTAGTGTTGACCTGTATGAATAAGGCTGTGGCTTATGCGATGGAGGCTAAGTTAGTAGGGTCAACGGGTGACATCTCCCTAGTGCTGTATGCAGCACAGATCATCTATGAGAATTTGACGGACAAGCCAAGACCACCCAGTAAATGGAGGGAGCAGATCTGTGCCAAGATTGCTTGGAGACAGACTGAGCTGGAAGCACTGAAGGGGCACATAAGTAGTGTGGCGAGAGGGGTTAGAAAAAAAGCACTGCCTATAGTAAAGTGGCTAATTAGTAAACTCCGTGTTCCCAAATGGGACCTCAAAGAGTTGAGGAGGGCAAAGGTGGAGTTAGAGGGGCAATAATGGTGTATAAGAGGAAACTCTATACACATGAAAGTCGGTGTAAGAGAAGGAGAGAAAATAATCTGTTTGAGTTTAATCGCAGATTGTTTTACCGTCGCCTACACGAAAATGGCCATAGTGTATGTTCCCAGCAGGACGCGGAAATGCTTTCCACATGGGGTAGTATGTGGGAGGCTAAACCACGCAGAGGAAATGCGTGGAATGTCCCGTACAGCGCCGCTCCTTTCTTGGCGGAATCTTGCGGAATTTTCGATTTTCGCAAGAAATTTGAGGCGGTAGTGAGACATCTCCCTGATTGGAAGACGACCGGGGTCGATAAAGTTTATAATTTCTTTATCAAAAGATGCACTTCATTACACGAGTCTATGTGTCGTGTATTACAGAAAAGCATCACTAACCCGGAAACGATTCCTGATTGGGCATGCACAGGGACAACTTATTTGATCCCAAAGCTGGACAACCCCCAGTCTGCTGCAGATTATCGACCGATAACCTGCATGCCAACCCTGTATAAGCTGATGACCAAATTGGTGGCTAATGAGGTCAGGAGCTTTGTAGAAGCAAATGGGATTCTCTCCGAGAATCAGTTGGGAACTGTGCGAAATTGTCAGGGGGCAAAAGAGCAGGCTTTGATCAACAAATGCCTTTCTGTGTCTCACGGAAACTCACTTTTGTCTATGATGTGAAGAAGGCTTACGATTCAGTTGATCATTCTTACCTTGTCGAGTGCCTACACAGTCTGTGTATGCCTGTGTGGTTCATCAGCTTTGTAGTGGCTGTGATGAATAGGTGGAGTATTCATCTGAACTATAATAGGCACCGGATAGGCGAGGTAAATCAAGAGGGGGATCCTTCAGGGGATAGCATGTCTCCGCTGCTCTTTGTTCTCTGTTTGGAGCCATTGATTCGCCGCCTCAATGACCGGTTTGAGCAAATACCAGTTCATTGTGAGGGGGTTGTTTCAGTACAAATCACCTTCTTTTTATCGATGACCTGAAGATGTATGCCCGAACAGTCGAGGAGCTCTACTCCATGGGGATCTGTGTCAAGGAATTTTTTGAGAGTATAGGACTAGATTTGAATTATTAAAAGTATGCGATAACACGCAAGTATGTAGCGAGTTAGTAAGAGTCCTAGAGAAACACGAAGGATGTATGTATCTGGGTGTTACCGAAACTCCAAAGTCCCTTATAATGCCTGAGACAAAGCGACAAATTACTGATGGCATCTGTAAAAGAGCAGCGTTATTGTGTAAGACGTCTCTGAATGCAAGGAATTTGTTCCTAGCATTAAATGAGTATGCTGTTTCGCTGCTAAACTACTACATAGGTGTTGTGGAGTTTGAGCCCAAAGAGTATGATGAGATGGATGTTATGATCCGTGGAGTACTCAGAGAGAACCTTGTCCATCTGCTGGCAGCCAATAAGGAGAGACTATGTTTACCCCGTGATAATAATTTGATGGAAAAGATCAACTTAAAAAGCCTTCATAAGGTCCTCTTCAGAGCATTGGACAACTCACATGTCGACCTAAAGTCGTCAACAATATGGCTAAAATACGTTGACAACTCACCTCGATCGGAAACGCTGTACACGTATATGCAGACCGCAATATTTTTTGGGATCGATCAACAAACACATGTCCCCATTGTAAGTCAAGAAGCATGTCGGTTGATCATTTAGCCACTCGATGTGGATCCATGCTCTGCCACGACTGTGTGGAAGCATAACGAGGTAGTAAGGAGTCTTCATCTTCTACTATGCAATAAGTATGGTATCCGCCACACCAGAAAGTTGCGGACTCATAAGGTGCAATCTGTAGTAGAGAACACCAGAGTTCAAATTAAGGTAGACAGTGTTATCCGTACCTCGGTGCTAGTCAAGCACGATAAACCGGACATTGTGGTACACGATAAGGAGTCTGGCCAATTCCTTATCATAGAAGTTGACATCACGTCTCAAGACCGTTTGCAGACTGTGGAGGTGGAGAAAAAAAGGAAGTATGATTTCGCTTGCAAACGAGATGGGGCAGATGCTTGGTTGCAAGGTCCTCGTTATTCCTATAGTAATGACGTGGGAAGGAATTGCAACAAAGTACTACAATGGTTATCTGAAGCAGTTGGGGGTAGATAGGAAGCTCCAGGCCTATCTACAGTCCACTGTATTAAAGCGGACCTTAGAGAGCCGGACACTGGAGTATAGGAGGCAGAGCCCGGAGATGCCATATGGGTAGAGGGTTCAATTAGACAAGGCTAATCGAGTTTAAGAATGATCCAAATCCTTCTATCTAACACAGAGCTCGTTGTGAGAGTTTGAAAAACCTACTCAAGAAAATTTGAAACAAACACTCCTCAAGGAGACTCCCTCTCTCCGCTACTATTCACAATATACTTGAAGGCCGCTATGAGGGAACTGAGACCATTATATCAAGGAAAAATAGAAGAAGTGATTTATGCTGATGATGTCGACCTAATCTCTGGAGACAAAAAACTCCTGGAACATGTACTAGAAAAAGAACCAGATATACTTGGGAAATGGATTCTCACCGTGAACAAGGAAAAAACAGAACGGACAGAAATAAGACGAATGAATAACTCACTCGAAGGGACGAATGAATAACTCACTCGAAGAGCATTGGAGACACACAAAAAAACTTGGTTCCCTATTAGGAGATAGTGAAGATATCATACAGAGAAAAACCATGGCAATCCAAGATCTCGCGGAAAGGACTGTACAAAATGTGTGACTTTAAACCAATAAGTCTCGAGATCATAAGCTCTCGTTGGATACTCTTTGGTCACGTCCTGAGATTGGACCCGACATCCCCCCGGAATATTGCCATGGAAGATTACCTATAAATATTATGGCTCTCGTGAAAGTGCTATTAATAATAATAGAGACTATTTCACGATGCTCAGATTGTTTCAATGTGACTTTTCCAAGACATTCATTTATTGAATCAACAAGTATTCATCATCTGAGTAATAATGTGCTCCATATTAGGGACCTTACTCATTGAAAAAATTATATACTCTTGTGGAACTTTTATTCTCGTCCGTTTGAATCACTCTCATTTAAAAAGGTTTCTAGCCATAACAGTTTGCCCAATAAGTCCAACATAACAAATTTGTGTGTATATTTGAGTATTACCTTTGACTTGGGCACCTCACCAGGACCCTCCTTTTGGTAAATCTTTACCGATTAGTCTGTCTTACCTCAAAAAATTGTGTAGATGTACATACAAAATTCATACAAAATGTAGATGCAATTTTAACATCGCTGTAGCATTTTTACTATCGATATGATCTTAGGAAGATGTGATCCATACATTCCAATGTAATTTAGCTTTTTCATGACGTTGATTTTGTTCAGCCCAATACGTGCTTTCATAGGTTCAAGAGAAGGTCATCGCGCTAAAATGAGGAAACATGGCCATCTAACATGTAAAAGTTGATTCACGAGAATCAGATTAAAAGTTAGTTAATTAAAAGCTCGTTCGCGTTGTCCTGACTTGGTCGGGCTTCGCTTGAGACATACTTTCAACAATCCTCGTTGTCATTAATTTTCAGGACCTTCCTCGATCGCATTCGAATATCAACCAGGTCATCCACGGATTTGAAATTTTTTTCCGATCCTTTGGTAGTCTTCTTTAGGCATACTGGTAATGTCCATCTAGGCCTCCATCGGAAAGCAGGTCTTCCGTTCGGATTGAAATACTCTACACGGTGGGTTGCAGTTTAGTCTTAGGACATTCCCAAATAACCTCCATCTGGACTCCAAAATTTCATGGCTTGTTGGTTTAGCGTTTCATATTTTTTATAATTTTTATTTTATATTTTCCTCGGACATTGTATTTTTAGAATGGTCTAGACTGCCGCTGATGAAACGTATCAAGTTTATCCAGCTCTTGTTTACTTGTCCCTTATGTACCCAAGTTGTATAACAGAATGGACGGATAACGTGTTGTACAATTTTAGCCGTAGTCCGAGAGAGATCTATTAGTCGTCCCGGAGTAGCAATCAGAATGTCTGGGCATCTCACTCTATCGTTCGGTTGCGATCAAGGGGATGACCACCTAAAATAACCCACATGGACATACCAGTGACAACTGATATAGTAACGTGGTTATTCTGAATAACCAGTTCCCTTGTAGAGACTAAATGAGGAATTAAAAATCAACGTCTAATTTTATTGATGAAATAAAAGTGAATTTTTCTATGAAATTCTAATTTGGAAGATAAATTAAAGGAGTTACTCCGAAAAAATCCATCAGAAACGTAAGAATTTTTCTATTTGTGTTGATATCTCAGTGGATGGGATTTTCCATTATGACATAAATTTTTTTCCTTATCACTCGGAAATAATATACCTTAATTATAAGAAAATTCAGGGAAAAAGTATGAAAATGTGTTACATTTAAGACATTGATATGCGACAATGCATCAATTCACTAAAATGTTGTATTCGGAACTGGTATTCAATCAATTTCAACGTGTATGAGTTGTATTTTTTCCTTTTTATGTCAACTTGTCCAATTGATGATTTTTTTCCGTTTAAAAAATTTAATCAAAAAGAAAAATTGCATGAACTCTGAGGAATTGATCGAGAAGTTCCATCAGATAACATTTCTTATTAAGAACTAATTCCTTATTCCACAAGACAGGCTTATACGAGTTCTTCCAATTTTTAACAGACGGGAATCGATTCCAGAGATTATTGCATTCAATGCTTCCTTATTTCTGAAATTTCGCGCATCCTATGTCTTCAGAGTGAATCAACTAGGGAGACGAGAAGTTATATCCACGTTATAAGACATTAAGTGTATCTATATTAGAGTACCAGATCTACGTAATCAGCCCATTGGAAACTCAATATTACGTGAAGACTTAGAGATATTGAGAGAATTATATATATTTGAAATGAGCAAATATTGAATTTTCTCTACCATCTTTTATTTTCAAGTGGTAATTTCAAAGAATCTCGTCTTCCTAAAAAGTGAACTTATCATCCAAACACATATGAGTCTTTTCAAAATGCCTTTTATTGCTCAATTAAAGTTAAATCTGGGGGACAGTTGATGGGTCCTCCTCTGAAGGGTTTGGACGTCACCCGTCCACGGAGTCCCACATTAGCGATTCAGTACCTTCATGGAGATTTGAACCACCAGTGATCTTTGTGTATGATGGCATCCTTTTTTTAAAAGATGCCATAAATTAATAAAACACCCATTCTTATTTCAAAAAAACCAAAAATTAACGAAAAAGTAAGGGAAGTTGTTGATTTTGAGGAGTTCCTTTGTTGTATGGGCGAATTTGCATGCCCCCAAATCTGCAATGATTGTGCAACAGTATTAGTCACACATCCTTGTTCTATAATCTGTTGAATTCTCTTTTACTGGCATTTTGACTTTGCAATCGTGAACTTGATATTCCTTCCCAAATTCTCGACTCGAATTATTAAAGCAAATAGAAAATCGTAAAAAGTATCTGCAAACAAAAATTTATCGACTTTCCAATAACATTTGATAATTAGAAAAGCATCTCGTTTTATTAACCCACGTGCTAATTTTCTTTTCAAGTAATGGATATTTAGTTAGTGGTTTAGGGTGTGAGGTACTTCCATCCATGCATGAAATGTTAACTTTACTTTATGATGGATGAAGTCTCCTTTCTTCTTGTGAGCATGGACGAGGTGACCGATTCAGGAAACAAAATACTATGTTCAACAAGGAAATGTCGGATGATCAAAGTATTTGGTTTCAAAATCCTCTCGGCTTTGAAGATGTCTGTCTGAAGCAGTAAGAATAGGATTATAGTTAATGTAATACAATATATGTCCCTGATAATAACGGTGGTTCAGTTTGTGTGGGAGATGCTTAAACACTCTCTTAAGGACAATGAACCATCACACTGATCTTTAACGTTCTAATTATTGAGTGATTTTAAAATATACTCCAGATTTATATAGAGGCAAGCCGTGTTTATAAGAATTAACTCATGTTAGCCACGAGATTCCTTCACTTGCAGGAACCGGGGGTAAATAGAGAATTAACTGTTACTTTGAGAGATTAATACTCAATGAAATTTGATTTTGAGTAGTCAGAATTGAGTAAATTAATTGCGAATTTATTTAATCACAGCAAAACCTCTAAAATCTACCACTTTTAGAGGGTCCCATAAATTTAAGAAGCGGATTCGAGAGAAATATCGAATCTAACGTAAACTACCAGTACTGAACCTAACTTTGCAAATTATTTGCCAAAATTCACTCTCATAACTACTCATCCTATTTAAAAAATAAATTAATATTAGGGCAACCAGAAAATAGCGAAAAATTTAAAAAATAGGAAAAAGTAGCATTTTTCATTTCCCCGTCTAAATTAATAAATAGTGCCTATAGAACTTATAGATTATAGAATAGAATCAGTCATTAATATTTACGGCTCTAAAATTTCGATCTTTGTCATAATTTTGGATATTGTGAAATAATTCTATCGACCCAGGCATAACTGGTAGTACAACTTGGAAAATTTACATATACTGATTGTAAGAAACTTTACTTGAGTATTTAGAAATAGATTCAATTTAACAAGGATCTGTTTTGAAGTGAATCTGTTGTAGGTCCAAAAATGCTTTTTCTATTGAATGATCTTTACGTCCTGTTCTTAGAATTATGTCTATCAGCTCAAAATAATTAGCTGCAATAGTAAACTCTCATACAGTGTTGAACACAGTACAGATTTTTTTGTTTATAAAAATTTCAAATCCATAATTTGTTAAATAATCCCGTCGCCGCTATATTCTAAGTAACCCCGGGCTCACGAACTTGTAGGAGGCCAGCAGCTATTAAATAGGACGCCGCAGATGTCGGTCGCTCACATAGATCGATCATTCCTGGTTTTGCAGATGAACGTTGTACTAATTTACGACATTCAAAACAAGCGGTTGGAAATTCTCAACGGAAAAATCGAATAGAAATTTTTCCGTTTCTTGAACAAGAAATTCAAATATAGCATGAAGTAACTATTACGATTTAAACCAGTGGTTCTTAACGGGGGCACTGGAATTTTAATTTTTTTAATTATTATGACTATTTTCATTAGGTTTTATAAATCATTTATCACGTGCTTTTCTAATTAATTCTACTTTTCTTGTGTGTACTTTAAAAAAATTATTAACTGATATATTTATAAATATTTTCTAATTGTATTTAATATTTTATATATATGTGATAAAAAATTAAACCGAGGTATAAAAATCTTAAGGGACGACATAAAAATTTGCTTTAATAATTTAGAAAATTTAAAAATTTTTGATTGATATTTTTAATCCATTTGAAGCTGAAAACGTTAATACATTTCCAGAAATAACAGAAAATTTATTAATTCTAAAATATGACTTTGAAGCTAAAGTCATATTTGGCAAATGTGGATATCAACAAATCTCGGTTACTCATAGTTAAAATATCATCAATTGTGGAATGAAATCGAAACACTTATAATAGCATTTCCTACAACATATCAAGGCGAAATAGAATTTAGTGCAGTCTTCAATATTTTGACGAAAAAAAGGAATAAATTACAAATTGTGATTAGCGGAGATTTGAGACTAGGTCTGTCAGCTATGGAAGCTGACATAAAGGAATTGACAAATTCTCATCAAACACAAGGCAGTAACTACGCGACCGATTCGCGTTCTATCCCATTGTGGTCGAGACAACTCGAAGAATAAGTGGGAAATCGCTTCGCTTCCAAAAGAAACTTAAACGCATAGCTACACTAAAAAACCACGACGCATGTGAGACCCGGTGGCCTTTCCAGTTGATCTCTTTTGCAACCGTGAGAGGAAACGCAACGTCTGTAATGTCGGCGGGGACAACTTTGGCTGGATGAACTCCCGTGTCCCTCCCTGGGGACCCTTTAGGACGATGACTGTATTCGGATTGGGATCGCACAGCGCCTGGGAGTCGATGTATGCGTCGAACACCAATGTCGTTGTGGGGGGATCGTCGATGCCAATGGCTGCATCCGCTTTCGTGCAAGAGGAGTGCGGGCAGAGCACCCCGCACGTTGCTATGAACAATATTGTCATGCGTGCTCTTTAAGCTGCAGTCTTCCCGGCAGTGCTGGAGCCCGTGGGATTGAACCGCGGAGACGGGAAAAGACCGGATGGGATAACAATATTTCCGTTCACTGAGAAAAAATCGCTCGTATGGGACTGCACTGTGTGTGGATTCTTTCTCGAACTCGATGATGCTCAGCTCGGCGCAGTCGGCTGTTCGGCAGCCGAACTGGCCGAGAAAATTAAGATTAAAAAATATGGTGAAATTGGAGATCGCTTTCGTTTTGTACCGGTAGCTATTGAAACGTCAGGTGCTGCGGGAAGTATCACAGCCTCTTTCCTAAAGGAAATCGGGTGGAAATTGGCACTTCGTAAGAAAGGTTGTTAAATAAAACGTGTTATAACCCTAAGAAAAAAAATTAATTAATTGTTACTTCTATTAGTAATATTTTATATACAGTTTCCACATACAATTTGAAAAAATGACCGAATAAATCCGCAATTGAAAAAATTAAATCTTAAGGGGCGCTGAAATTTTGAAGCTTCAAAATTGTATCAAAAGGGGCGCTGACTTAAAAAAGGTTAAGAACCACTGATTTAAACGAATGTAACAACATGTTGTGTGAAAGGGCAATAAAAAGTAGAAAGTTTTTAAAGAAAAAACAGAAATTTCACTAATGTAAAAAAACCATATGATTATGAGCTATAACAAATAGTTGACATATTTTTGTTTTAATAATAGGAGAGAATACGAATGTATTTTTCTCCAGTCTAGGACAAAAACTTGCTTCAAAAAGATGCGAGCCAAGCGAATTAATCTGGTTGAGGCTCGAAATAGCGGTGATCAGTGGGAACACCTTCAATCTTGGACTCAACTAAAAATAATAATAATAAAGCTTTTTCCACTGATGACGGCGTCACTCGTCAAACCCTTTCTGCATCGTAGATGAGTGGAACCTTCCACCAGGTGAACAGCAGCGAGATTCGAACCCGTAACCTAAGCCACTTAAGCCCGACACCTAACCACTATGCCACTCAACTAAAAATATTTACTTTTATCAAAAAATGTTTCTTTTTTTAAAAAATAAAAATTTTAAGTGGTATATTTTGTGGTTAATAAACCTATAATGCTATTTTTTATTCCTATATTTTAAATTTTAACTGTTATAAAAATTGCCATAATCACCAAAGTCGGTTAACTTGATCAAGTGAGTGAAAGTGTAAACTCTTTTCGTGTTTTGAGTTGGTCTAAAATCTTTGAGACTGAACAAAAGAAAGAGATTGTACGTAATAGTCCTCACATGTGTCTTTATTAGGCTTTAAATTGAGATTATTGTCGATTGCTTCCGAAGCATACAAAACCCTAGTTAAACTCTTGACTATGAGGAAGTTATTCTAATTATATTTAAATATATATTTAATTTGTTAAAAATTGATCTTAATAATAATAAATTAAATTGTGTTACATTTTGTGATGGTTTTAATTAATGTAATATTAGTCCCCTTTAACAGACGACTCGGAACCTTACTCAGCCAAAATAGTAAGCCATAAAACATTCAAAGACCACACAGTTTAGCTAAAATAATACTCCTAGGATATTCAATATTGGTCACAAAAGGATATGATAATCAAGTAACGCACTCAGTGGGGAAGAGATACAGCCAATTTGAATATTTATATTCTCTTCTAAGCAAGTATTTCTCTCAAACCCCCAAATTCCACCTAAAAAGGTAATAGGGAAACTCAATTACCAATTTGTTCAGCGCAGACTGGATGACTTGCAGGTTATTGTCAATTAATAATATATAGAATTTTTTAAACCTAATTTTAACAACATTTTCTTCTTTCTAAGTTTTGGATTGTTAAGGAATTCCTGGAAACATTTGAAAACCGTAGAATCATTACTGGTAACCGCAAATAGCCATTTAGATGTGCATACTGAGAAATACCTTTATTTTTTCAGAAATGACAAAAAACTGGACAGTCCACAAACTGCTTGGAGATATTGGCTGGAGGGGATCCAAAAACTACTTTACAGTCTCCAAGGCTAGTCAGAACAAACAAAAGATGGACTATCTTCTCTCCTTTGTTTTTGTTATTCCTTACTTTAGACTGAGTTCTCAGCAGACCGTAGTTTGTCTTCAAACAATTTGGAAACTGTCGTTAATTTATTTGGCGATTTACAAGTACTCTTGTCTGTGTATATCCCCAATGGTTGTAGTGTCAGCTAATCATTCCACCTGTCTCCGTTCATTTTTCCATCTCTGGTATGTACTCAACCCATGTGTTTCTACCCAACGGATCAGTCAGAGACCAGATGAGCAAAGTAATAATCATTATATTACAACAAGAACAAGTACTCTGCCTCCTTTCTAAAGAAAATGAGTTGTGAACCTGTAAGCCATTCACTTCCACCTGCCTCTGTTAACCTTATGGCCTTGCACCTCCTCAAAGCACTGAAATATCTTCACTCTCACGGATTCTTCCATGGTTCATTATAGTGTTTATTGATAGGAAATGTTCAGTTAGGGAATGTTTTCTTCATAAACGGCATTTACAAACTGGCAGAATGTGAGAGTTCTCTCGTTGGTTCCACGAGTTTGTTTAGACCCTTCTGTGTTGGACATAGGGCCATTAAAGTTTTAATATCTCTGATTCTAGAGTACTGAGGCTTTTGATATCTATTGTTATGGTCATTTGCTCTATGAGGCTTCCACGGGGAGACTTCTTACTGAACCCTTTATGGACACAGAGTCAGCCCACGTGCTAATTAGTGACCAGGATTTAGGTTTCTTTTAATATTATTCAGTCTATGTATTGTCTTCTATTCTCGGAAATCAAACACTCAAATCAGGGATTCCTTCTATTGACAATTTGTTGGAGATCAAGTTGGTCACGTGGTCATATTTTAGGTACTTTAGTTACATCACAGACTATGTTTCGTCTCTTCACACTCGCATACCCAGAAAAATACAGGGATTATTGCAGACTCATAGTGAAAAGTGGTTGGAGAGATTGATTGCCAACAGAAAATTGGTTAGGGGAGTAATTTAAATTCAGATTAAAAAGGCCACTGTGAGAGACAGATTATCCTCTCTACCTTCTGAGGAGAAGAACCGCATTCTGAGCCTCCACAAGGTTACTGTAGCACTGATTGTTGTAGAAACAGTCAAGGGCTTGTTTGGATGGGAGTGTAGCTAAGGAAATAACAAGTGAGTCTGGAGAAGTGGTGGAGAACACTAAACAGACTTTTATAATGGAAGCACCTAAGGAAGAACCAAAGTCATTTGAGGAATCAAGGAATATTCTTTTTGCCGATATTTGCAAAAAACGGATGGATTAATGATTATTTATTAATTGGTGTTTTATTAATATTAATTTATTGTCTATATTGCAATCATCTCTCAGGGAATCATACAAATAGCACATTTAGGTACTACGGTCTCACTGTGCTTTTCATCATGACATTTCAGCAATTGTGGAATCAATTAATATCAAAGTTTGTCTTGAAATAATAGTACTGATAAATTTCAGGAAAATACATGACTTGTGCCATCGTTTCAAGAGAAATTGACGATATTCAACAAACAATTTTCTCTTCAACTTTATTATTAATAAGGTTCACTGGCGGGAGACGTCAGGAGAGTTACCTAACAATTACCTTTTATTCGCTATCGTATCATGTTGTAGGACAGTTTTATTGAATACTTTTTGGATTTGATTTTATTTGGGATTAAAATCCTAAATGAATATGTCTATAGACAGGAGATCTCATAATCTCCCTACTTTCCTCGAATTACTGTGATTACAGATTACGTGCTCGTAGTCGAGTTAAATGTGCTGCAGATCAACATTTATGCTGGAAAATGTTCACTATTACTTGGTTTGTTACATTACTGTAGCCTAATTTTTCACATTGTATGTTCTTCAATAATTGATAAAGGACATCAGTAAATATGTTGCAATAGGAAATGATGGGTTAATTATACTAATTACAACGTTGATTGTGCTAAAATATTAAAAGACCTACTTTCATCGGTTTGCTGGATATATTAGAGAACACATATTACTAATGGCATAATTCACTAATCTGATTGTTGCACCTTATGCTTCCTTGTATTGAAAGGGACAGTCTTCAATGATGTAAACAACGTTAAAAGTTTATGGAGTGATCTCTATCTTTCAAAACAGTTCCCCCAAGTCACTAAACCAATCTCTGATAGTAAATATTTTCAATTTGTCAAAATTTTAAAATATTTACGAAAACTGGGTTATAACTTAAATTTAAGACATTTTTTATTTAAATTAATATCAATAATTGAGATAATTTTATTAAGGAAAGAAAGAGGGTTTAATTTATGTTGTTAGCGTTGGGTCATGTGGCTCACTAGAAATGGTGTCACCCATTCCAGAAAGGAACGAAAAGAGCCAACAGGTTTCTCCCCACCGTCCGGTGGTTCCTCAACTCGTGTGTCTTTGACCCTATCTGGTGTCGCCATTTGTCCAGACTTCTGATTTTTTTGCGGAGACGTCGAAACCTATCCTGTGCCATGGAGAGATTGACAATTATACAACTGAATACAAAATGGGATCAGGAGGAAAATCTTTGAACTCCGGGCACTCCTCCGCGAAAATGGGGCTGATCTCGCTTTAATACAGGAGTCAAAGCTTATCTCCCTCCATACCAACACCCTCTTTTCCCGGATACACAGTGATCCGTAAAGATCGTCAGGACTACTTACTATTATAAAGAACGATATTCCTTTATAGATACAACTCAACGAACCTCAGAGCTTCTTGGCACCGACAAGACTTTGGAGCAGATTATTGTCAAAATCGAGTTATTCCCGTCCTTTTGGATCCATTTGGCTAATTTATATATTCCTCCACAAGGATCGTGTCCGACATCTTACACCCCTGATTTATCACGCATTTCAACATTGAAAAATCTTCTCGTATGTGGGGATCTTAATGCACGACATCCAGTTTGGCTAACTTTCAAATCCTCTGATAACCGAGGAGAACTTATTGCAAATTATCTTCCTGTCCTGATTATACTAAACAACCCTAACTCACATACGAGGACTCCATTGAGGATGACTGATAGCTGCACATCCCCCGACTTAACACTATGCTCACCTTCTCTGGCTGGACTCATTTCCTGGAACGTCTTTTACAGCTTCTCCAGTGACCACAATCCTTCAAAAATTGAGAAGTCTTCGGCGATACAGGAGACGGCCGGCGGAATCAAAAAGATTCAAGGATTATACGAAGGTAGGCTGGTCCGGTTTCAGTAACCTTGTGGATAAATTCTTGGCCCGGAGATTATCCTCCCCAATACGCTCTATTGATGAAGCCGCATAAATTATCAGCGCTGCCATTCAGAAAGCTGACCGTATTTTTATTCCTGCATCGTCATACAAGAAGTTTATTCCTACCCTCAGCTCTACTGGTTGAAGAGATGCCATCTGATGGACTGGAGTCTTTGACAGCCCTCAGACAACTAATAAAGGATGGCAGCATTAGTTAACCACCTCGACAGAAAAGTACATCCCGACATTTCCGGAAAACTCTTAAACAAGTCAAGTCGGAGCTGGATGATGCAGACGGAACCGGAAAGTCTTCTCCTGAACACTTATGCCACCTACATCCTATCATTACGCTGGAATTAGCTTCAAAACCTTCTCGAAACACCTGGACATTAGGGTGCGTGCCCATAAACCGAAGAAGGAACCTTACCACCAACTATTCAGATGACTAAGTCTTGGATGTGATCACCAGATTAAAGAGCTCACGGGCGTGCGGGCCTGACAAAGTATCTTCTATTCACCTAAAACACCTAAGCCACTACGCAATTGGCTACCTCACGCAAATATACAACCTGTCCATTAACTATAATATTATTCCCAAGGTTTGGATGAATTCTATCATCAGACCGATATTGAAGGCTGGGAAAACCAGAGACAGAACCTGCATCCTACAGGCCTATTCCGTTACCAGCACACTGTCAAAATTATGGAGAAACTTGTATTATCAGTCATTATTCCGTATCTTCCACGTCCTATATTTCAACATGGTTTCCTCCGCGGTAGGTCCACCGCTACATACTTGGCAACTTATCGCAGTTCATTGCCGACGGTTTTAACACCCATCCCTCCCTCACAACGCACAATCTTGGTTTCTATTGACATCAACAAAGCCTTTGACACTGTTTCGAGGAAAATCTGGTTGGAAAAATATTTCCTACTAATATTCGTCCAAATATGAATTTATGGCTGGCCAATTTTTTGTCTGGAAAACGTGGAAAAGTAATTAGTCGTGATCTCAGATCTAGATCACGATTAATACAGAACGGTGTACCCCATGGGTCTTCACTTTCATCATTTTTATTCAACTTATTACTATACGACCTACCTAATGATGGAGACGATGATTCCCTGTAATTATCCTACGCAGACGATGGAGTCATTGCAAAACGGAACCGCTCGACGCAAGTAACATCCTTAAAGACTCAGGCAAATTTGAGCATTCTACACGATAGGATCGTTGGCAATCGACTTACGATTTCTGCAACCAAGTCCATCTGTTCCACTTTCACTTCGGACCGTCGTTCCAAGGATGAACCGAGTATCTTTATTGGTCCCACTCGGATTCCAGTGACAAGTCGTCCCCCATTGCTATCTGTCCTTGGAGTCAAGTACGACAGTCTTCAATTTTCAACTCCCACGAAACAACAGACATGATTACCAGGGCCTCCAGAAGTTAACGTTTACGCGCCCTTGTCGGAGGACCACGAGGAACATGGACTTTTCCGTTTCTACCCTCTACCAACAAACAATCGCGCCTGCCGTTGAGTATGCCTCCGTTGCATGGAGATTCGCGCTATCGGAGTCATGGTCCAAAGAATCAACTCGATACACCGAAAACAATCAGTATGCTTTGCCCACGTAATGGATCAACAGTCGACCCACCACTCATGGAAGCTAAGATCCGTAGTCGTGGCTCCGGATTTCTTCTCGTCTGTGAGGAAGATGGAAATCCGCTTCGCCTGATCCTTTCCATGGCAAGAGAAAACCGATTGGATAAGAAATTCCCCTCCCTGATCGGATTCTTCTGCAAGACCGAGAGAAGGCTCTTCCGGAAAGTAGTGGGGACGATGGAAGATCACAGACGTCGAATGGCACAATTTATTGCGAGGACTGGGATCACCTAACTGACTCTTTTGTCTTTCTTTCTCGTGTTCCCGGGGTTATTAAAAAAATAAATGTCTAATAAACATCCTGGAGAACTTGTGCTAAGGACATTCACGCAAAGGACACAACTGACAAAGGACCTTAGTCGTTATGAAGTTCCTGTAGCATGCCTATAGGAAACAAAAGTAAAAAAGAAGACTTGAAGTCGTGGGAGCATAAAGAGTTTTTTTTGCTAGAACCAGAATGCAGACATTATGGACAGGGATTTCTTATCCATCGAAGTTTTGCCAAATCGATTCACAGATGTGGAGTGCAAGTAGCAGGATCTCTCTCATTCAACTGAAGTTTGGCAGGTTATCAACGCATACAATGGGCTTAGCAATGAAGTGTCCAGATGAAGTTGAAAACTTCGGAATGTGATATAGCTCCGATTTAATATCAAACTGATTATATACTATGTAAGCGGGAATTCAAGTGCATGCTTATGGAGTCGCGATCTTATGGAGGCACTATTCTAGTGAGTGGTCATAAATGGTTATCTTATGCTTTAAACTAGAAAGAAGTCAAGGAATGATCAAGAGAAACAAAACAAACACAACTCTGGAAGATTGGTGGTGGAAAGTCTGAACACAAATAGCTTTTCCCACCAAAGATTCGCTGATAAAGTGGACGTCTTTGTATCAAAATTGGATATGAGAAGCCCACCAAGTCAGCGGTGGGCTGCAATAACTAATGGACTTGGAAATTTTGCCTGGTCATAATTGAATGATGTCTAAAGAAGGCCATACAATAAACAAATAGAATTGCTATCGAGAACACAAAAAATTGAGACTCCGGGCTGAGAATACATAATGTCCAAAATAGAAAAGCATTATTAAAGAAAAAAGAAACTCTATCCACGGAACATAAAAAAATACGCTTGCTCCACGAAAGGAGACTTGAACAGTATGAAGAGTAAGTTGAAGAACTTAATGTTCAGAGCAATCCGGTTTTTAAACAGAACGGATAAACCTGAAGGATTGATTGTAAATAACAAGAATGGAAGACGAATACTAGACAAAAAAGAAGTTGCAGAGAATATTGCTGATCACTTTGAATCGCTCTTCAAGAGTGACGACAAACGCATAACTCAATTTCTCAGACAACAGTAGTGGAGATACAAACGGATCTGCAAAAGCTGAACAACAATAGGAGTCCGGGCATTGACGGTATCAACGGGGAACTTCTGAAACATTCGCCGCCCTCACTGATCTATCACCTATGCAGCATGCTAAACAACATTTTTATGTACCACATGGCTGTCCCACTAGGAGAGGGAATTCTGATACCTATCAGAAACCTGGGAATCAGAGTTAGGCAGACGATACCATTTTAGAATCACGGAGACGTTCACAAACCGGAAGAAAAATGCACTATATTTGTATTATTCTTAGGACTGGTGGCTCGGGGATCAAAAATATGGTAAAAATGATAAATAAACCAGGTAGCGTAGTTAGTCTCGATTAGCTACGGGTTCGCATTCCACAAATTGGGCGAAGCGTTCTGCTTTCATGAATCACATAAGGCGCATATGGAGACATTAGTGCTTGGATGGTATCCATATAGTATCCTCCCTATTCAAATTAAGAGTTTCCCACTATTGCAGGTGTAATGGACGTACTGATGGTAAAGGATGAGCCACATTCCGACAGAGGAAACTGGATAAACCTTAAAATTGATAGATATTAGATAATTTAGTAAACTTGTGTTGTAGTTGTTCTTTAATGTAAATTCAGCCAATCAAAACAAAAATACACTTGCAGCGATGTTTTCAAATCTTCATTGTATGATTCCCTAGTTCATGTTATTTTCTTCAGTTCTAAGCGGGGCATTGTAAGGAATTTATTAAAAGAACTCAAGAGTTTCGAATCACTAAAAGTCGGCGAACAGAAAAACTGAATTATAAGGCCGTGATTATGTAAATTGTTTCAACCTCAACGGTGCAACGCAAAGTCCATTCCATAATGCCTACAGTCCGGTTTCAGAAAAAGAAATCTGTGTTCCTTATAGTCTTTATCAAGTTCGGATACTTTAGTTTCCAACAGACCTGCCTCCGTAATGCTGTAGATCTTGGCAAAACTAAATTTTTCGTATTTTAGAACTGATTCCTCTCACATTGAAGGTCATCAAGCTGAAATTCTATCTTCCACGGTGTTTTTGAGACATTACCAGCACTAAGTACAAGAGAGGGACGTCACCACCTATCCAAACGACGTATCAGCACTCATAAACATAATTCCATTCTGAGGCTTGATGTATTTATTTTGAATAAGAAGAATGTGTTCCTGATCATGAGGGGTGACTCTCATTGCCTGTTCAATACTTCCATGCCAGAATTGAGACCTTGTCCTGAAATCGACTTTTAACTAGTAGTTTTGGTAAATGTTTTATACTTTGAGGTCCTGGAAAACATCACGATATTTGGAAAACAAGGTTGAATAATGTTTTAAAAGTCAAACGTGTAGGTAAGTTGATATACTATGAGTCCTCCTCCGGAGGACATGAACATATCCCTGAGGTCCCTCATCGCCCAGTAGTTAATCAGTACACATGAAAGCAGATTACAGCCTTTAAATAAAAGTCCGCTATTATCACCTCCAAAAAAGTGTATTAATAATGCGTAATGTGTTAAAAAAACGATTAAAATTAGTAATGTTATTGTAAATAGAATGATCATCTCTCTAAAAATTATAATTAATAGCAACTAATTTTAAAGCGTCCGAGAGATTCGAAGGGATTAAATGAAGTCAATTTTCCACTAAAAGAAATGAAAGAGTAACTTGTATCGAATACAAAAAGTAAGAGAAACACCGAGAACTGCTAGTATTCCAAAAAATAACCCAATACCAATAGCCGTTTTGTTGACTGTACTTTCTGAAATAATAATAAATTAATTTACTTGTCTGAGATGAAACAGTTTTGTTGGTCGTAGGTTGACTGGTAGTTTTGTATGATGCCGATGTACTTGGGTCATTGGTTGTATAACAAACAGGGATGTTGTAGTCATTGCAATATTCGGTTTTCCAAGTTCCGTTAATTAGAATCACGATACACGCAAGTTCTTCATCAAGATGACTTGGCTGATGAACTCCCAATTTGGAGTCATCTAAATATATAACAAACATCATAAACAGGAGTGACAACATCATTCCAAAGAATTGTTGTACCATTTTTCAGTAAACGGTGATTAATAAAAATTCCCTTAAACAAAATTTCTAAATTTGGATACCAAGTACCATTTAGAATAGAATTAACAATAGTCGAAGAGATGGGAGTAATTAAAGTTTTATTTTGGTGACTACAAAGATGATGAGCTTCATAAAAAGTCATTGGCATAGCATATATGTAAAAACTATATTTGCCAATATTTATATTTTTTCTAAATTCTTGTTTAACTGATAAATTGATAAAAATAATAAATACAGTATTTATGATTTTTGGGTCTGATATTACATTCGGCTGAACATCTAAAAATAAATTCACATGAACCTTTGATTTCCTTTTGCATGCAAATTTTGAGGGTAACATTCATCATTAGTCCATCTCCCACTTTTAAAGTTTTGGTAGACACATTTTTTATTATCGCTTTCAATTGGGTATCCATCTTCCCAATTTGTATAATTCTTAGAGTAATATTAAAATTAACTGAATAAATAAAATCATTTGGAGATAAGATCCCTTTCACAAAGTATTCCCCAAAGTTAAGCTGAACTGAATAATCGACATTTTCTTTAATTAATATATATTTTTACCAGAAAAAATACTATTTTCCATGGAATTTCTAGGCACATAAATGATTGCTTCTCTATAATCACAAATGTCTTTAGCTTCTGCATAGGAAGTGTCCATGTCAAAAATGTAATAAGTTGATTGATTGAATTTAAAAACTTTTGAAAAATAATCTAGATTTCATGTGAATATACATTTTCTGTATGTCGAGTTACAAAAAACATATGTTGGGCTTTCATTAATCTCGTCAGTCTCACATACAAAGTATGACATGATTTCACTGCAATCTGAACTTTGAAATTCTCCGTTCAATTTCGACCTCACAACACATTCTTCAGAAGTAGGGTTATTATCACTCCACGGTAAATATCTCTAAAATTTAAACCTCAAAAAACAGCGATGTATTGTTTTTGAGTTCTAAAAGAATGCTTATTATTGTTATTCCGATATAACTGTCATCCAATAAATATTCTGCAAAGAATCACACCAAATTACCGTGAAATGCACAATTTTCTTCTCCATCGTTAGGAATAAACAAATACCCATTATGATCATCGTGGCATATTCTTCTCACCGTTCCATAGTTACGAGTTGCCCGATATATGTAATATGTATGGCGACGGTGAGTCAATACATAGTCTGGTTGTACTATTTATGTTTAACTACAATTTACTGTTTATTAGCTTTTTTGCGGTTACATTTATTCCATTTGTGGAAATTCCATCTAAAAGTTCATTCCCTCGGATACCCTGCTCGCAAATGTAATAACCTTGTGCATCTCCACGTAATGGATACCATTTGCTGCTAGCAGCATCTAATTGTGCGAAGCTGTCCCTCGACGATGGACTAAATTTCCAATTTGTGTATTTCTTGTTTTATCAAACGTTAATATTACCAATTCTTGACTAGTATGGTAGCTTACCCATTCATCTTTTCTATAAGGTTTTTTCACTCCAATAATGTGGTCGACTCTAAGACTGCCTATAAAATATCAATATTGGTTATTATACTTGCAATTACAGTATTTTCATTTTCATCAGTTATGTCAATAGGGTACTGATTACCACTACATCTGTATGCAATGTTGTATGGATGTGATATTTTATCAGAAGAAAGAGAATATGCGTGATTGTTGTAATTATAGATCTCATTTTGTTTTGAATCTGAAATAATTAAGAAATTGTTACTTCGAAAAAAAAGTAAGACTAAAAGGGTTGAAATTTTAAAAATCCCAATTGTGCTATAATCCATTAAAATAAATCGTTTTTAATAGATTTTTTCTTTTTATAACGTTCTTGGTTATTTGCTAATGTAACTGCAATTTAAATTTTTCAATAATAGGTTTTCAAGAATTTTATAAGGCGGAAGTAGTCTTATTTTGGAAACCCATTTCCCCTTATGATTTATATGGAAATGCCTTTAATCAACAATTTCTCTTCTGACCTCTCCCTTCTTTTTTGCCATCAGTAAGATCCAAGGATCTCTGAGGTTTCGTTTTAAAGGCTTAACGGAGAACTCCCAGTCCAACATCTTTTATTAAGAGTTTCTGCTCTAAATTAATAAAAATAGATTTTATTCCAAGTTCAATAATAAGCTGAAAAAACTGATACCGAACAATTGGATCCTGGCTCTCAACTTTTTTCGATCGTGGTATTTTTTATTCATTAACCCAAGCTTACAATCTTTGTAATCTAAGCAAAACAGTCACAACTGTTTAATCACGGAAAGAACCCAAGAAAGAACGTCTGCTTCGCCGACCCAATCTATCCACCAATAGTCATTATAAACTTCAGTTGCGAAGAGAGGTGGAGAAGTAGGTATGTTCATCACACGTTTTACTCTGGTAAAAGTAGTAATATCCCTTTCAATAACTGTGTCGTGCCAGATTTTGCCAAGGTCCTCGACATCTTTAGCTAAAAAGTCATCTTTTTTAAATTTTATAAAAATTCATTTTATCGGGTCTATAGGTAAGTGGAACATTTTACCAAGGTATTCGACATTTTTAGGTAAAAAAAGTCATTTTTTTAAATCTTATAAAAATTGATTTTAAGGAGTCCTATAAGTAAGTGGAACATTTTGCCAAGGTCCTCAACATCTTTAGCTAAAAAGTCATCTTTTTTAAATCTTATAAAAATTGATTTTATGTTTATTAACTTAAAAATGAAAGATTTATTTTCAAAAGGAAAAAAAGAAAATAATTATAAATGTTAGTAAAATACATATTTTACTAAATTTTTTTTAAATTGATAACAATTCATTGAAGAATAAAACCAAATAGTTAAAGGCTACTGGCTGCTCTCAGGATTGAGAGCGCATTTCCCCTTACGATCTGTAAGGAGATGCGCTCAATGAGCCAGGCTTCTCTCTGACATCCCTCCTCCTTTTAGCGACTAACGATCCAATTTTGTTGAGCAGGGCTAACGACCTGTTTCCTATGACTCCCGAAGTTTCGACTGCGACTAGTTCAAATGTGTACTGTTCGCCGAGGCAGGTGTACTTCTTTGCTTTAAGTATTTCTGCTTTCTCTGCAGCTGAGCCTGGATTTGTCGCACTCATTGTAATATTGGAAGGGGAGAAGCTATCTACGCAGGTGGCATCCCAGGCCAGGTACTTCCCAGCATCCCACGGGAACAGAGTCGATCCATCCGGCCTTCTGTTTGCCGTGGCAAGTCCTAGGGGCTCCATCTGGACAGGGAATCCGGCAGCTTCTAGTCCCCACGCAATAACCTTGTTGATTGCACTATGTCTCAGGCTCCTTCCAGCGCTCCTTCGGCAGGAAAGTGCGTGGAGTCCTTTCGCGTTGACTATTCCTCCACATCTACAGAGATGGATTGTGCAAACATCGATTCCGAGGCGGACGCAAACCCCAATCCTCGTGGAGTCATAGTCCAGAAAAGTTCCGAGTGAAATGCACGGGAATGCTTTGAGCCATGCACCACTTACGTTTGTTGATGCGGTAGCCAGACAAGCCAGACGATTTTAGCTCATCGATGGTCCTCGAACATACAAGTTCGTTCCAGTCCCAAATTAAATCCAATCCAAACATCGTGAGCCATGCATGCCATTGGTTCAGTGTCCGATCTGTTATTGTAGCGTAAGATCTGGTGAACTAGACCACGGGAAGCATATTCTACTAAATTGAATATATATTCTGTCGGATCCATATTAAGTAACATTTGTTCTTAAACAATTTTCAATATATTCTCAGATAAAGCGATATATTTAGTTTTTCTAAGAATTTTTTCTCCATTTTGTAATCTTAAAAATTTTATCATTCGCTTTTTTTTATCAATTTTTTACAAAATTTCTTGGAGTCTTGTTTAGTGTCTAAATGTACTTCTAAAAACGTTGTTTCAGCCTTCAATTGAGTTATTTGTCCGTGGTAAGTCCTCATATAAATTATCCGGATTATTCCAATAATTAATTGGAAATCTCGGAATTAATCCATTTTCTTGATTTCCAATATAATTGATCGAAAAATATTGATATGATAGATTTAGAATCGCAGGAAAATCTGATCTCGACACTATCTAATCAAAAGTGTTCTTTACAGTATGTGTAGGAATAAAGGAGATGCATTTCGACAGTTTTACAAATCTATCGTTAATTTTAAATCACATTTATTTATATCTTCATTATTTATGTCGTTGAAAATTCATAACTCCAATATTTTTGGTAATATTTTGTCCTAGATTGAACATGCAGCAATTTATCCGTGCGTTTGGAAATGACTTTTGAAAAGAGTTTATTGCCCCTTTTTCAAAATCTGAGACAATAACTCTTGGTTATAAATCCGGAATGAGACGTTTAATTATCTGAAGCATTGTGTCATATTAATTTTCAGTTTTTGATGTTAAAAGACATAATATTATTGGAATTACATGGTGATTAATTATTACCGATGTTGTGATTAACTGCTTCCAAGGAAGCTTCATGTCCTCCCGTAATAAGGCTCTCTTGACAAATTCACTCCTTGGAAGATGATTATGTTGCTTCAGGCTCCAAACTTCATCGTACGATTGAATGGTTGTTACAGATCCAAGACAGGTACGACCTGAGCACCTCCAATGTGCTTCGTCCCTTACTGTATTTTAAATGGTACAGATTTCCATCATGTTCTAAACTTCTATGTCCCTTCTGGTTAACGAGAAACAGCATGCAATAATGAATCAATTGATTAATTAAATTATTCAAAAGTTTTATTATAATATAAGAAATTAAAAGAAAAAATCACTCATTAAATTTAGTTTTGATAAATATAATTAATTTTTATTCCGAAGTCACTTAGTATCTTAAAATCATAGGGTTTGGAAGACCTTGGTAAAATGTTTCACTTACCCATAAAACCCGTTAAAATCATTTTTTATAATATTTAAAAAAGATGACTTTTTACCTAAAAATGTCGAGGACCTTGGTAAAATGTTCCACTTACCCATAGGACCCCTTAAAATCAATTTTTTATAAGATTTAAAAAAGATGATTTTTTACCTAAAGATGTCGTTTCGCTAAAATTTCGTGATGTTTATTAATGAACTTATCAAAACTTGAAAAAATTAATTAGAGGCCATTTTGAATGGAGGCCGTTTTGAAAAAGGCCATTTTGAATGGACACGATATTGAGTCCCCGAATTCAAATTCTAAGTTAGAGAAACCCCCCTTAAGGTTTACAGCCAACGACTAACCATTGGCTTTGTAAATTATGATCATTGAAGATGAGAAGGTAAATTTAAAGTTTTTATTCTTTAGAAAGTTCATCTCATTAGTACTAAGAAACATCTAATTTGTAATCTCACTAATGCAGAAAATGTAAGAGTTCTTAGACCATTATTATAATCGCATTCGCAATAAGACAGTTATATGCTTCCGTCGCTTGTGCCACCTCCGGATGATCCCGTCTGTTAGAATCCTCCACGCTATTCTAGAGATTTCAATTTTTCGAATGCTCTCTAGATAATCTTCGTCTTCTAATGCCAACTTAGCATGTTTTAAATCGAAGTTCATTATTGATGGCAAAATTGCTAGTGGCTTCCTTCTAAGAGCCTCTGAGCAGAGGAAGTATGATTCCATAATATCGTATTCAGGAATGGCATGATTCATCCGTAATGTGTCCAAATAATGTTATCCAAATTAAGTCGTGTCCGACCCTTGGAGATCTCATGAGCCAATTTTCTTCACTCTCCCCGATCCGTCGCAATTTGGAGTAGCCTTGATATAGGCATTCCCGTGACGTCTTCTACCGTGGATAGCCACCGAGTCCTCGTTCGGCCAGGTCTTTTTTTTCCAGTAATATTACTTACCATAATGGTTCTTTCCAGTGAATCAGAGCGGACAACATGCCCAAAGAACGCCAATCTGTGTTTTACGATTATTCCTTCTAGCGAAATGTCAGTCTCTATCCGTTTGAGTACATCGATGTTTGTTATTTTGGAAGTCCAAGGGATTCTTAGTAACCTCCTCCAGCACCACAGCTCAAAAGCATCAATTTATCGTCTATCCGCCTTTTTCAATATCCATGATTCTGTACGGAATCAAAAATGTATAACGGAATCAAAAACTTTCCGATAATCAATGAAGCACATGTATACATTCTTTTGGGATTCATGGGCTTTCTCCATAATCCACCGGATATTTGCTATATGGTCACGTGTGCCTCGTCTTTTCCTGAATCCTGCTTGGACATCCGGTAGAATCATTTCGGCATTTGGCATTAGACGATGTTGTATTATCTTTAGAAGTATTTTGCTGACGTGGGGAATTAAGGCTATGTACGATAGTTTGAACAGTCCTTGCTATCCCCTTTTTCGGTATTGGAATAAATATAGATCTTTTCCACTCGCGTGGCCAAATACCAGTTTCGAAATTTTTTGACATAGACTGGTAATAGCTGTCACCGGTATAGCCTTCAACAATTCGCTTGAGATGTCAATCTCCGGTGCCTTGTTCCCTGTTAACTGCCGTATAGCCCACACGCATTCCTCCTCAAGGGTTTTATACCCCTCACCCAACGTTGCTTCATCAACATATATGGGTGGGCACAATTTTCTGAATATTTCTGAATATAGTCGTATATTCTCTCCAACGATTTCGGATGTTCTGTTGGCTTAGCAATTCTACACCATCCTTGTCCTTGATTTTGCCCATCATTTTCGTAAAGGAGGCTCGTAATCTTTTTAGTTGTAAATACGCATTCCTAGTGTGACCTCTCTTATAGTCATCTCCAATTTTTTGCAGCGTAACTTCCAGGAGTCTTCTTTATCCTTCCTAGCTGCCTTTTTGAATTCAGAGTTAAGTTTTCTTGTCTCGTCTATATTCCCAGAGACTTTAGCAGCTTTACGAGCCCAGAATAACATATGACATGAGAACAATTAGCTTTGTAGAATTCTTAGTTATAAAATGTCACAATCCTATTAGTTTATCCGCGAATAAATTAATTTTTTTAAATTTTTGTTTTTTTAATTTTGTTTTTTTTAAATGCACACTAAAATATTATGCATAACTTTTGTTTTTGTGATTTCCATTAAAAAATAAAACTATCTAGATTTTATATTCTCAGAAAACCAACAGTACTCACTTTTTTGCTCATTTTATTTAAATCTATTTAAAAATAAATTAGCCAGAATAAAAAAAATTTTAATAATATTTTTTTAATAAAAAAATTATCTAAAATCAAAATCATTTCTATTCTAACTATTTCTTGCTTCTCTTCAATAAAATTAATATTATGTCTCGTCCCGCACAGGTTACCCATCCCGTGGTGGTTACATTTCACCTGTCAATCGACATGTTGCCTGTCATTCAATCAATATTAATTGGTTTCTAATCAAAGAATTTATTTTTTAAGTCTATATTTTCTTGACTCGACTCATGTTGACTATTTTCAATTTTCCTGAACGTGCCTTTTCAACTTTAGCGATGGATTAGTCCCATGATCCTTTAAAACTCGTATCTAAATTTATTCACTAAAGCCACCTCATTTCCAATAGAAAAATCATATTTTTGATTGAACGTTCATTCTTTTGTTCATCCGCTTAAAAAAGTCTGAATTTAGATTTTCTGGAGAAAAATTAAGATCAAAATGATCTGAATCTAAGTTTTCTAGAAGACTTTATACAATAAATACCTGAAACATCTGAAATATGTTCCACGTCAATATCCTCTGATGATCGTGGAAAAGTATCATCCTAACTCTCATTTTCTATGAAGTTGAAAAAAATAAACCTTTAACTCACAAATGACTGTATTTATTCCTGAAACTTATCTCAGGTTTATAAATGGAGTTTCATTTGTGGTCTCCCTGCAGCATCAATGGGGTCTGCCTGGAATCGTTCATTAGGTCTATTGGCAGTCACATGGTACTTAGAATCGGAAACCTGTTGTATAAATTAATTTTCTACTTTAAGTGAAATAGAAAACTTACAAATTGTGCACTCTTGGAGAATTCTTTCAATAATTTTCAATTTTATTAAATTTTAATTGAATATCTTGCTCACTCTTTGATTTTCTATCAATTATAATTTTGTTACGCTTTACCTGGGGATCTCTGCAAACATGGCTGTGAAGATTTCTTCTAAATGGTCCGCGTTTCCTTTATCACCAATGGTAACCCTACCTACCGTCCTTGATGAAGTTCTTGGCAAATCGGAAGACGCCTCAAGGAAGTGTAAGACCTCGACTGGCTATGGGAGTTGGCAAAGAATCGTCAGAGTTGGTCGAAGTTAACTAGATGTTTGATATCTCGTCTTACACGTTCTTTGTCACTACCTATGATATAGATAATTCCCTACAATAATACCCCTTTACCTTGTCAACGGTGTTTTTATGTTTTTAATCGCCCAGTAAGAGCTTGTGTGGGCACGAGGGAGGAGCAACGGGAAAGATGAGGATTTTAATGGAACGCATCAGGATCACGATCGGTTGAGTTAGTGACGTGGCTCTTTAAATGCAGTCTGAAAAATACAAGATTCAATGGGATGGCCTCAACCTACTCTCGTTTAATGTCAGGGGGATCTCGAAGACATGGATGAGGAAAACACTGTGCGATGATTTAGACAAGTACCGCGTCTCTATCGGATGTCTGCAAGAAACGAAGGTCTCTGATGGATGCTGTGAACACTATGGAACCTATAAACTTATTCTCTTCCCTAGTGAGTCTAAACATTACGGACAAGGTTTCGCAGTCCATGAACATCTTGTACCACGGATACATCAATTTTGGAAAGTCAACGACAGGATTAGTGTTCTGCAAATTAGGATGAATGACATGTGCCCTTCCAAAAGCTACATGACAGTCATTAACGTGTATGCTCCACATAGTGGCAGATTTTTGAAAAATCCTGAGGAACTGGATGACTTCTACTGTCAACTATTGAGGACGTACTCGGAATACGAATCTTCGTCGTTGATATTTATTGCCGGGGACTTTAACGCTAAAGTTGGGATGCGACGCAGTGGAGAGGAATCGTTCATCGGCAGGCATGGACGGGGGTGGAGAAACACCCCGGGAACACTACTGGCCAATTTCTGTCAAGCGAATGATCTTTTCATAGGAAACACTGCCTTTATGCACCCAGCTCGCCACAGGAGCACATGGACTGGCCATAGAACGAACTCGGAAAACAAAAGTGTCAATATTTATAATCAAATTGATTACATCATTTGTCGGACCAAGGACAAACACCTACTGAATGATGCCCGTTCTTATGGAGGGTCGATGATAAATAGTGACCATAAAATGGTTATTGGCAAGTTCTCCTTGAAGAAATACTACATTGGCAGGAAGAACCTGAGTCTAAGCAAAACGCTACCACCTTACCATACCCATGTATATATGACTGAGAAGCTCTGGTCTCAGCCGCTGCTGGTGACAAACTACCAAAAACATATAGAGAACCACCTATATACATTACCAGCTAATATGACTATACAAGACCTATGGGATCAGACCAAAAGCATTATTTGCCTTGCCGCAAACACCCACCTTGGAGTGAGACGGCAGACAACCGGAAATATGTCACTTGGCCATCCAGACTCCTTATTACTGGCAAAACAACAACGAGAAATATGGATACAGAGTCTAAACACGACGGATATACATATCAAAAACAAACTACGAACTGAACGAAATATTATCAAGAGAAGAATCATGAAGCTTAATAATGAACACTCGAAGGATGTCTTCCTATCACATCTTAGAGAGCTGGAGCAACTAAAGGACAATGCACAAATGTTCGCTGCAGTCCGACTAATGCGAGGAAAGAAAAAAGCGACAGTACATGTTATGGATGGGAAGGGGAAACTTATCTTAAAACCAGACGAACAGATCGAATTGATTGCTGCCCATTTTGAAAAACTGTTCAATGCGAACGGCCAAGAACTGGCCCCTTTCATCGGAGAACCGCGGATGCTGGAAACAATTATCACATCTAAGGAAGTTCAGAGTGCGTGCAGTAAGCTAAAGAATCACAGGAGCGCTGGACCAGACAACATCCCTCCCGAACTGCTGAAATATGGACCTATGCGTCTATTCGAAACCATTGCGACATTGTTAAATGGAATGTTTACATCCAACTCTGTCCTACCACTGGGGAAAGGGACATTGATACCTATACAAAAGCCTAACAAACCAAAGGGACCACTAGAAAGCCTACGCCCAGTCATATTGTTAAACACATTACGAAAAGTTCTTGCATCTGTTGCTTTGGACCGCTTAAAACATCCTGCAGGAAATTACCTATCAGCATGCCATAGTGGATTTCGTGAAGGAAGGTCGACAGCGGACATTCTGTGGAGCCACAGGTGGCGGTGTGCAACGGCTCAAAGATACAAAAATGCCACGACCATCCTGGGGATCGATATGTCAAGAGCTTTCGACACCATTAGCCGACACAAGCTAATGGTTGTCCTTCATCAATTTGTGGACCAATCATTGCTACGGATAATCAGAGTACTTCTCTCAAGTACTGAACTGTCAGTCCGAATTGGGAGAACTCTATCCCGACCATTCAAAACTACAATCGGCACTCCTCAGGGAGACTCCCTCTCCCCCTTACTATTTGTGATATATCTCGAAGCTGCACTAAAGGATCTAAGAACTTGCTATGAAGGAAAAATAAACGAAGTCGTATACGCGGATGATGTGGATTTTATATCCGAGGATACAGAAGCTCTCACACATCTGCTGGAAAATGCACCGGACAAACTGGGGAATGGTTCCTCATCGTTAACCGGGCCAAAACGGAAATCACGGAAATCAAAAGAATGGACAACATCCTTAATGAACGTTGGCGACATGTTAATAAGCTTGGATCCCTACTGGGGGACACAGAAGACATCATCAAAAGGAAAACACTTGCAGGAGTAGCAATGCGAAAACTCAAAAAGGAATGGCTGAAAGGACTAGATGTCAATCTGCGGATACGCATGTACAATACATTTGTGAAACCGATACTGACATACAATGCTGGTACTTGGGCCTGTACAGGTGCGGAATCAATGGCTCTCGATGGGTTCCACAGAAAACAGCTTTAGAGCAGAGCTTTTCAAAAAATAATTCTCGCGGCACACTAATCGTAAAAAAAATAATCCACGGCACACATTAAAAAATAAAAAATTAATTTTTTAAGATGTGTAAACTAAGAACAAAAATTGGTAATTTAATGCCAAAATTTTTATTAATAAAAAAATGAATTCTTAATTATTATTGTTTTTGCATATATCATCAATATCAGGTCGAATGGTTAACAAAGGCACTTCGCATTTCAGCACAAATCGACGAAAAACAGTGTTAACTGACAAAGGTATCTTCATTATTTTTTGTTCGTATTTATGACCAACATAGTCCGAGCAATAACACGACAAGCAGGGATTATCAAGTTTTTCGCCAATATTGTGAGGTTTTAGTTGTTTTGCTATCACTTCTGAGATCAGGTATGAACATTTCAATGATTCCTTTTGTTTAAAAAAGTTTCACTGAAACATCATTTGACTAGATCTACGATTCCGTTTACCACGTAGCACTTATGTAGAGTTGACTGACTGAGATTATTAAAATAAGAAAATAATTAAAAGTAATATTATAATTTTAAATTGTTTCCGATAATTAGATGATTATTTTTTACACAATATTTATTCAAATAAGATATTTCTATTAATTAATATTATATTACTTTTCAGTCTCATGTTGTCTATTAAATTGTTTTCCCATGTTGCCAGTAATATGTTGTAATAACCCGGAGATTGATCAAAAAATTTCAAATATTTGTTCGAGTCCTCACTTGGAAGTATTCTATCAAATTCTCCCTTTCGGTTGAACTCGTCCTCACTTTGGATGAGAATCCTCGCATCGTCTGGTGTCAAGTCATTTATAATCGAGTTGGTGTTCTAAGTAAAGGCGCTTCACTACTTTTTTTTCTTGCCAATTTTTCACATAGTCAATATGTTTGTGTTTTTCTTCGCAGGTGAGGACAGACCGAAACAATCTCTCGTCGAACATTAAATGAGAGTGATTTCTGGCAATTGATAGCAGTGAATACCGATCAAACGTGCACGACATGGACCTAGTTAGTGTTCTGTCATTCAAATTAGGCAACATCCAGCCGGCAATGTTGAACATGTCCCTTACGATGAGTTCTTTCAGATTAGCATCCAATTGGGAGGTTGAATGTAGACTGGGATAACAATTCAATCACCTTGGGGATATATTTACTTCCAACAGCCACGGTTTTAATTTCGAGTCTAAGATAATGTCAAATCCGTAAAGTTCATGCACAGAGTACCTCGACACACCAGTGCTTCTTATGGCAGCATTAATGGAGTTTTCAGCACTAAAACATGTTTCAGAAAGGAACCTGATCACAGTTTTTACGACAATGTCATATATTTTTTGTTTGATAACGTCTGGATTAATATACACGGATATATATCTCCAGAACTGATCAAGACTCCATTTGTCGCTGTTTACATCAAAGTCGAGGTCATTACTCCCATTGGGCCTGTAGTTGGAGTTCTTTTTGTTGACTGAATAGTTTGTCAGGTGAATAAAACGGTTTTTAACATCATTTTGAGAATATCTGGGATAATACCAAGCTTACTTTTCCGATGCAAAGCGAACAAGCCCAGATCTATGAACGTAAATGCGAAGGGGGTTAAAGCAGGAAATATACACGTAAATTCGCAAATCAAACTTTTTTCCGTTTATTAAAAATGGGTCGGATATGTATCTAACTGTAAACTGAAAAATACCTTTGAATTATCAACGCACTGCTTTTCGATTATATTTTGTAACCCCTGAACAACCCTTATGCCTATTCCACGTGCTGACGCTGGCTTTGCGTTATATAATCCTATACTGGCTTTAATATCCATTTTGAGTTCTTTTTGCTGTCCATTAACACAAAGTCGTAATCTTTCGGGAGACAATATGTTTTGGGGAAAAAATTGTATTCTTCCCCAAATTTTAAATAAGCCTTCTTTAGATTTCTAGACAGCAAGTCCTTCCTCCCCAAATTGGAAGCGCCGGGAAAGTGGTTCAACTACGGAGAAACGACAAGTTAACTTTCTGGTATTTCAAGAGCAGTCGGTATTCGTTGGCTTTAATTTGTTTTCCGAAGTATCCTATCCATTTTTTGTTATCTAAAATGCCCAGTAAATTGTACCGCTGGAAAAATGGAAATTTGACCGAAGAATAGCGGCTTTGACGATATTTGGAGTCAGGGAATCTAATTTCCACCTCAACATCTTATGAAGAGTTGGTTCTAATCTTGGAACTTGAATATCTTAGGTACACAAACCTCGATTTCCTGATAATACAAAATTTATTGTGGGGGGAACATTAGCGAATAAGCTTTCAGTTAAGGCGGATACGTTATAGCTTTGTCTTCTCTGAGGATTTATGCTGATATATGAGTTCTACCGTACATATTTTTAAATACTGATATGCTTCTCCCGTTTCTCAGGGGGTAATAAAAACTAAAACGACTGACGGCTTAAAATATAGTTATATACTAACAACTATCGCTTTCATCGTCACTTTCAAAGTCCTCTTCTTTGTCAAGTTCCGGTTCCCTTTCTTTAAGGCTAACATCCACACTTGCTCTATGTTCATCCGTGATTTTGTGGAAATCCTCAACATTAATAATCTCATTATTTTTGACTTCCTGGTGTTATTGAGTTACTTACACTGACTTCAATCGATTCATTGAGGAGATCAGCGTTTTGTGGTCTCTTGAAAGCTGAGGGAGACTCGGGTAACGATCCCACCAATGAGATTGTGTTTTCTCGTACAATGTCGACTTTATATACAGGATCTATGAAATAATTACAATTTTACTTGAATTTAAAACTTCATTTTGTTTTTGGTAAAAATTGACGTTTCTGATTCTCTCGGGCAGTTTTGGCGATGTTGTTGTTCCGGGAAGACGCTGGAATCGAGAATAACGCCGATCTGCACTCGAACTGACTTCTGGCGGTAACTGAAGTCAGCTTTTTGAGCGAATTTTTAAAATCTGAAATAATTAAAAATTAATTATAAAAACCTTTACTAGACTTTATAATATTTCTATCTGAGATAAAATGGTGGGTTTTATGATCTCGTCTGTCGATCGGAGTCATTTTATGTGGTTTGCAAATTCCACACGTGGACGAGGCCTTTTGCTTAAAACTGTGACATTCGGCATCATCTCCTTTGTGTACACTGTGAATTTTGACTGCACTTATATCGAACGATCGAAGAAAGGGATTTTCGGAAGTACTCTTGGCTATAATAGTAAAATATTGATTACGCGTGAATGTGTCGTCCCTTGTGAATTTATCCCCAGTTTCAACGTAATTTTGAATAATCTTTTGGAGGTTCTTGGCAGTGATTGGACTATTAAATGGACTCCACATTTAAAATGACCTTAAAACATTAACTGTTGCTATGATATGCGTAACTAATTTTAATAACATAGGAACATAACGGTATTCACTAAATTTGTTACAACATTAAATCAATATTAATCAATTTTAAATTTTAAATTTGTCGATAACAATTATGGTACTTTCACTGGAAAAAAAACTTATTATGGGTTTTTGGCATTTTTATTAATATATTGTGTTTCCCTGGGTTCTACTTATTAAGGAAGCGGATTTGCTGTATAGTGTTAATTTCGGTACAGAGCGTTGAATGTCATGCTTTGATGTTGAAAGCCTTCACCGGAAAATTAGAATTTAATTAGTAGAAATAATTAAAATGCATGTAATTATTAAATTCCAAATGATTTATCACAAATTAGTTGACCTCTTCACCAAAAAGTTCTGCGTCACGGTCTTCACTGTACGTGGGCAGCTTAGCTCCAAACATTTGATGATACTATTTGGTGTAAAGCCTTGTAAAACCGCTTGGGGTTAATTCTGACCAATGCTCCTTTTCTTTTCTCATCAGGTGAAATAAGTCGCTGAAAGAGTGGCATAGCAACTTGTGTGAGTGTCAGGGACATTTATAGATAATCAAGGAAGCACTCTGGTCCATTAATGTACGTAAATATACCTTTCTGTCTTTGTTTTCTTATATAGGCTCAGATATCTGTCATGAAATTTCTTTGTCGATTATTTTTCTGTTCTTTCAAAGTTGAATTTTATATTCATTTTCGATGAACATGACGAGTGACGCCGTCATCAGTGGAGTCTCACTGCGGAACTGGATTGTCTAAAAAGGACCCACACACAAGAAAAAGAAAATAGAAGTGAAGATCATTCCTTGGTTCTACGATTAGTTAAAATTAACTGTTCTTTACTTAAATAAAGTGTGTGTCCTGCCTATGCGGAGCTAATACCACGGCTCCGTGAAAAAGGCTATTATTATTATTTCGATGAACATAATTAATTGTGCTTAGAATGAATTGTTTTATTTTAACTACAAAAACAGTTAACAACGACTATAAGTTCCTTTCAGTCAAGAATGGCCGCCCTCAGAATTAAAACGCATTAACACAGACGATTTGCAAGGAAATGCGCTCAATGAACCAGCTCTTTTCTTTCATATTTTTTTTCCTCCTTGCAATAAGCGGTCCGATACGGCTCAGCAAGGACAGTCATCTGCTTCCAATATGTCCTGATGTTTCCACGGCGATTGGATCAAAAGTGAACTGTCAACCGAGATATTCATATTTCTTCTTTACAGTCTCAGCCCTTTCCGATGCCGATCCTGGGTGAGTTTTGTCATTGAAAAGTTAAATGGAGAGAGGCCATCAGCACAGATGGCATCCCAAACGAAATATCTACCGCTTTTATATGGAAAGAGAGTTGTATCGACAGTTCTTTTGTTGGCTGGGAGGCTCTGAACGTGAAATCTGGTCGTCATCCGATAGCGTTCCAAGGGAGGTGCATGGGAATGTTATGAGTCATGTACCACTTTCGTTCGTCGAAGAAGCTAGACATGTTAGACGATGCTGGTAAAGTTCAGGTCTTATTTCATCAATAGTTTTTGACCATAATAGTTTACCCCACTTACCGAGCCACGCATGCTACTGGTTCAGCATGCGATCCGTTAATGTAGCGTAGGTTCTTAGGAGGTCCATGTCGAAATAACCAATGCTTGGTTAAAGTCGTCCTCTGTGCAAGCGACTTCAATGAGGAATGGTTGTGAAACACCCGTTCATGTGCACTTCTTACTCCAGAGAATCTCGTTTTTATGGCGTAGGAACGGAAAGTCAGGGAGAAGATCGTTCGCTCTCAGACGGGTGCCAAACAAGGAGACCTGTTGGGACCCCTACTATTCACTTTAGTGACCGACGACGTCACACGTGAGTCAGTAGCTAAGATATTCTGAGCATCAGGTGCTCACGTTAGTTTAAATGTAAACTTCCAATTACTATGGGTGGTCATCAGTCTGAGATGAATGTGGCATCTCCTGCCTTTTCGTATGCTTCAAGCTTCACATGTGAATCTTACGTTACTCCTCGAGATATCTAGAGTCAGTTGGATTTCCATCTCTGATCTTCCTGGGTAAAAATTCTCCCATTTTCACATGGTGGATCTCTCTTTTTGATGAGACGTTCGTACATTCATTAACTGCTTCATCATTACATCATCTGCTCATTCTGATTGCTAAAATCCCGACTCCATCAAACGGAGAAAACTAAAAAAATACTCATCTCTTCCGCTTCGTCCCAATCGGCTTCAAACTTGGTAGTTAATACTTAAGATTGTCCTGGGGTGAGTTTTTGTTTCCTTATTTCTTCCACTCAAACTCATCAGCAAGCAGCTTCCCCCAATAGCATGTCATCCGTCGATCGTTCAAATGTCGATATCAGTTTCCGTGTGACCAATCAATATTCATGTTCCACTTTAATGATCTCAGAGATTTTATCGATTACAATGCTCTGAGTATATGCTCGTTTAGGATCATCCACTTTATTGATTTATTGGTTTATCAACCCCAGACTTACACTCTTTGGTATCCCCATCACAAACAGTCACAACTAATTAATCCAAGGAAGGAACTCAAGAGAGAACGTCAGTTTGTGCCAACCAAATCCATCCTCTAAAGGTGGAGTAGTAGGTTCGTCCTCTTCCATTTTCATCACACTTTCTACCGCCGAGGACATCGATCAAATACATCCTCCAAAAATGAAGAAGTAGGTTTGACCTCTTCCAGTTTATCACACTTTCTACATCACTTCACCTTCAGCGTAAGAGTTTTGATAAAGGTAGGTGGATCATCCCTTTCAACAACTATGTTGTGTTAGAAGGACTCTTCGCCTCACGGTGATCTGTTGACGAGAATTGACCTTCGTTGAACACTACTATATTCAGTTTAGCACACTTATGTACTTCTCCACTCTGATTTGCGTTATGGGCAATCGAGAAGTGATCCCAACTACGATCAAAATGATCTTTTTCTTCACTTCGTCAAAAACGAGACATAGTCGTATCCACTTGAATCTCAACAGCCTCATTAGCACTATCAACTGTAAAAATGAGTTTTCAACTTCCTCAAATTCCTTATCCCGCATTGCGGGCGAAGATGGAGGTGTATTCACCTCACAACTTGGTTATGGTAACAGTTTTCTTGGTGGAGTTCAAGTGGTAACAATTAACCCTACCATTTTTTAAATGCTGTAATCTTGAGTCTGACATCATTTCTACTCTAATCCGATTGAGTGAAGAAATATTCTCTCACTCTACCTTTCAAAGTTGGTTTCTCTGCTAGTTTCACATCCTCTCCGATCGAATCCCACAGACAAATATAATACGATAAACCAGTAGATAAACCAGTACTGAAAAAATTAAAAGTACAAATTCTCCATTAGCTGATTCATTTACATGGAGATGTGGCTGGAAATCTAGACATAACAATACTTTGCATTTGTTCCCATTATTGAGACACATCTAAAGACATCTCCACGCATATAAACTAACCAGTTCTCCCACGAAAAAGACAACCTACCCACAGAAGGATTCGTTATTACCATTGAAACAAAGAGAACGCTCGTTACCCATCCTGTTTAGCTTTAATTTCTTGAATAGTCATCCCCATCCAAACTTAGACCAGAAGCACACAAGATGCCCTAACCTATGACCACATGTCAGATCCATACAAAAAGGTTAGTCAACAGTGATTAACAACAAATGTGTGGTTCCATTGCATCCTCGACACACAAATTCCAATGTCGACTAGGTGCCGGATATTTGAGAGAATCTTAATTGTAATCTGGGGAATAGCCACGCAGTCGGCTGAATGTTGTATGATCCTCGAATTGGTTGTTTAACGATTTTTTAAAATAAAAAAACTTGGACAAAAAAAACAAAAATGAAAAGTAGTGGACTGAAATGTAATTACTAATTAAAAATCAATTATTTTTCCCGCCTTCCCTGCAAATGTTGAAGGAAAGAATGTCCACGACGGATCTCCCATCAGAAGATATCACACGTCCTCCGTTAGGGCTCTCGCTCACATAGTTAAGATCCTTCAATGTCTTCAAGGAATAACGGGCGACACTTCGAGATCCCTTGCAGAAGTGAGAGGGACGACTCCCCCGCCTCTGTTTAGCTGCAAATCAGACCCAATCTTACAGCCATAGATCATTTGGAATCTCTTTAAACCAATCGGTCTCTTAGTTCCGTAAAGTTTGAGGAGCATGGAAGCTGCGATGGACAGAATAGAGTACCTGTGCGAGTAACGAACCAATCAGGATCCATTGGACTGAGTTCCTTGGCGTTACTGGTTTTCACGTAGTTCATACAAACAGGGACCTTGAATTTGTCGTTTCTACAATATCCCTAAGAAAGTAACTTTTTGATGTAGTCAGCGATAGCCTTTACTAATAGGTCCTGATCCACATCCTTTCCGCTGATTGCATGGACTGCTGACAGATTCTGGATTATTAGTAAAATAAAACATTTATGACTGAAGAGAACATTACACACGATAAGAAAAGACCACGTTTTTTTTTAATTTTTTAATTTAAATTATTAAAAAATATTTAATTAATTATTAATTTTTAATACTAATTTAAACATTCTTGCCCTCACCAACTCTCCTCCAATTTTCTAATCGTTCGACTATATTTTTTTCAATTTCCTAAAAATAACACGAGACAATACATATTTGAGATCTACTACGTCATACTATCGTCGATAGTAATATAAATTAATATTTAACGATACCGATTAATTCTAAGCCTTCTGATTGGCTTTTGATAATACTATCATGCTTTCCGAACGAATTCTCAACAGGAAATCCACATAAAGGTAGTATTTATTGATAAAAATGTCATACAGCGGCCACTCTGACTGGATGGCTCTCCCTCTCAGGATGGTGATCGAGACTCGCTCAAAGCGCTCACGAGGATCTCCTGTTAAGATGATCATTTTCTGTCACTTCTGAAAAGATCGAATTGTTCGAGAATGGAGGGGTGTCCGGCAGCGTTCAAAGCTCGCTTAACAACTTCGTTCAGGACGCGTGTCTGGGAGATCTGCCTACACTCTTCCTGCACGAGAGAGGGTCAATCTGATCTCCGCATCGGTATGGACGCGGCACACAGAGAGATAATATACTCGCAGTGAACATTCGGTTAAGAGTGCGTTGTATTTAACTTTGCTAAAACATAGTTATGGGTATTGCAGAACATTTGGATAATTTTGCACAATTTTCCTTTTATTTTGTAAAATCAATAAATTCAGTTATTACGACAAGGTCTCCATTACGGCGTTGAGCAGTCCCTCATGATCACAAGTCCAATGTTGTGAAAGAGCCATCGTGTCATTCTAGAATTGGTGGCGAAAATGTAATTTTTATTATATTTTAAATCGCTGAATTTTTGACCTCCTCTAACTCGGGGACATTTTGATATCTTATTTACTAAGAATTAACATTTAATAAAGGTAACCCGTAAAATCATCACAAATCTACCACCAGATCTCCACAGTGGTCAGTCTCTTGTGTAGACTGAGCGATCTTTCCGAGTAGCTGAGAATGTAAAGGCGTCGTCAAAGGATAACCCCTGGAAGTAAATGTCTTGAGGTTCATTCTGAAATGAACATTAGGTACCCTCTAGGCGTCGCTAAAACTTACAGAATTGATTTACCACTCTTGCCACCCATTTCCGAAACTCTTGGGACATGTCCAAAGAACTGCCATTTCGCCGAAGTCACTCTGTTTCCAGTAACTCTGTAGAGCTCGTACCACATAACGCTAATTAAAATATTTCCACGCACCATAAATATCATGAAATCTCAACTTATTTTAAATATAAATTGTTAAATTAAAATTTTTTTTAAATAAAAGTAATTTAAATTTAGTCTCTTGTAATGTCCAACTTGCAGCCAACCAATGTTTCGGCTTTAATAAAAGTATGATTTAAATCTCAAAATTAGTGTTCCCGATGGTCTCTTTTGCTACTAGGAGTAGGTTACGGAGTAATCAGGAACAGTAAGATTCATTGAGTCCATAAAATAGGGTACCTCTGCAAGAACGAGGTTGAACCTCAGGAAATTTTGGCAAGGTTCGACAAGAACGAAAGATCAGAGACGAGGAGACCCGAAAACATAATGCACGAGGTTGTGTCTTTACTTATCGGCAGTTGAGATCGATAATCTAGCCATTCAGTTGGGAATGATGGAGTCCCCTGGGCAGATGCCTGAGACTAACCCACTTCTCAAGTAACTAATTTACTTTTCTAACCAACTAATTAAATTCGTTCTTTATTCGCTAAAATGTTGACACTACCACGTGTCCTAATTAGGTGACTTTACCCTGAGTAATATCACTTTAGCGTGAGTCTGAATGGCCCCGACCTAGGATATTGCCTAGATCTTACTTTGAATTGTCTGTATTGTTCAAAACGCCATTGAAGATCTCACGTGCTTCAACGGGACTATGTGGTTTTCCATTGTGCTGGATGATTCTAACCTGGTGTCTGTGATCCACCTGTCCAAGAAGGCGTCCAATTTAGGATGCGTGAACTGGGGTCACTTAGTTGAGGACTTTCTTTTCTCTAACCCGTGGTCCTGGGGCAATAAATAACCAGGAACCTCTGTGAGAGAGTCTTTAGTCGCTCATTTAGTCCTTGATGTGGTAAGATACTGAGATGGGTAATCATATTCCTCCTATACGATGGACATTTGTATTCAACCACTCAACTTAGAAGTTAGTTTAATGATATTAGGTGGATGATCAATTAGACCTGCACCATAATTCTGTCTCAGGATTTTCTAACATATGTAGAAAGATATTTCAAGTTGACTTGCAAATATAAATTCTATCACACGAAAATCAAAAGGAATTATGTCCAATCATCTATTCATCCTTGTTGACCTTTGTAATCGATTCCACTAACCTCATTTACGTGTTTTTAATTTTCCGTACCCTGTTTAACATGGTTTATTAACAATTTTTTATTTCCTGAGCTATTTCTTATCTAAAACTCAAGACTATCACAAAGAGGCGTCAAGACAAATTAATTGGGCAATCTCAGCTACAAGCCTGACTTTCCTGAATCTTAAATTTGACTCCAAGGAATTGGGTCACATTGAGCTCCCCGAACGGACACAGTTGAGTACATTCTCCCTATAGATCAATGTGCACCAGCGATCCTATCGTTTTCTAAAAGTGCCGAAGAAAATGTTATTAAGTAGGAAGTTTTTTTAAAGATTAAGCCTATCTGACTAGCTACCTCAGAACAAAAATTGAAAAAGACATTGTTAAATCAAGAAAACTCAATAGACATTATCCCCCTGTATATCTCTCGTCAATAATTGACTTTGATACCCTTGTCAAGAGGATTCCACACTCCCTCTCGAATTCTCTACTGACCAGATTTCGGTCGCGCACGTGAAGTCTAGAGCCGTAAAAACCTGCTGAAAGTCATTTGAAGATTTACTGGTGTCGCCTAACCAACACCGTCGTATTTATTTGTTTCTGGAAAAGTCGTCCAAAAGTGGAGTTAAGATACCTTTCTGGATGATGAATGCGTTCGTATTGGAATCTCACCATGACTCGTTTGAATGTCTGTGTGTCATCCATGCCGATGCGAGAACTAGATTGACTGTTTTATCTCGCATCCACTCTCCTGCAGGAAGAGACACGTGGTCGTGAACAAAGTCGTTAAACGAACTTTGGATGCCTGACTCCCTTCTATGCTCGAATAAGTCGGCCTTTGCAGACATGACGGAAGAAGACCTCCCTTTAAAGCCGGGAAACCTCTTGTCTGGGACGCTCTTACACCGACCTTCGCTCCTATCAGCCTACTTCAGAGTGCCTATAGAGCCCGCTCGACCGCTATAAAAGCCAAAGTTCGAAAAAATATGATGACTTACCCGATGCAATGCAGTTTATTCTTCTCGCTGTGAAGACTTCAGATGCCATAAGACCATCGAACAATGGAATTTCTTAATTGATTTGGGAGTCAGAATTCCGAGCGTACGGACGATAATCCCTATAATATCATTTTCTTCAATTCGTCAAATAATCCTTGATATTGAAGGGATCAGTCTTAAATTCAATTTTATTGAGTGTCCATACTATCCGCTAATATGGTTAAGTCTCTGATTAATGATGAAGTCCACCTAATTGAAAAAGACATTGTTAAATCAAGAAAACTCAAATATCAAAGTCATAAGGCTTGGGGAACTCCGAATGGGTCATCGTATATTTATGGAACAATTTGGAGACCAGTTTCTTCACAACAAGATCACTTGTGTTGTCCGCCACCAATCGAATTACAAAAATGCCGTCATAACACAAATATGAGTTAATAAAAAATTTCTTATGAGAATTGAGTTCTTTCCCTCCCAGAAGTGAAATCATGTACCCCTGGTGGACAAATCTGAACCAGAGGTACCAAATCCACTTCAGAATCCCAATAAAGTTGATTATACCCCCAAAGAGGAGATAAAGCCAATACACAGCAAAGAGAATATGTGCATATTGATTTATGGGGAGAATGCACTCAACTGTGTGCGTTCGGGGAGTCTCAATGTGACCCAATTCTTTGGAGTCAAATTTACATAAAACAGATCGCGGAAAAAACGTTGTTTCTACGCTCTTGAAGACTTTAATGAAATCCCAAAACATAATTTCGCTGAAACTCCTCCTTGTCTTCCATATAACAGAATATTCTATAATGGCAATCTGAGACCACGTGATCACCAAGTACATGAATTTGACCAGAATATACATCGATGAAATGGACTGCAGTTTTTTTGTGTGGAAATGAATAAATTTTAAAATTTTATTTTTTGGAAGTCCCTCGCAATCCATCTGCATTCTCGAGTTTCTATATTTGTCGAAATACTCCAATAAAGTGCTGAATTCCTTCGATTTATTCTCTTCAGAGTCAACATTTCCACATTTGATTGACAGTTCAATAATCTGGTTAACGTTAATGTCGCTAACTGAACACGTGCGACACCAAAGAATATACGGCAGTCGATACATTAAGGCAAGAAGCATTGTAATCACAATCATCCAGTGGAAAAACTCCCCCGATATAACGAATTCCAATTTGTCCTCCTTTACAGGCGAGTTGAAGTAGAACCTTCCCCCGGTAAAACAAGACTGTTCTGCATATCTCACCATATCGCCTAAAATGAATAAAATTTGATTACTCGTAAAGTGTGTTGGGCACCAGCAGTGGATTGGGTCCCCCACTAAGTTTTTTGTGGAGATGATCACGGATATTAAGACCAGCAGTGTGACCCCATAATAGTGGTTAAACTTTCCGTAAAAATCGTCGTTTTTGTAAGATTTAACACGATTCTTCAAAGCAGCTACCAAATCCATTTGACTTATTTTACGTAGTTTTTGTTTTTCATTTGAGGAACTTCCTATTTAGGAAGCAAGTGTTCTTCCTCTTTAGAAGGCATAGAAATATTAATTCAAACTTTCTGGGACTTTATTTTAATACTCTTGTTTTTTATTTATCACAAAAATAAAAATCAATCGAAAATGATGCTCGCGTTTTTGGCAACTATGCCATGTCACGTGGCCCCAAAGTTAGTGTGGTACTATGTGGCTACATGAATTGAAAATTATTTGTTTTATTCTTCTGCTCCTCATCTTCCATTTTGGCTTCAGGGAGATATAATTGTTAGCCTGCGTCATGTGGTTCACCATTTCTGGTGGCGCCAGATATAATCATAAATTATATTCAAAAAAACTATTAGTCAACAACCTTCCAGAGGAGTTTTCCTGGAAGGCACTTCCCTCAAGTCCGAGCATCCGAAGACTGAGGGAGGCCGGGATCACCTGATTTTTTCAGTCTGGCTATGACGGTGATTTTGATTCAATAAATTTAAAAAATTAAATAATTGAGGTTGCGTTGCCTCTCATGGTCGCAAAAGAGATCAACTGGAGAAGCCACCAAGTCTCACATGATTTTTTAATGTAGCTAGGCGTCCAGTTTCTTTAGGAAACGAAGGGATTTTCCGCTTATTCCTCATGTTGTCTCAATTGAGATGGGGCAGAACGTGCAACCTTCGTTTTTTTCTCCTTTGCTTTTATTGTTTTTTTCCGCGGCATACAGTGTGTCTACGGTGCTCCCGACAATGTTGGATGGACAAAGGGGGTCTATGCACGTAGCATCCCGAACCAAAGTCTTCCCCTCCTCGAATGGAAAGATTGTATTTTTCGTCTCCTCTACTCAGGCCAACAGGTTCAAGTATGGAGTGGTATCCAGCAGACTCCAGGCCTCGCTTAACAATTCCTTTGATCGCCTTATGTCTTGGGAATCGTCCTGCACTTTTTCGACAAGAAAGGCATAATGTCCATAACAGTCGAGAATACCCCCACACCGGGGATAATCAATAATAATAACACTAGAGACCACGGTTACACAAACTAAATAATCACGTGATCCCAGCACGCTCTAGCAGAGACTCGAATTTCCATCTTAATCGATTTCAACATAAATTGATGATGCAGTAGGGGCAGAATCAATTTCTTAACAATTCGCAAAATATATTCTTCTTGGAAGTGCAACACTTCAAAATAAAGAAATTGGGTATTTTCTTCCATTTATCTGTGCCTCGTCGATATCAAAAAAATATTATCCACTTACAATTATTTAAATGAGGAACCTTAAATATACAACAATTTCATTCATTTTCGCAAGAAATCTGCTTTACACGTGTTTTGGATGTCGTTTCTGATAGTAATGCACAAGTGTCCTCTTCAAAAGACTTAAAGGGATATATGGGCACCTCATCTTATAAAGAGGGATATTTGCTTCGATGAAAGCTTTGGTAGCTTTCACACAAACTAACTCGATCACTGACATTATCTGACATAAATGTCTGCACATTTTTAATGAGCTGTCATCCAACGGTAAAAATAGAAATTACAATCTGTCCCTATAGATACTTCCCGGTTTTACAATGTGCATCATCAGTGTAACCCTATTACATTTATTGTCTTCATCTCTTCACGGTTGATATTAAAACCCTTAAATCTTTCTAATAATAATGATGTTCAGATATCGTCGGTTCCAGCATGGTGTGCTTGGAATATTTAAATCCCAGTCGGATAGAAATCTCGATATGGACTGTATTACCGTCGTAATGGTTCCCAATACTCACAGTAGGGAGAGCATCGATCCATAGCACGCTCCCCTATAATCTCTTAACAAGGATACGAAAGTGCTGGTCTCGATTTGAGCTTTTCAGTATTCTCTCAATTTTATATTCTCATGGGATTTTACAGAGGTCCTTCTCCTCAGCGGCCAAACATGAGTACCTCGCATTGTTGGTCTCTGATGATTATGTAAATATTTATTTGCTCGCCACAAAACTGATCCAACAGTATTGTCGAAATAATCGGTCGACTTAAAAAAAATAAAATTTACTCTCCTTAATAAAAATTTACCAAAAAAAAATTTATTTATTTCTATCACCATTTTGAAATTTTATTTTTTAATTTTTTTAGAAATTAAATTTTATTAAAATTTTAAAAAAATTCCACCATTCATTGCTCTGTACATACTGTTCTGGATAGCCATGATCCTCTCGGGTCTGACCAGGGGATGGATAGACCCCTACAAATGGCACTTCTAAGATAGCACATTTAGATATACTTTAGTGTTTTCTAGATAGGATGATCTCCCCACGTGGATTGATCTCGCATTTTGTCGGCACAGTGAGGAAGGGAATACAATGTCTAAATGAGTTTATGTTTATTCTTGTTAAAACGTCAAAATCAGGAGCATCTTTGAAAGCTCCCGCAACGAAAACAAAATCGGACTTAGAGGTGTTGATAATCCCCGTCTTCGAGTCATTATTAAGACTCTTTAGAGACTGAAAATGACACGGAGGTCTTCCAAAACGGAGTCGCTGGGCCTTCGATTGTAACGTCATCCAGATACCTGCTTAAAGAGGCAATTCGTCTGACACGTTGGAGATATCAAGTTTAACATCAATAAGATTCCCCCAGGGTCTTCGGAATCAAAGAAGATGTTGAATGAATACAAGCCTCGCAATCATTCCTGTCGCACACTCCAATATTCACGGGTAACAATTCTTAGGCGACCCGAATACTTACACGTTTTGCAGCAATTTTTTAACACGGACGTAGGAGGTAATTTCTTACAACAATCTGACAGACTCCCCCCGTTTGTTAAACACGTGGAGGCTAGCGCTCGCTTAACCTGTGACACCACCATTGAAAATTTTCTAAACAAGACGCTGAATAGCGGATAACAGATTTCGCTCGACTCTGCCGTAGCCTTGATGTGACGGGGGGAAGTGCTTTACATACTTAATTTCAAAGAAGGCAATGTTATTAGAGTCTAAAAGATAACTTTAGTACTAAAATTAATAAAATTCTATTAAGAACGGGGACCCACTCACAGTTTTCCCATTAAATTCTATGACCATCCAATATTTCCCAGGTTTTGTGGTGAAATAGTCGACATTAAACGAATCCTCTTTATCCTGTTTTACCTTAAACTCAAACATTTTCTTTTCTTCCGACACCATTCCAACCATTAGTCTATTTTGGCCTAACATAAGTTGAGAAATCAACCAGATCCGTCCGTAGTAATCTGCAGCGAGTGTTCAACTCCACAGGCTTACTTGGAGACAGTCCGTAGATTTTCACAGTCCCGGGAGTTAGATTTACCTCTTCATTTTCTACCCTTCCTAGCAAAGGGACCATATAAGTCGCTCGATAGTTATATTTAGACGAAAAACCCTTGGAATCCACTAATTCATGAAAAACAGGAAAACTCGTTGAGACAATCTGGGGACTGTTTTTTACGTGGGAGGCATGATCTCCAGTTTCATCAAACTTATCGGATACTTTGATTGAAATAAGATAATCTCCGGTGGAGTCCACATTATATGTGAACACATAACTTGAGTTTCCTGCACTTTGGACATCATCACATCGAATCACGGCGTTTGAAGGACCGTCAATTGTCACATACAAGTTCCCCTCAATTTCTTCGTCCACATTAACAGTAAAGCTATTTTCCTTGTCTAAAAAATGGTCAAATTCAACGACCTAATCTTATCATCTTCAATCCTGGTCCACTCATACTGATTTTGTCGCATTTTATCGCACTTTTTGCTACTGTGAAGCTTAAGGGAGACTGAGGTAAGGTTTCACCGTCCACTGACACGTGCAATTGATAGGTCCCGGGAATTCTGGGGACATGCTCAACACGGTAAGAGCCTGTGGCATAAGAGACTGAATGTACCGTCGCTGATCTTCCTCATCGAGCACTCTTCGGCCTGTTTGGAGGGGTTATTCACATAGGAGGAAATTTCTCCTTTAATATTTTTGATAATAAAAACTGCTGGACTATCGGGGGTCTGAAATCAGCAAATTGTGGCTAACCAGAGAGTTTAAGTCGTTTTGTAGAGTAACAGAACCGGTCGCTTGATCGTCCACAATGTCCACTATATAGGGGGAATCTGAGGTTTTCTCGTTGTTGTGATAAATAAATATCTTATAAGTCCCTGAGAAATGACTAATCGCTCACCTGGCTCGAGACTGTGTAGGATACCTGAAAGTAGTCGTCGTTGTATTCTTTGTCAAAAAGTACGTGGCCTTTGATGGCCCATAGACTGAGACTCCGAAATTTCCAGCGTCCAATCCGTGCGTGTAAACGTTGAATAAGCCTAAAATGAGTTTTACGGTAAACAGGGAGAGTTCGTTTTTCCGCCGGATAACCCGGGTCCATTTAATTTAAGGTTAGTCGAGGTTATTGGGCCGACGGAAAACAAAAATGGTGACCCTAGAGCATAAACACCACAAATACCGGAAAGTGGAATCCCCTGTCTAAAAATATTCACTTTGTACTCCCCCAATTGCCGTGGAGTAAAATTCACATCAAATTTGTTTCTTCCGACCTCCTTAATGGCACAGGGTCTTTGATTATTGTTGGAATCTGTGACTGTACAGGACAGCTCATTGAGTGAACAGTCTAAAATACCGACAAACGGCAGAAACCCTGAATTTCCAACGAATACGTGCAAGGCTTGCCAATATAGTACCTCGGGGTTTGCAGATATGATACTTCGTAGATCGATTCGTCCACCACATTCACCATAAACGGAGATTCTACAGATTATTCAATAGAAACAACTGGGGACAACTTCATTCTGAAATTTAACCATAACTTCATAGCACCCGGGCTTATCTGGTCTGAAGAGGACCTCAACGGAAGAATCCTTCAAATGCTTAAATTTTATTTCGCATTTGCTGGGTCCTTTGATTTTAACCGAAAGGACTCCGTGACCAGCATTTTTGGTTTTAACAACGAATAAGTTCCAGAAACCGATTTTTCCTTCCCCAATAGGAATCACTTCCACTAGAAATGGGGAAGCTAAGACATTTTCGGCTATTAAAATCTCAAATGGACTGTTATCGATGGGTACCCCCTTAGATAACACGTGGAATAGGTGTTTTCCGCTTTCATAAGGTAGGAAATCCACAACTAGCATATTCACGGAATACGAACTTATGTGAGAATCCGTCACTTCACGGATCTTGCATTCCTGTTTATTGTTAGATGGAGAGAGAGATGGCGAAGACTTCCAGACTTTCCGGGGGATATTTTTTTGCTGATTTGAGTAGCATGGAAGTTGGGCAAGTCAGCTGAGAATCAGTGAATATTGGGGGAGAATCTAACATATGTAAAACAACGAAAACCAAGAATGACGACGTTGAATGGAGATCCTGGAATTTGGTTTCCGTTATTGACGATTTTTATTAGGTATTTTCCCGGTTTTGTGGGGAAATATTCAATTTTTGAGATGTTGTCCTCGACTTTCTTGCATACTACGTCAGCCTTTGAAGGACCGAATATGTCAATCGTCGATTCCAACGAACTTTCTAAGGAATAAGGACTTTAAATTTACTGATAGCCTTCTCGCCTTCAAGGAAAAACGCACATGGTTCATTTACAAAGCCAATAGTCAGTCCTTGGCCGTAAGCCTTAAGGGGGGAGTTTCCCTCGTTGACGAAGAATTCGAATTCGGGGGCTGAATATCAACATCTCTTACTTTTATCGAAGAGACTAACGGGAATGTTCCTTATTTTATATTTCCCGCAGTTTTTGGCTGATATTTCAGGTATAATTGATCATCGGTGAAATTGACCTCGTCAAATCGGTTATATTCCCCAGACGGCAGTACAACTAAATATTATTGTCACGTGCAATAACCCTGAATTTGTTCATCCCCGAATTCGAATAGAGGAATGGTGAATTCCACACAGTTAAAGTCACGTGTGTTCAGACAGTTGTAGTATTCCTCAGTTATCACCTAAATTTAATGAATCTTGGCTACGCTAATTTCAACGGGATCAATTGGGAGAGGCTGTCCCCCAAATTTAAATTCCAGTTCGTAGCTGCCACAGTTTGGGGGATCAAAGTACGCCACAGTTGTTTTGTTTCTTTTTTCGGTTCTGACTTTTGATTTCCGTCCATTTTCGTCCCATGCGTTACACAAAAGATTTCCTTCTCCCCCACGTGAGGTATCGAAGACAAGTTCGGTCGTTTTTCCGAAGCAGACAACCTTAGGGAACTCGTCTAAGAATTATTACAAATAAGGTAATCTATTATAACACGTGGTACATCTCCAAGTTTATAATTAGTATTAACCCACCGTTTTTTGTTATCATTGATGGATTTCCTGTGGCACGTGCTCTCATTTTCTTAGAAAAGACATCCGCTCCCCCATATTCAACGTTTATGAAGTACGATCCAACATCCTCTGGTGTATAGGAGACTTTATATTGTCCTGCCCTGACCTCTGAGACTGCATTCAGCAGAGATTCGCCAATTTCGCTCTACAAATAATTGTGGGGGATACTTTTATACTCACATCCAGTTTATATTGGCCAGCATTCCGCGTAACAATGTAGAATTCGTTTGTGAGACTTGCCGGGGTTTCCTCTATTTTCTGTACGTCAACACAGGTCTTGTCATATACAGGAAACGTGGAAAGTCTAAACTACTCAATAAACGACGACATTGAAGACTGGTTGTGAGTCTTCTGGAATGCCTGCAGTTTATAGTGTCCCCGAACAGTTGGAGTCCAAGAAACTATGAATTCGTTGGTTGATTTGCCGAACGTCGTAGTTGCATCAACAACCTCGTCTAAGGTTACCCACAAAGAGAACCGCAAGGATTGAGAATCTGAAATTTGAGGGGACGGTTTAATGATGTTTTGGCAGTCACAGTGCAGGGATTTCCAACGAAATGTATAGTTGGTGGATCATTAACGATTATGTCGTAAATATTGACGTTGAAGGGACTCCCTAAAGCTATGGTGGATGGAATACCGTCAATGTCGACATCACACAATTTGACAGAGTAGTTGTAATTTCCAGCAACAGAAGGCACGTAGGTGACGTCTTCCGTGCCATTTTCGTTTGTTTTGATGTTTCCGTTTATCGAATCGGTTGGTCCGGTAATAGTACACGTGATTTCTCCTGAACCAGCATCGCAGCAGTCGATGGTAAAATTCATGACTGTGTTAACCAGGGCGTTATACATCCCACTTCCGTAAACGGAAACGAGAGAGGGGTCGAACCCCGCCTTTCCGGTAATCCTGACGGGGGATAAACCAACCTGAGAGTCTTTATAGGACACGAATATCTTATGATCCCCTATATTCGGAATTATTCGAAATAGAACCTTCATTTTTCAGAACATAGATGACTTGGCACTGATACTCATTCAAAGGAACTATTTTGGTGCCCTGGAAACTGCTCTGAGGGGTCAGAACACGTGCTTTTAGATGACCGATCAGGAAGTTATCAAATTCTGAGTAGTCAATGATGAGTTTGGAATAAGAGTCAATGAAAGTTTCTAAAATGAAGGAAGTGATCACCGGAGGGAGGGTTTTTTATGATAATTTTGGAGGTGTCCTCAAGGGAGTTAACAAAGAATGAAAGGGGACATCCAGGGATCGATTTGCCGTCGAAAAACACGAAAACTCGATACTCACCTCCTCTTTCGGGGGTGAACACAACATTATAGACTTCTTCCTCCTTCTGAACGCTCAAATTTACTTCCTGTTCCAAATCATCGGTTATATAAAAGTCCAGATCTCCTGGAAGGGTCAAATCAGCTAAAACCATATCCCCCATCTGAGCAGTCAATGTAACAGTTAGTCTCCTCATTTTGAACCACCGACCCTTCAAAACAAGGTCCAAATACTCGAATGTCTGCTGGTTGTCCTTTTCTGACTCCATAAAGCTAAAATAAGGACCCAGGGTACAATATTCGGCTCATAGTGGACAGGGACTCCTCGGTAGGTAATAAAAACGGTGTTTTGGTCAGCAAGTAAGTCATATGATGACTTATTGGAGTATCCATCACGTTTGAATGGGATTTTCCGCGAAAACCTGTAATCCTGGTAAACATTGGCGGAGAATTCGTTATCAACCACGGAATCCGGGAGATCCAAGTCGAATTCCACCGTACTTCCAATTGGTAGGAAAGAATTGTCATTTCTCTTAATATTAATCTATAATGTGATTTGAGAGAACAACGTCTTCTGGGGAAAATCCCGGGTTTTCTAAGACATTGATGTGGTAAGGAGAATTTTGGATGTCCTCGTTTTTGTAGGAAATTCGCATGACATATTCTCCAGCCACGGTCGGGACAAAATAACAGTTTTTTCCGTATTTTCCATAATCACACAGCTTTATTATACTTTTTGATGGACCGCGTAAGTAAAAATCTAAGTTATTCGGTGAAACGAACCAAGGTTGTCAATCTCCGCTGTACTTTCGTGGAAGAAGACAACGGGAAAGCCTACATAACCAGAAGAAGCTGAGGGCACAATCATTTTGATCGAATATTTTGAAGGAGGAGAGACTTCTACTGTGAAGGGACTTCCGACGACGTTTTCTCCGTCAAATAAAACGGAGATTTTGTGCGACCCGACAGATCGCGGAATATACTGGAAGTTGAATTCATTCACTTCTTCCGAAGGCCGGGGACCAACAAATAGCATAGAACCATCTTTGATTTCACATTGAAACTACCTGGTTTTTCCCCGAAAACTGATAGAAGACTGTTGTCATCCGTTGGTGAGATTACCGTGAACTCTGTCTCCTCGTCAATTTGGATTCCTCTGTTGGACAATCCACGTCCCCTCGTCCGACATTCAGACACATCAAATGCTTTAATATGAGGCGTGGATTACCCTTATCAACGGTAAACCTGAAGTTTGATATATTTTTGTCGTTGTAGTTTATTATTAGGGTGTAAAAACCAGCCATTTGTGGAGTATAGAAGCAGTCGACTTGGTTGGCTGAGACATTCTTTCCTTTAATTTCTACAATTTCCTTAATCTCGTCGTTTATTATGTAATAATTGAAGCCATCTGCTGAAAATTACCGCAAAATGTACGATCAAAGGCATTTTCGTCCCCTTCTGAGCTGCTGTCGACAAATCTCTCGATATCTAGTATAAGACATTCGCTACCCTGCGTGGGGTGAGTGATGGATATCACGATTGGTCCTCCGACCTTAATCCTTTGCTTTGGTGATATTTCTACGGTAACGTCAGGGGTTTTCCGTGGAATTTTCAGCTAAAATAAAAAACCGGCTTCTACTATATACGGAGATAAGAAAAGGGGGATATTTTTGTACTCAATCGTGATCATATTCCAGCGCTTCCTCACGTAGAAATCACACTGAATAATCTGCATAGTCGTCTGTTTCATGTTCATTGGAGTGACTTTCCCTGTTTTTTGAGTAACACAGGATTTTGAAGTCCCTCTTGTTTGCCTGGGCCCCCACTCCCTCAATTAGAAATTTCACGTGTTCTCCGTATTCCACGCTGTCCCTGCTTTCCAGTCCAACTACTTTGAACTGTTAATGTCAATAACTGTAATCGTACTAAGTTGCAGTTGATTTCAGGTTCGGGTTTGACCACCAGTTTTAACGGAGATTGCGGAATTTCTTTGTTATCCGCGAAAACACGGAGAGAATATACTCCCTGCAAGGGAACCTCGATAATATTGGCACAGAAATAGGAACTCATTGAATCAACCGTTGTTATCGAGGCATTGGAAGGTCCACTGATCTCAAAATCTACCGATAATGTCACATGTCTACCGTATTTGTTGACCTTCAGATTTCTACTTCCAACGACGAAGAAGCCGGGGACATTGGCGTAAATATTTCCCATCGCGCTGCCCCAAAAGTAAAACGAATCTCTGTCCCTCACTAAAATCTAAATTCAGTAGTGAAATAAAAAATACGTCGAATGGAGATCCTGGGAGGGGTTCGCTTGAATGTTGGATATCAACGGAATATCTGCCGGTTGCTTTCGGCAGAAAATAGCAGTTATATACGGAATCCGTGGCATTCAGTAGGACTTCAGTCTTCAGTCCATCTAACTGTAAGTCACAGGTTTACCAGGAGATGTGACAACGGAGAGTAATTCAGGATTTGTTTTATTTCGAGAAAAAATTTCAAAGTTCAATTCTAAGTTGACTTCGGTTTCTTTGTTGAAAACGGGGGAAATTGAGCACAAATTTGGGTCAAACACTAAAGTTCATAAAAATCAGTCACCCTCTTCCACGGTTACATTGTAGGGCTTCCCTGGGAGTGGTACATCAAAAAATCTCAGATCCAGTTTATAATCTCCTGAGACGGCAGGCACGTATGAGCAGACGTAGAAATTCTCCGTTTTCTGCCGAATTCTGCACGGGATGACTTCCCGATTTGCCGAGATTAGTGTTGCCTGCAGAAAGTCACAAGAATTCAGCTTCTCTGGGTAATTTCCTATAACAAATAAAGTTGAATTAAACTTAGATCAATGTAAAATTCTGCTTCTTCCCCCACATTAGGGTTTTCTTCGACTCCGCTTCCGTAAATTTGAAAATTTCTCGGTAAAATTGGATCAAGGCAACTCATCTACGGTAAGGGTTCTGATATTACTGAGTATGGCGAGTCTCCGATTAGGGATTTACTGCAGAGGATCCATAAACAGTAGTTTCCGCGATTACTAGACTGGTAAAAGCAGTTGAAGTCATTCCTCACTCTCGTTGATGAGGAAATCTCCAGTTCTCCTCCTCCGATGCTGTAGGAAATGAACTCCAAGTCAAGTTTTCGTCGATATGGAGTCGCATCAACACAAAATGACCCGGTCTTCCCGCCATGAAATATGTGTCCTTGCAAAGTCCCGTGATTTTTATCTGCCATTAATTTTACTCCAACCTTTGAGGGGTCAATCGACGGAGTTTCAGTCTTCAGGAAAAAGGGGGAGTTTTTGATGTCCTTTCCTTTGACAGTCAAGTAAATCTCGTAATTCCCAGGCTTCGTCACTCCATAGGAGTAACTGACCAGATTTTTCGACAATTGGGTGATCTGAACGTCAGTTGACTCTGGTCCGAGTATTTTACACTCTAAGTTGTTATTTCACGGAATACCCGGAATCGACTGTCCCGGCTTAAGACAGGCAACAAAATTCGTTCTCTGATCAATAAACAGTCTTTCAAGTCCGGGACCGAAGACGTTGTACGAATATTGTGATTCTGGGAGAACATCGACCTTCGAGTCAAAATTAAGAAGACTATAAATGGACTTCCTTGGAGTTCGATTCCTTGTGTTTTGATCTGTATGCGATGAGGTCCTACCGTGGTAGGCTCAAAAACATATCTCCATGTATTTTCCTTCACTTTATCAGCAGAATAGATTATTTTTTTATCTAAGATAAAACCGCTAATTTACTTGGATCAATAACCGTAATTTTCGGAGTACTGTTTACGGTCGTCGCAGAGGTAATCAAAATTTCATTACTGTCCCCCACTCTTTGTCCCGTTCTGGAACATCCTTTGCCAGAGACTGAAAACAAAGACGGGTCAGGAGCTGGTTTCAGTAAGTAGAGTTACATTTTTCGACATTCACGGCAATTGGAGATACCGGATGGGGGACCCCGTTGAAGGAAATTGCTATCATATGAGTTCCCGGGACAGTAGGCTTGTACTTGCACTGATATTCCCTCTCACCGATCCGCTTTATGGTGGCGGGTATTTTCTGATTCAATCCGCGGTACAAATATGAGACTGAAACACGTGGCTCTTCCATTTCTGAACCACCAGTCTCTGAAATTGATTTCCAAGGCGAATTACCGTAAAATTCTTTGAAGAATCGCTTCCATCAAAAATCGATGACTCTCCTACAAATTAGTATAAAATAAGAGCCACCAGTAAAAATTCTGAAGTAGTTATTAACGTCGGTAAGTCCAGTTTTTATTCCTCGTCCCCCAACAAGGATCTGCTCAACGTCGAATGAAGTCTACACTAAGAAACTCCAAAACCTCCACATCGAACCGAAATGGCTCTGAACTGATATTTCTATAGTCGTATTTTATCGACGCCACGTAAACTCCCAGCTTTCGGGGGACACAAGAACACAGGTAATAATCATCCTCTTCTAATTGCACGTTGACCTTAAGAGATCAATAGAGTAAAGTGCTAATCACATAAAATAGCATTTATTAGCTGAATGATAGCAATATTGCTTATATGACACATAAATTGAGTCTATCTGTCATGCAATGAACAACTAATCGAACTCTTTGGTAGGCAAACTTACAGTAATTCTAAGCCAAATTCCGTCTCCACCGTCATTTCTATGTCAGTGTTGGGTATCGGCTGAGTCACGTGCACCAGTATTTGGTAGACTTCTCCCGTTGCTCCGACCTTGTTGAATCCTTGAATATATATAGGATTTAACCGGGGGAACAAACTACAGCCTTGAAGGGAGGCTCAGGTCTCTTTAAAGGAGCTCCTTCTTTGACGGAAGCCTTGCCGAATTGAGCCACGTAAGTCATCACGGATTTCTCGTCGACTTTGGAACTGATTATTTCCTCCGGGGTTATCAGCTGTGAGAGTTAAATAGTTTCGTGAAAAGTCACAAAATTAAAAAAATTAATTTGCGGTTTTATAAAATACCATTGGAACAGACAGCCAGTTCTGTGCAGTCTCCATCGCCTCCGTGGTGTTCTCCAGGATCCGCGATCCGTCCCAATATCGCCAGTTCGGACAGAGACCCGGCTTGAAGGAATCCACGAGAGATCCGACGATTTTTCCGTCATTCCACTGGGTCGTAAAGTTGGTTATAGGGATCTCCGTCTTATTCGCGACCCACGTGAGTAATTTTTCCTTGGGAGTCGAATTTTCTTTTGTTTCGAAGACATATTTGTCAAACGAGAGAGAATAATGTAGAATTAAGGCCCAGATTAGACCGAGGATCAGTTTCAAATTTTGATTCACAATATGACTGCTATCTAATTTTAATTATACACAAAAACCGATGTTAACTAGTTTGATCCCTTCTAAATGTATTAGGTCGAGAGCCTTGGTAACATTTTCTAGTTTTTGTGAAATGAAGCGGGGATTTTTGTTGTAAGTTCCAACAGATTTGTTTGATAAGGCTTCAATTAGCTTTATCAACGCGACTCCATTCTCAAAATCTGTTTCCAAATTTTTTATGGAGATGTTGCATTTTTCTAAATGCTTATTAACGAATCTGGTGAAAGTCTTTGTCTGTATATTTATCCAGGAAGGTTCCTGCATTACACTGGAAAAATTTTATTTAAATATTTTTTTATTTAAATTTAAATGAATTGTTAACCATTATAAATATAAATAATATTATTTAAAATTATTTTATTTATAATCTAAATAGTTTTTAATTCGTGTATTACCCTTAAAAGTACTTTTCATTTTTAAGATTATTAAATCACATAATATTCAATTATTAATAATTTATCATCATTTTTCTATTAAAAATATTAAATTTAAATTTTAATAATTTAAATTTTGTGATAGATGACTTCCTCAAGTTAATTGCTCATTGCATTTACGCACAATCGGTCATTGAATAATTGTCTTACATTCTTAAAACTATTTTTAACCACAAAGGCGGAAATCAATAGTTAACCACTTCACTTAACTTTTCAATCAATATAATAAACTTAATATCTAGGTAGGGACAGATTAATGCTTGAAACTGTCGCTGTTGCCTAGCACTGATGTGCCTTTAAATGTAAAATCTTATTTAATTTTCTAACCAAAATATTTGATTGTCTGAAAGCAATTAAAATGCCTATTAATTTACGTTGAAGGATTAATTAAAACCTTTTTAGATTTTTTAAAATTCTTCATCTGTTTCTCAGCAAAACCAGAGTGAATGTGGTCGGTATTTGAAGTTGAGGAGGATCACCACTAATCAAAGTTTTTATGGTAGATTGGGGTTCAAGTTATGTGCGGTTTTTATTTGTGACGTATTTGATCTGTGGTTATTTACTTCATGAATATTAGAAGAATGGAGACGAAACACCAGATGACTATTTCATGAGAACGATTAGAGAACACATTAACGTGACTCTATTTAAGGCGACGGAAAATACTTTGCTGGTATGAAGAGGTCGTTAACTTGGCTTGTGAATGAGAATATCACCCTGAGGCAATTGCCATGCTCTGTTTTCTTCAGAATAAAAACATTCTTTCCCGATATGCCCACAATGTTTGTCAACGTAAAAAACCCGGTGTGAGAAAATGCTAAGCTTTGATTATCCCTGGACACAGCTAAATTGTTCTATGTGTACTTCTGAAACTATAAGGTAGATTGAGCTTGCATATAAAGCGGATATTTCTGTTTGGCAAAAACATCGAACTGGGGGTTACTTGCTGGACAATTAATGTTCGCCATGGGAACAACTTTATAAATATATGCTATTTGACTATGGATGATTCATAAGGCCAACGTCAGAATTGTCGTAATAATCTGAAATGTCTTAGTAACCTCATTCTTTGAGAAGTACATGGAAATACAATACAATGTATTTGCGTATGCAGTCCGACCTCGACCTGGAAAAAATCGAGATTTTAACTTAAAGCAGTGGTGTCAAACTCATTTATTCCGCGGGCCGGACTATTAAATTTTGATTTAACAGGATATTTGATTCATACTATGATTTTTATAATATTTTGATTTTTTTATAATTTAAAAACATTTAACAACATATTTATTAATTTTTATAATTAAAATATGTTCCTGAAACTTGATATTTTTTTTCCTTCATAATAGCGTCAATATTTGGTGTAAAATCCTGAGTTACCGTCAATCTTAAAATTTCACTTAGATAAGTGTGTGGGTGGGGTGACATTTTTATTGACCTTAAAAAATCAGCAACAATGTCCTCTGTCACACTGTTTAACACTTACAAAAGACAGCTATGTATCAAACCAAGATCTTTATGAAGAACGAAGCTATTCCTATTAACAAAGCACTGAAAGTTCTGGGAGTAACCTTTGATCAGGACTTACCTTCATTCGACATGTTGAAAACAAAGCAACTTCTGCTCTGAAAAAAATGAGAATTTTAAAAGTGCTCTCAAATACACTTAGAGACCAAACTGATGGCTTTACCAAGATTTATGAACATTTATCCAACCAACGATGACGTATGCAAGGCCCTCATGGGCAATGCAAATTTCACGATCCTCCTCATTGAAACTATCCACAATCGAGAGACTGCAATAGGATAATTGGAGCAGAGCACAAAATCCAGAAAATTTCTTAATCAAATTACAACGGAAACTCTTAAAGGAGGTTAGTTGACCTAGCTGTCCATACACTATCAAAATATCCACAATCATACATAAATTTTTAGCCCATGTCATGTCCAATAAGAAACGCTGTTTAGGATTCTCGAACCCACCGGACTCGTTCTCTCCTTTGTCGGTCTGGGATCACTTAGTTAGATGAGAACTTTTATTTCTTTTTCTTTGACCCAGTGATCTTGGGGGTAATAATAATAATATTTTGTGTTAAATAATAATTCTATTGCATGCGATTTATTTTAAATACACTTTTAAACTCATGTCACCGTATCTTTGACACCCCTTACTTAAAGGTTATAAATAATTAATAATAATAAAGCCTTTTCACGAGAGCCATAGTATTTATAGCTCCGCCATAGCAGGACACACACTTTATTAAGTAAAGAACAGTTATTTTAACTAATCGTAGAACCAAGGAATGATCTTCACTTCTTTTTTCTTTTTCTTGTGTGAGTGTCCTTTCTAGACAATCCAGTTCCGCAGTGAGTATCCACTGATGACGTCGTCACTCGTCAAACCCTTTCTGCATCGTAGATGCGTGGAACCTTCCACCAGGTGAACAGCAGCGAGATTCGAACCCGTAGCCTAAGCCACTTAAGCCCGACACCTAACCACTAAGCCACCCATAATCATAACTCTATGAAATAATATATAAATAAAACTCTATCGAGAGAGAACAAATTGGATGTCTGAACAACCACTTTATGGAACTCATTACGCGGATGATGTCGATTTCGTCGCGGAAGACGTTATTTTGGAGAAAGCGAAAACAATTTTGAGTAAATGGTATTGTCCACAATAGCACTTCAAAATTACAATCTATTCTAAAAAAATAATTAAATTCCTACTAAGATGCAGTTACGCTTATATAAAGGATTTGCTCGATTAGTCTTCTGTACAACGCAGGTACTTGGGGAGACTCAGACTCATTTCACAGAGGCCAACTAAGAGAACTCCTTGGATACTTTTGGCCAAAGTAAATTTTAAACAATGAATTACACAGACTGACTGATTGTGGATCAATAAGTCTGAACGTACTTGAAATCCGCTGGCGCCTTTTTAACATATTCTACGGATGAGTGAACAGACACTATACAATGCCGCCATGGAAGAATTTTCCAGCCATACTGAATTTTCTACATTCAGAGGACTCCCAAGAAGTTGTCTGCCCAGGACATTTTCTGAGAATTATGTTGCGATCGGAGGCCGATTGATGAATGCAGACGATCTTGACGAATTTAAGAGGCGAGCACGACTCGAAAGGGATGGAGATTGCTAACGGCAAAAATAGTCGAAAAAACATGGCACAAGAGAAACCATAAACAGTGTGGTAATGCGTGTGCTTTCACTTGACTAACTAATAAAACTCAACAAATTTTACTGTGATGTATTGGCAAAAAATGTTCAATTCTACTCCCAAATCCAAATTTCATTTTCATGTTTAGCTGCAGTTTTTTCCTAAATGAGTAAAACTCAGAGAATCCGGAGCGATATTTAAAATGGATTCTTCAAATCATTAATTTGTTTGATAGTTCCATTTATTGTGTAATTTTCTCCAAGAGATCTGACTGGAGTATTTGGTTCTGTGCAAAACTCAAAGTCGGACCCGGACAAAAGAAGTGTTTGATCGTCAAGAAGGGGATTTTCTTATTCTGTACAAATAGGAACTTAAACCCAAGTGTTGACCTCCAGGGTATACCAAACATTTGAATATTATAATTAAAAAGTTCCTTAGTTGGGGAAGGAAAAAGCAACCTTGGTCTTCTATGACTCTGAAAGTGATTATTTAAAGAAATAGCCATCATTAGCTAAATAATTGAAAAATAAAACATAATTTGGGACGTGGTATGATTGATAATTTTTTAGTTTATAATGCTTTAATTGCAAAAAAACCAAATAAATATGATTACAAAATTAATTAATTAATTAAAAATTTATTTATTATTATTATTGTATTGAAATTTGAATACGTGGAATGGGTTTGTGCGATTGTGAGCACAGGAAGGTGACAAATTATTTTTGCTTTGAACACAGACGAAACGTATGCGACAACTGTGTGGTAACAGAACATAAAAAGGTACCTTCAAAGCATCCTTATCTCCCAGTGTATAGTACATACTTACTCTGATTGGATCAAAGACAGTGATCATGAGGCCATTTGCACAATATGTAGAGAACCTTTTGGTAATAATCAGCTTATACGGCTCGGTTGTTATGGTAACGTTGCTGATTAAACCCAGATCTGTTTCATACTGGCTGCATCGATAGTTACGGCGAAAACCTACCCACGTGGACTGCCCCGGCTGGATACACGTGTCCTCTGTGTTCTCAGCCGATGTTTTCTAGCACTGATAAGTCCATCGTCTACTCAGCGTTTATTTCCATGGTATCTCAGCTGGCTTGGGGATCACGTGTGTTGAGTATCGTCCAACAAGTATTATTTATTGACATATTTTGGCAAATGAGGCTGAAAAACCTGTGATTAAGATTCAACTCCCACAAAATGAGAGAAACAAAAACGTGGGTTCCCGTAGAATGCTTCTTATGAATTATTTGCATATAAAATGTTCATCATGTAGGTTCCATCATTGGAATTTATTCATATTTATTACCTTTGTCTTTGTATTTGGTTTGTTGTATTTGTTTTACACAAACTAATTTAATTTATGATGTTATTTTGGGTTTTAGTTTTATTAGGGGTTTGTGGATTAGTTTGGGGTGTTTGGTCAGTTTCTGATCTTGATGGTTCGTGATTGAGTGATAGGTTGGTAAGCTTGGTTTAAAAAGGAAGAATTGACGACTGTGTCCCACTTTAAGATAACAACGTGTTGGAGAGCAATCAGCATTGTAAATTGCTATCAGGTTTGATCTATCATACATGTGCTGTGGGCATAGTCTATCTCTGGGTAAAGTAGAAGCTGAGATCTATTTTTGGCATAGACCACCAATGCCTCTCCGATTGGGATATTTTTGTTATTTAGGCATTTAACTCTGACGCATATAGATAATCCAGAAAATAGCAAGTTTTTATAATTTTAAATATAAAATAATAGCAAAAAATATCACATAAAAATTTCTAACACTGACAATTTATGAATCAAAATAATCTTAAATATAATAACGTGAGATTAAGTGGGGATACTCGCACCGTATTATTATTTAACCGCAGTTTTACAATTTTCGGTAAGTCCAGAACAAACAGTCATAATTAGGGCGATTTTTTGACTTTTTAAATCCGAAATTTTGACCTAATAATTTAACTTTAAAAATTTTGACCATTTATGTCCTCATGAGCACTGCTGATTATTTGAGCGAATCTCGCTCGCCATCATGACAGGAATTAGCCAAGCAGTCAGGGTAGCCGCTATATAACCGTTTACTCTCGTTTACTTCCTTAATAAAAAACTTGATTTATTAGCCGCGTGGCGCCATGTGGTGCTTCGTGGCTAATTGGTTCAAGTTTATGTTTGATTGTCTGTTCTCCTCTCTCTTCCTACTAGAGTGGCGTCATGTGATCCACTTGTCTAGGTGGCCCCCAGTGCCAGGCCGGCACGAAAAAGGATCATTTGCTTTCCCCCACTCCCACTGGAGAGGTTTCCACAACTGCAATCATGGACGCCTTTTACCCTTTATGTTGATTCCGGATGGACTCTGTTTCTATGGAAACTGGATACACTTAATTAGTTTTTTACTTTAACTTCTTTCTCGGTGTATCCGGGTTAATAAATAAATAATAAAAAGTTTTTTCTGAAAAATTTATTTATAAAAATTTTATTTAATATGAAAAAACTAATCTAAATTTTATCAAAATATAGAATAATGTAATTAAAAACGCTTTCAGGTTAAAAGTTTTGGTCTTTAGATAATAATTTTAGCAATAAAATTTTTTTCTGAATAGATAGAAGGATATTTCTCAAATGGCAGTATTTGCATGGGGAAATATGTTGTTTTTTATATTTTTAATAGAAAAAACTTATTAACAGAATATATAGATTCTAGCCGGGTGGCATAGTGGTTATGTGTAGGACAAGTTGAATATTTTTAAAAATATGTAAAATGTCTATAAAGTTTGGTTGATTGTTGAAAGCGACAGATTTTTTTACATCGGAAAGAGCATTTTGTAAAATTTTAAAGTGAGTGATGTATCCTCTTAAATTTTTGTATCAAAAAAAGACATCAGATGTTTTTTTTCCGTCCACAATTATGTATCGATGATAAACAATTTGCAGTATTTTATATTTTTAATGACGGACACGACTGTATGGCATAGAGGCGGGTGGCATAGTGGTTAGGTGTCAGGCTAAAGTGACTTAGGTTACGGTGCTGTTCACCTGGTGGAAGGTTCCACGCATTTATGATGCTAAAAAGGCTTGACGAGTACGCCGTCATTAGTGGATATTCACTGCGGAACTGAATTGTCTAGAAAGGACCCACACACAAGAAAAGAAAGATTAGTTAAAATTAACTGATCTTTACTTAAATAAAGTGTGTGTCCTGCCTATGCTATTAATATGTCGCGAGAGAGGAGCGCACACCAGAATTTTAAACTAAAAAATTATGGCGACCAATTTTATAAACCCAAGAACAACAACCGCGAACAGATAACATGATTTATTCGCAAAACCCCAACTAACTAAACAAGGTGAGAGCCATTAACTAAAGAGGAAAGCCAAGATTTGGGGTCGTCTATATCGGGGCACTCTCATGAGACACCGTATATCTCTTCTCCGTAAAAAGCCCCAATTACAATGCGAGTTTCCACAAGCAATGTAATAAATCTCCGATTCTTCTCGTTTTTCTTTCGTATTCGTCATCAATTTCAGATGCTAAATCCAATCCATGTGCTTCAATTTAGTTTCGTTCATAATTAGAACATCCATCTGGATCGTGCTGGCTATAGCAACCAGCACTGAGGCCCGTTTGCGAAGAGAACGGGCATAAATCAGGGTTATCCTGACTACTTCTGGTTTTTCGGTGGCTGCCCTCTCTTCTTAAGAGCGCCACTCTTCTCTCTGCGAAAAAAATATCGTTGACTACAAAAATATTCAATAATAAAAGTTGCCTCAAAAGATGTACTGAATTCGTACTTAACGTTTCTCTTGACACCCCTGGATGGATACAGACTCAATTACCGATATCATTGGGTGGAATCGGTCTTACTACTCCCTGCCAAATTGCTGGCCCGGCGTATTTTGCCTCTAAACTTTCATGCAAAAACCAAGTGGACTCAATTCTTTCAAAGCTTCCATCTCGGAAACTGTCCAATGACTTGGTTGAATACATGGACGTGTGGCGGAGTGAAGGGCTTAGCGAGCCGCGTAACCCAGACCAACAATCGTCTTGGATGATCCATAGATGGAATGCTCTGGCATCCAACCTAGTCAGCCGGCTCTCTGGACATCGCCTGGATTGTTTCCAAAATTCGAGGGAGGCGGTTGATGGATCTTGGCTTGGGGTTTACCCATGTCAAGAAGTTGGTGGATTGTTGGATGATGACTCACTTCGTACAGCTGTATGTCTACACCTCGGATTGCCTGTTTGCACCAAATCGAAGTGCAAATGTGGCTGTCTATCGGACGAACTGGGTCTCCACCTCCTCTCATGCCGGAGCGGAATTGGCAGATCTTCTCGACATTCGGCAATGAACGGCATCATTAAGAGGGCATTAGAATCGGCTGGATTCCGTTGCCGGATCGAACCGACTGGTCTATTTGACAACGGAAGACGCCCTGACGGCATGACCTCCTTTCCTTTTGAGCGAGGGCGAAACCTTGTATGGGATGTGACCTGTGTCTGCTCTTTCGCCCCAAGCAAAAAAAATTATTCACCGGGCAGACCTTCTTCTCAAGCAGAGGAAGTAAAAAATGCTAAATATTCGGATATCAGCGACAGGTACATTTTCGCACCTGTCGCGATTGAAACTTCGGGGAACTTTGGCCCTAAAACGCTGAAGTTCCTGAACCATTTGGGAAAACTACTAACTGACAAAACTGGTGATCTTCGTGAGACGAGATGGCTCAAGGAGAGGCTCTCGTTGGCTGTTGTCCGTGGGAATAGCTTGTGCATCTCCCAACAGCTGAATTAAAATTAACTAGTGCAAGTTAAAAAATAACTTAAATAGAAAATAATAAGTTATATCATAAGAAATAACTAAACATGCGGCCTTCGGCCGCTGTTCTTCAGATTGACACTAATTCCCTTTTTTAAGTCTTTTTTATGAACTTTATATTCTGATACATCCTCAAGATTATTTGATAATTTTTCTTTAATTGTTACTTTTTTTGTTCTTCAGATTGAAACTAATTCCCTTTTTTAAGTCTTTTTTATGAACTTTATATTATGATACATCCTCAAGATTATTTGATAATTTTTCTTTAATTGTTACTTAACGAAAAAACGTTCGCGACATAACTTTTCCAAAATGTTTTGTCCACAATGAGCTTGCCGATGTAAGTCTTCTGCAAGCAAAGTCATAAGAGCATCATTATCAAACGTTATAACCAGCTTGTGGTTATTAAATTGGTCCTTAAGATATAAAGATCCATCGAGTAGTATAAATAATTCTGCTTTTTTGCTGAGTCTTCGTTTTTTAAAAGCGATCAATATCATGATTCGAAGGTGACTCCAATTCTAAGCCTGGTATGTCTTCACCGTCCTTGGATCCNGAAACCTGCTTAGAAAAAAAATGAACCGGGCAGAGGAATTCCGGTCTGTCATAAAAAAGTGCACTATAATTAAATTCATCTAGAGACGGGGACGTCGCCACTCAAAGAGGACAGCTGGATTGTTCGAGAATTCGAAGAACATTGGAGGCCGGAATCACGGATTCATAAATAGAGAAACGATTTTATAAGTTAAAATTGAAAAGGGTATTATGAATTGTTAATACAGAGTGAGAAAAATAATTATAAAGGCCCAATATAACAATTCATGAGAGATTCTGACACTTTATAGTCAATTTATAATCAATTATCTCAGTTTTTTTGTTAATTAAAAAGAATTTCTAAAAAAAATAATATGCAGATTTTTAGAATTTATAAACTTAGTGAACTAGGTCAGAGGTCGGCAAAAGCTGGCTCGCGAGTCTTTGGTGCTCTTTAAATTTTAAGTAGACTCTTTCAATTTTATTATTTTTATTCCTATTTATTTGTTTTTTATATATGATTTTGGTAAAAGGCGGCTTTTCAATATGTCGAAATTTCAAAAAATGTCAAAAATTGGCTCTTCTCCAAAAGTATTTTCCGATCCCTGAACTAGGTGAAGGAATCTTATTGATTACCGACCACTTTATTTACTGTTAAATATGCTAATGCAGCGAAATGGTGGGAGATTTAATGTATTAACACGTTTCTGGCAACCTTTGTTTGCCCACCGGGGTGTACAGATGTGATAACCACGGATTAGAAAGATTGTCTTCATCATTTTGAAGAGTGGTTGCAATCAGGGAATGTGACTATATTTTTAGTTAATATTTATAATTAATTTTCTCCATAGAAAGAGAGTAGTTTTAAATAAATATAATACAGTGGGTTTTCATTTTAACGAAAATTTAAAATAATTTTCGTTAAATAAAAATAACGAAAATTCGAATTTATTTATTTTTACACATAAAATCTTTTTTATATCTAGCATGACATTTCGTAATTTACCCATAATTGGTATATATGAAAATGAATTTGAAGAATAAACTTTTCCATAGTCTCAATTGCGCACATTGCATCAGCGAACCAATTTTCTCTATATCTTCATAATTTTTAATCTCTTGATCTTTATCTTCACAATACGAAACCAATTTTCTTTGTACCCAAAAATTCGTCATCATTGTTGCTGCAAAATTTTATATGTACAATTTTTCATTTTCATCTGAAACCTGAAAGTCCTCTTAATAGTAGTCATCATTTATCTGCTTTGCCCAATTGCTAAATGCCTTTTCAAAGCAATTCCTCACTGCCGTTCTTGAAATATCATCCCGAATAATCTTTTATTCTGAATCAACTAGTTTGAAGCTTCTGATTTTTTCATGAAAATTGATTTTATTAACGTAATATTCCTCATCAGGAGGTTGAGATCATAGGATGACATTTTCGATAAAAAAAGTCAGCATGGCTTTCATGTAAAAATATAGGATTGACTAATTGTTCGTTTCCTGATATAGTACGAGATTTTATTCCAAATTTATTCTTAAAAGAATTAATCCATGTGCTTGAAGCTTTAAAATTCGAAAATGGAATTTTTTTGAAATTTTTATTGCCATTTGTTGTAGCATTCCATTTGTAAAAGTATCGCCGAATAAACGAAAATTTTTTCCGTTAAATTAAAAACGTACTGTATTTTCTTTCACAATAACGCTCGAATAACCAGCGGCGTTTACGAAAAACAATAGCACTTAAATAAAAATAGAATTTATATTAAAAAATCGTTAAGATATCCTATTTATAAAAATCGTTAAACAAATCCCGAAATACCGAAAAAACGCCAAGGATACAGAAAAGCTGTAGAAACCGTGAAACACCAGCTTTTTGAAGATATGACGAAAAAGTGAGAGGTGAGACTATTTGGACACATTCCAAGAATCGATCTAACGATACGTGTGAACTATGTCATGAGAACATATTTTGATTGTACTCTTAGATATCGAGGACCTTGTAATTGAAGAGGACCTAAAACTGCAAAAATAAAGCTATAAGACTTGAACGACCTGATTCGTTCTGATAATCGCATCCTCGAGAGGAGACTAGAATCATATGACTGCCAAGATTCTTCATAGCACAAGCAACGGAAAGTTAATAGAGTCCAAGAAAGATTAACAAAAAAGAATACTTATATCGCAAAACGTCACGTGATTCAATTACGTAAGGCATTACTTTTGAAAGATAGTCCCAATCTCTCCATTCCGTGGATGGAGTCAAATCTTGCTCCTCCCCTGCAGTGACCTTGAGCGAAATCAGGAACGGATCTCACCATAACTAAATCACATTAATGATATTCAAGGACAGTTTCTCAAACTGGGGAGATGTCAAGTCCCAAATTTGACCGTCAGAAGAGACCGTTCGAAGATCTGACTAAGAGTGACAGAATCCATGAAGCTTTCGACAGATTTATTAATTTATTTCGAAATCCACTCTGGCTTGAATTAGCGATCCATCGATTTCGTCCATTAAGGACGAGATAGTCCTCACATTTTTTGGATTTCTTTTGCTGATTTTGCATTTTTTTAATTTGTGAGGGTAACTGACTTTGGTAGTTCTGTAACTCCATGATTTTCCGGGGTTAGCTGTGTTTTAGCTTTGAAGCGCAACTCTTTCTGGTAAACAAATAACTTCTCAACTTCTTGGTCATATTTACGCCTGTTTTATGGGGGAGGCTTTCTCTAAAAATTATTTTAATGGGAGATGGATTGAAAAGGCATTTTTATTAAATATTTGAGAGTTTTTTAATAAAGTAGCAGTCATCGTTGATGGCTTCTATTAAATCGACTTGAAAAACACGTTTGTCAAAATACTGGGCTCCTTCCTCGGTCGTCAGGCTTACGAACACTTCTTTGGNGCTGTGTTTTAGCTTTGAACGCAGCTCTTTCTGGTAAATAGATAACTTCTCGACTTCTTGGTCATATTTACGCCTGTTTTATGGGGAAGGCTTTCTCTAAAAATTATTTTAATGGGAGATGGATTGAAAAGGCATTTTTATTAAATATTTGAGAGTTTTTTAATAAAGTAGCAGTCATCGTTGATGGCTTCTATTAAATCGACTTGAAAAACACGCTTGTCAAAATACTGGGCTCCTTCCTCGGTCGTCAGGCTTACGAACACTTCTTTGGACTCATCGTACTTTATTAGATTCACAATGCTGAGTTTGTCACGTGGCCTTGCATTATCGTCGAAAATTATCTGTTTTACAGGATCACTCTCATATACGATGAAAGGCTTCCCCCAGTAGTGAGAATATTCGTGTGCTTCCCACGAGGAGTATTCGTCCACTATTCCCACTATTCCGACCGTAGATTTAGTCCACTCGTAAAATTCGAGGATATTCGAGCAGACAGTATCCCCATTTGAATTTCTCAAAATTAAATTCTCCGTTCTTTCGTCTCGTTTAACACAAAATGGCTCCATGTTTAGCGGAATGGAAGAATTCGTGGTTATTTTGAAAAGGGGGTGTTCGTTCCGCAAGAACTTGTCGATGCAATTAAGGACTGCTGGGCAGTCCATCCCGAATGTGCGAATAATCAGGGAAAATTTAATGTCCAGAGATATCAAATGGTCCAGTAAGTTAAAAAATGACGGCAATAAGAAATGATACTTCTTTTTGGACCCTCCTTCGATGTAAAAGTCATCCGAGGGGGAGTCTTTTGGCTTCCATTCCAACTTTGTTAGCAATTTTTCGTACAGAGGCTTCATATCTTTGCCAGAATTCGAATTTATGAACTCACCAGTCATCTCCCGAATCTTTCTTCTGTCATGAGTTTCGCCTTCTTTACTCTCGACGTATTTGTAGTAGGAAACAAGACCACTGTCTGGTTGTTGGAACGATAAATTACTGCAGGTCATACTCCAATCTCCATTTTCTACCTTCCCCCAGGCGACACTGCTCAAATACGACGCCAGAGCCGCTTCCACGCTTGTATTTGTAAATGTATCGGCCACAAGTGCTGTGTTACGAAGATCAATGTGAACTATGAGCTTTTCCATATTCAATTTAATTGTCGTCAATATAATTTTATAGTTATTTCGTGACAATTTGGAGGACTGATTGCTTGGTGACGCAGTTTGACTGCGTTATCTTTCGTTTTAGTAATCCATAATAAGCAGGCACTTTGTATAGTCATCATCGGTTTCAAATTCTCCTAGCCTGGAAGGTTGGGGGACTTAGAAATCGTTTCTTTAGCTTTATTTAAGTTAGCTTAATCTCAGCTGCTGGGCAGAATTCAGATGCTTCTTGATCATTCCAACTGATGGTTCAATGCATCTAAGATACTTCCTGGTTTGAGGAGTGACGCCGTCAGCGGCGATACCTCGCTTCGGAACTCGATTGTCTACATGGAGTCCCACATAGCCAACAGAAAATAAGTTAAGATGACTTGGCCCTTTCTTACTTTTTTTCCCTCTTAAAATAGTGTTTGACTTTTCCACGTGGAAAATTAGCCAGTAGGCGTTCATCAAGATGATTTTTCGTCTCTTTAAGAATCATCAGAGACCAACAATACTAAGTACTCAGAAGTTTGACCCCCGTGGAAAATAAATTTGAGAGACTACTGAAAACCACTAATTGCTGTCCAAAGAGAGCGGCGAATGGATCAATGTTCTTCCGATCAGAAGTATTAGAACCCACCTCGACGCTTAAATATAACATTTTGCTGTTACAAAATCTACCATATTAAATAAAATTGACTAAAATTATGCATTTTTAAATTTTTTGAAAATTTTAAAAATCTTAAATAGATAATATTTAATGTTGACAAAGTTATGTAAATATTTAAATTTAATATTATTTAATTTTAAATAGTGTTTTAAAAATATAACATTTTGTTGTTACAGTCTGTACGCTCACATTAGAACTTCTATCCGAATGGAATTGAGAATATTTCAAACACACCAGTGCCGATGTGCTGAGACCGATATCTATGGACACTGTGCTCTTTCTTGTCGATGAAACGCTGGGAGGTTCTAAATACGTAATTCACTAATGATGTCATAAAACGTGTGCTGGCTCTCCCGAATACCCCCTCATGGTGGAGCTCGTTGGCTTGGACAGAGAAGACGAAATGTGGCCAGATGAATTACAATCTTTCTTTTCGATTAAGGGAAGTTAATAATCTGGACGCCATTTGTATCGACTCCCTATCTCCCACTAACATTGTAGAACCGTGCAAAGGCATGGAGAAGGCTGAAGTGAAATATACCCATGCTCCTTGACCCGTTCACTTTCCGTCTGGTTGCTGTCGAGATACCTGGGGGATAACAGAACCTAGAAGAGTCTGTGACATCTGGCCACACTCAGAAGACGTCCGCTAAACTTAGTGACTTTTTTGGTTAATCCCTAGTGCTATCGTGTGGGAAACACTTCATCAATTACACTGGTGGGGATAAATTTATTTATTAACCCCCCAATACACAGAGAAGTAAGTCAATGGTTAACAACTAATTGAATGTATCGAGTTTCCACTGTCACAGTGGCAGAGAGTCCTTCATGAATCAACAACAAATTGAAGAACTCATCAGTCCTTTCAATTTTTGATTGACCATTGACCCATTCCTGTCGTTCTGTCATCACGTGAAGAGTATTCTTACAAATAGCCTGAGGAAATTCAACTTTCTGAAATCTATGTTTTCTTCCCTGTCCTACCGTTGCAGAAATGCTCAGTTATATTCATAACCACTCCCGGAACCTACAGTCGAATACATCCTTGGATCCAGGGCATTCAATCTACAGCGATACAAATAAAAAACGGAACAGCCAATTTCTCAATTTTTTTTCTAAATAATGATGATTAATTTTTTTGATTAATAATGATTAATTTTTTTTAATAAAAATTGAATTTTAAATTATAAGCTTAACTAAAAATTGAATTTTAAATTATAAGCCAAACGTCAAAATTTTGGTAAGTATTTAAACCCAATTTTTTCAAACAAAATAAAAAAAAGAACAAAAATAATTTAAAATTTAGAATGACCCCCTTGAGCATTTATTACTTCTAAAATTCTACTCCGCATTGATCCAACAAGGGATTTCGCATATTCTATCGAGAGATCGTTCCAATTTTTTTTCAATTTTTTGAATAGGTCACTCTTTTTTTATAAATTCGGTTCCCCTTATTTTTTGTTTTATGAAGGCCCACACGTGCTCGATTGGATTCAAATTGTGACTTTTTGAGGGGGCCATTGTAATAACTCAATTCCGTGTTCATTGAAAAAATCTTCAGCCACCTTGCAGATGTGCTTTGGATTATCTGAAAAGTCGGAGACGGATTCCTGTTTTCTCCAAAAAAGGCAGCAAATATCCGCCAAGATGCTTACGTATAAGTTCCCATTCATAATTCCTTTTATCCACACAAGTTCCGAAAAACATTACGATGTGAATGCGCCCCAAACCATTACGTTCCCTTTTCCGAACTTTACTGTTGTGGTAACATTTTTGTTTAAAAGCCTTTCTCCCATCTTTCTCCAGACAAATTTTCGTCCATCGGGATTAAATAGATTAAATTTCGATTCATCACTAGAGATAACTCTATTCCAGAACACATTTGGTAACATGTTCCACCGTGTGCACTGAGAAAGTCTTGTTTTTCGATAGATATGGCCTTTTCGTAAACTGAAACGTCGATGTATTCAGTTTTTCTCGGTAGTTCCTCAATGTCTGTGATGTGACAACAGTTCCCGTTTCAGAACGTAAAATTTCAGAACATTTTACAGAATTGAAATTAACATCATTTTTTTGTTCACGTTCAATTATTTCGAGATCATCAGAGTTAAGGGAAAATCTTCGCCCTGAGCCTTTTTTTTCTCTCGAAGGAATCATTCATGGTGAAGTTTTTAATGACTCTCAAAATAGCACTGAGGGATCTTTCGGTAAGATTTCGAATTTGTCGATANGGGATCTTTCGGTAAGATTTCGAATTTGTCGATATGACTTTCCAACTTTATAATGAGCAATAATTTTTCTTAGTATGTAAGTTGTAAAACCATATAACAAGAAACAACACGTGTAATAAAATAAAAATGGGTTCAAAAAATTTTGGAAAAAATAGAGAATTTTTTTGTTTTCTTTTTCATTTTTTTCAGAAAAAACTGAATTTAATTACGTACCAAAATATACGGCGTTTTAATTTTTTTAGAACGCTAAAGCTAAGTTTGTATTTTTAAAATTCTATTTTTGTTAAAAAATTAATCATTCAATAGAAAAAATCGAAAAAAATGAGTGTTCCGTTTTTTAACTGTATCGCTGTATGTTTCTAATGNTTAGAACGCTAAAGCTAAGTTTGTATTTTTAAAATTCTATTTTTGCTAAAAAAATTAATCATTCAATAGAAAAAATCGAGAAAATGAGTGTTCCGTTTTTTATCTGTATCGCTGTATGTTTCTAATGAGACGAAGCTCTAGTCGTTCAGGAAAAAGATGATTCACCTACATGGCACCTTGGAGAACTTTTTCCCCATTACTAGACGACTTGTATTAGACAAAAAGGAGCCTGCTTTCTTTGCCTTTGCAGTGAGGAGTATGATGATTATAGTAATTAGTCATTACACTGCAGACGAATGTGGACTCTCACATCCTCCGGATGCGTGCCAATGTTCTAAATCGGGAAAGCGTCAATCCATAATCAGCTTCCGTCAGATCTCACAGCGATCAGACAGACGCAGTGGTTCATATTTTTAAATAATCTTTCAAATTTATCTTCACATATGATTTTATAGTAGTCCTTCTGTTTCATCCTGGTTTTGGTTTTTTGCATCCCTTATGAGGGCCAAGCTTCTGTATACTCTGTTTCATCGGTCGATAATTCGGTAGGGAGATGAAGAATCATCTGATGGTTTTGGTTTTTTGCATCCCTTATGAGGGCCAAGCTTCTGTATACTCTGTTTCATTGGTCGATAATTCGGTAAGGAGATGAAGAATCATCTGATTTACGGTTTGCTGGAGTGCGGAGCGTGCTACGTCTTTTAGGGAACAAATTCCAAGACCTCTGAAGCGGACGGCAAGGGTTGCCAGCCTTGGTCTTGAAACTTTACGCTAGTAAGACGTTTAGGAAGATGGGCGTACGTGCGTCTAGAATTTCCAGCCGTGTGTACGTTGACTGTAATTGTTGTCCTCTTGTTATAGGAGCATTGTCGATTCTTCCCTCTGTTAGGGGACATCCAAGTATTTCGACTGGTTGGCTGGGGTCTCTGCGGCCATGAGAATTAGTTCACGAAACAATTGTATTGTCGACTTTCATTCGGAAAACTAGAATCCGAAATTACATATCTCGCATTTTGATGAGATGAGCGTATTCCCAACTCTTCGAATTGTGGCATCATTCTCTTAGACTATCCACTACATTAGTGGTTTGTCCTCTCATGACGCATCGTCCAAGTACCACACGTTAAACAGAGTGAATAAGTCGAGGACCAATCCGAAATGATCAACAAATACACAATATATTTTAATAAAAACACAAAAAAGAGTTAAGTACATATTGTTTGAACAACAATCCTAGTCTTCCCTTCAGGAAATCTACTAATATGGCAATTTTGGCCCTTCCCTACAAGTTTACTAAAATGGAAACAAACCCACTCTTTTGTGAACATAAAACTTGTTTTCGAATCCGAAGCCAAAAAAGCGAGGATCAACATAAAAGTCATCATTGTCGTTGAAAATTTGATAATAAAAATTGTAGAAGGCATCCTTGAACATCGAGTAGTAACTGTTATCCTTTTCTGATTGGATGAAGGCTCCGATTCCGAATTTATCGTAAGTCTGTCTCTTCTCAGGATCCGATAGAATGCCATTTACTTGCAATTAACGACCAAAAATTATACCAAAGTAAAGGTCCATAATGATCTCTGTGGCATTTTCTTGCTCTTCAAGGGGGACTTTATCAGGGTGATATTTTAGAGCCAATTTACGATAGGCTGACCTAATTTCTGTTTGGGTTGCGGTCTTTGGAATTCCCATGAATTTGTAAAGGTCGTCAAATTTGTTTGATGACGTAAAAACAACTAACATCAGTATCACATTCATTTTGTCTTCAAGTAAATTTAAAATATATTATTTTAATTTATTAATTTATTTAAAATAAATTTAAAAATTTTAATAATTTTAATTATTTAAACTGTATTATACAAATTTTTTTTATTACCCCAAAAAACAAATTTTGAGTTTTACTTCCTCTAAAATAAGTTTCCTTAGTTTCTTCTCACAATTAGGACTATTGCAAGTCGGATCACTTTGTTTTCCGATTAACGGTTGTTTTGAAATAAAATTTAATTTAAACCTTAGTAAAATGTTCCACATACCCATAGGACCCGTTAAAATCAATTTTTATAAGATTTAAAAAAGATGACTCTTTTACCTAAAGATGTCGAGGACCTTGGTAAAATGTTCCACTTACCCATAAAATCCCTTAAAATCATTTTTATAAGATTTAAAAAAGATGATCTTTTTTACCTAAAGATGTCGTTTCGCTAAAATCTCGTTATGTCTATTGATGAACTAACCCAAAACCTGAAAAAATTAATTAGAGGCCATTTTGAATGGACACATTGTTAAAAGTTCTTACGTGTTTCACAGGTTGCCTTTTTTGATGAGAACAGAATGCTCCAGGAAAGTAAATTTGGAGTTGAAAGTAGCCCCAAGATGGTTAATCTTCCCTGTGACCGCCATGTGAACCTTAGAATTGGTCACTCTAGGCATTAGAATACGAAATGTCTAAGGGAGTTAAAAACTTATAAGTCTCAGTCTGAGCCTTCTGCCATCGAATCAGCTATTTTGGCATCCATGGCTTCTTTTTTAACTCACGACATTTTGATGTCATGACTTATAAATCATCCGTCCTTCTAAGAACCTGAGATTCAGCTCCATAGTTCTTGGAAGATTACCGCTTTAGCGAGGGAATATCTAAAAATCATGCCAAATAGAGTCAAAACCCAGTCCTCCCTAAAAACAATACCAAGGTTCATTGTCTCATTTTCATTTGATTAAGCATCTGAGCGCTAAACTTCCAGATGTAGTCACCTCAAAATCTCCCCTTACGGAACCACGTTATAATACCCGAAAGGGTGTCTCATTATGAAATCCTGGGCTCGCCTTTGGAGTTCCACTTTTTCGAATATTACAGCGATGGTGAGCAGTGGGATAATTAATCAGCAACTACTAGGGTCTTCCGGGAATTTTTCTTGTTTCCTTTCGAAAACCAGTTCATGGACTGTAACGAAACCTGAGATTACCGTTATGATCAATATGGATCTTTGAGGATGAGCCACAAAGGACCGGGCTTCTTCCGACTGGACTTCCGCGACAATAACCACATGGCCGAATATATCGAGGCCATAAATGAGACCTGTCCTTTTGGATCTGACAACCACCACTTCAGAACGCTCATAACAAGACCTTGTGAGATTGTCCTCAGGAACTTCCCTTTCTGGGTGAGTGAGAACGACCTCATTGATTACCTTCAGGAGATGGCACCCTCAACCTCGAAGGTAACCCGAATGTCAAGAGGATCGCAGCCTATGCCTATGGCGAGAGCCTCGGTTAGTAGTAATGCGGAGGCCACATCGCTGATACGTTGTGGTTTCTACATTGGATCGAACAAGATTCTGTGTGAGTGGATGAAGATACCCTCTCTTATCTGCTACAACTGTAAACGAATTGGTCATATTGCCGCACATTGCAGGGAGAAGAAGAGATGCCTCAAGTGTGGAGGGGAACACGATCTTCTTGTGTGAATTTTCATCGAACGTGGAGACAAATTGTATTAATTGTGGAGGACCAGGACATAATGCCCGCTATAGAGGATGTCCGGCTATGAGAGAAGCATCCAGGAAAATGATCTCCAGACAAACAGTGTCTAGAAAAGAAGTAATCAAGCCAACACAAGAGATGAAGTGGACCAATATTTCACATACTCTTGATGGGCCGGTGGAGCGGAGCGCTAAAAGGAAAAAAAAGAAGTAATCAAGCCAACACAAGAGATGAGGTGGACCAATATTTCACATACTCTTGATGGGCCGGTGGAGCGGAGCCCTAAAAGAAAATATATGCAGAGCGAGTCAGAAGTTTCCGAGACGGTCAAACAAACAGAAGAGATGATGAGAACCAATATTTCACCTACTCAAGATGGATCAGTGGAGCGGAGCGCTAAAAGGAAAAATATGCAGAGCAAGGCAGGAGTCCCCGAGTCGGTGTCTCGGGAGCTAAATGAAATTATCTCACGTCTGAACAATCTATGTACACTGCTGAAAGTGGATTTATGGAGTCTGGTGGACCTGGCTGTGGAGAGCGCAGGCCACCAACAAAAACTATGAAAAGAAATTTGAAAGTAGTGCTGGTGAATGCCCGCTCCCTGGTGAAAAGGCATGATGAACTAGCGCTACTTGTGAGGATTGCCAAGGTGGATGTCTTGGTAGTAAGAACATGGATAAGCGTAGGAGGGCTATATACTCTAAGGACTTGGCCCGATCTTCTGCGAAAATTGTTCAATTTTTCGAAACAAACCCTATGTCGATCTTGGTAGGAGACCTGAATGCTAAGAATACGAGCTACGGATGTTGCAAAAACAACGGGGACGGACGATAGCGAAATTGGAGTTGAAATCTTGACGTCTAAAGAACCTAACCATTTTTCATACAATGGAGGTGACATGTTGGGATTGGCTCTAGTGTCTCCACAGTTCCTGGATCATGTGGAAGACCAAGGTTGCTTTGGGACATAGGGAGTGATCATATCCCTCAGGAAATAACCATAAACCTAGAACCAAGCATTGCAGAAAATATTTTCCTATACTACGATACCTCGTCGATAGGCTGGGTACATTATCGTCATTATATGTCGGAGACCTTATTAATGAAGACTAATTCCTTTTCTACACCTAATGAGTTGGACGTTTTCAACTGAGAACTATCCAACACTATGCTACGACTATATGGAAGGAAGGTTTACTCGAAGAGTTTTCTGAAGAACAAAGATTCTTGCCCATCTTCAATACGGGATCTTATTCGCGAGAGAAATACTCTGAAGGCGAAGCACAGACGATGTGTTGATCTGTGGGACAGGAAAATCCTGAAATATAGAATTTATGTGATCAAAAAAATGCTACAAGAAGCTTGGAGAGTAAACACCAAAAATAAATTGAAGAATGCAGCCTCTAAAGTTAACTGGAAGAACCCTTGTTTCTGGAAATTGTACAGGAGGCTAACAAATGGGAATTTAAATGCAAAAAACATTGAGCTGCCCGATCAAGAGGGAAGGACAATTCCATTGGAAAAAGTTCCTTCAGTATTCAGAAATCAACTAGAAAATATACAGGGTGTTGATCCTATTAGTGTTATACATGAAAAATTTTCTGAGGAGTTGCCTAATTTCATGGATTACTCTATGGAAGATCTGGGTACTTTAGTAGAAGTCAGAACAGCGATTCGCGATTGCAAAAACAAGGCTCCGAAGGATCTGATAAATTATTGTCTGTTCTACGAGAGATGTATGACTCGAGTTTTAGGCTCGGACACGTTCCTCCTTTATGGAAACGATCTATTGTGAAGATGATCCTCAAACATGGAAAAGCCAGGAAGGATCCTCTCAGTTATAGGCCAATAAGCATTATATGTTCTACATCAAAGATTATGGAACGTATTGTATTCAAGAGATTGAAATGATATATGAAGGAGAGCAACTTTCTACGACCTGATCAATTTGGTTTACGTCCGGGAAGATCATGTGGAAATTGTATTTACTCACTAAACTTCGAAATTATAAATACATTTGAGAAGAGCCTTATTTGTCTCGACATATCAAAGGCGTTCGACAGTGTATGGCACAAGGCTTTATTTTGTCGGCTAGTACGTTCTAAAATATCTAAAAAATGTTTCTATGGCTAAAGGACTATTTAACTGGGAAGATATCTCACGTGGTAGTCGGTGGAAGTTATTCGGATGGAATGTCGTTTAAAAGAGGAGTGCCACGGGGATCTATTTTAGCCCCCTGTTATTTAACATATTTATGGAAGATTTTCCGTCTCCGCAGAACGTCAGGACCAAACTAATGATTTACGCGGACGACATTTTAATCCTGGATTCATCTCTGAAGGCATACATCTCAGAGCGGCGACTAGGAGCGTTTATCGACGAAGTCCAGGGTTGGTGCGATCGGAGAGGCATGAAACTCTCGACGGAAAAATCCAGTTACTTGAGGATAAGCATGGTTCTATACCCCCTCGAGAGAAAGGATTCTCGCCCGACTGGAGAAAACACGGCGGGCGGCAATAAAACTAGCCCTCGGGAAGAAATTGTATGAAGGCCTGACGGAGGAAGAGAACAAACTTGTCAGGCCGATAACGGAGGATATTCGAATCAGAACGCTAAATTAAATAGACATAGGATGGATTACATAGAAAAGGGGTACCGGGATGAAGAGTCCAGGCCTAACAGGCGGACTTAGTAGTACCTATTTCGTAACATGTTGATTTAATTTTTCATTTTTTTTTCATTTTGATGAAGCCTTCTGAGCACGATTTCTATCTCCATTCTACTGCCCTATTCGAGTCCCCATTTGTTACGCGTGTCTCATGAGGATATTTTGTCCCCAAATACAGAACTTAGGGTGGTGGTTTTAGAAACCTCGTTTCTTAGTATTCTCCATTAAATTCGCTAACTAATAGATCTCAATGTGACCTTGTTAGGCTGTGCTTACTAATAAGATCTACAGCAAAAAAATTGAACATTTTTAATCAATAATTGGACCAGTTCTTAGTGGTCGTTCTTAGTGTAGGAGACTGTTGATCCTCTGTTTAAGGAGAAACTGATTCTCCTCAAACCTACATCTCCCAAGCATTCTCAACAGTATTTATCCAAGTATTATTTTACATATTCTTAAGTTTGTCCGCATGTACTCTTTAAGGATTTACTAAAGGGAGGGATCCATCCCCTCTAACTCCACACACTTTTCTTGAAGGAAAGGGAGTCTTTTTAGCCATTCAGGTCTCCATGTTATCTGAGGAGTCAGAGTACAGGTCATAACAATCCAGAGCCTTGGTTTGAACAGACTAGGTTAAATCAATACCCGTAGTGACTGAAACCTTGGAGATCGTAGAATCTAAATCGCTTCCCTTCTTATGTGTCATCAGATCTTTGATAACAAAAGGGGGGAGGCACCCAAGAAGGATGGCTAATTTAAGCCAACTGCTCAAGTTGTCCAGTAAATCTTGTAAGCGGCTACCAACTGGGTGAATATGGTGGTCTCTTCTTGCGACGATTATATCGTCACGATATGCGAGAACCAGTGTTATTCCTGTAGGACCCCATTTAGCAGAAATTTAGTAATAGAATTCGTGGAATTTCCAATTATTCTTAGTTAGCTAAATAACTCCGTCCTCACTAACTTTTAGGAGAAAAGTAGGAGGCAGCAAATGTTAGTCGCTCACATAGATCGGGCAGTCGTGGCATTGTAGACGTACAGTGTACTAATTCAGGACATTCAAAAATGTAATTTACTGTCAACTCGGAGAGATTGCAAAAGGAACAGAGGACATCCAGTTTCCACACGACGGTAGAAAGGGATGATGCTGGAATTTTCCCTTAATACCTTGAAGTTACCAAAAAAGGATTAGTCTGGAAAGCTAACACGAGGAATTGGAATCTCCATATCTCCCTGGGAATAATCTCCTCTCATTTCGGTCGTGATCAATTTCCTATAAGAAACCTTCATTTACTCCAATAATCGCAAAGACCCAGGCATATATTACAGATCTCGTGGATATAAGGAGAGATTATGAAATTAAAGATTCGTATTAATGGGTTTGAACTTTATATTTAAGTTTTTTTGTGTTGATCGATTCGTTTCGAAATACAAAGTGTTAGTCAAAACCAAATCTGCATAAGAAATTTCATAACTTGAAGAATTTTATTTAATCGACATTCAGTCATTCAACGTACAATCTAAAAATTCAAAGATGGAAAAATTGTGTAAAATTCAACATCAAAAGTGTATTAGGGAGACAAAACTGTCCATAGATTAAGGGACAAGTAGAGAGGTATTCTCAAATATTCAATCAATCGATACCTTCTACGAGTAATTCAAAAGGGAGATTTGGAGAAAACTATAACATTCTTCAGGGAATTCTGACTATAGCATCATTGGACTACCCTTCAATGTTTTCATGGGCGAGTGAAAACGAATCTCTAACACTTACGGAAATTGACTCACGCATTGCTTTGAGGGAACGGACCTAAAAATTAAATATTTTGACGAACGGACCTAGAAATTGATTATAAAAACCAAAATATAGAGACAATCAAGTCTGAAAATATAGAGAAAGTAGGTGAAATAATGACACATGATGAGGAAAACATGTAGATAGGGTTTATTAAGGCAAAATTAGGATGCAAATGTATTAACCATAAAAAAGATAAACAGCAAAGCATCGAGTAATGAAAAAGAACAAATAGAGAAAGTAGGTGAAATAATGACACATGATGAGGAAAACATGTAGATAGGGTTTATTAAGGCAAAATTAGGATGCAAATGTATTAACCATAAAAAAGATAAACAGCAAAGCATCGAGTAATGAAAAAAAACAAATCTATTTTTTGCGATACCTGATGAAAAAAAAACTACACAAAGGAAACCGGTGACAAGAATATAACCTAAATGTATTTTTATCGATTGCCAGGAAAAATAAATTTGGTTAAAAGCACTAATTTTAAAAATTTAATCACAAAAAAGTCCATTTTTAGTTATTTTAAATTGAATTTGCTTATTTGTCTGTTTATTAGTAACTGTCAAGATTCCTTCATTAACAGAGGTCTCAACCGAGTGAGTAACCATTCTTCTCCAAACCCCACTAGCACTATGATAGTTCACCATTATTACTAAAAGCCCACTTCCAACGAGGGACCTTATTATAGACTCGGGGATTTTGGTTAGAGAGTCAATTATGAGTACTTCACCATTATTACTAAAAGCCCACTTCCAACGAGGGACCTTATTATAGACTCGGGGATTTTGGTTAGGGAGTCAATTATGAGTACTTCAATGTCTGGTTTGATGAGAGTTAGTCGGTATAGACCAATAAGTTCATCGGAAGGGGACGTCGGCCTCAGAACTGAATTGCAGTCATTAGAACTGTTCGATATAAGAAGTGTTTTGATATTTCCGCAGTCTTTTATAATTTTACGAATGAAGAGAGATTTCCCACTGTTTGAAGGGCCACAAATCATTAATAAATTATAAGCTTGAAGTGGAGATTCGTTAAAGACTTCGGGACAGATATTTGACAAATCTGACGAATGAAGTACTCGTTGGAGTAACTAAAATTTTAATATATTATACTTGACTCCCAGTTTCCATTTATTCATAAAAAATATTTGACAACAAAAAATAATATTTTTCGGCGGCTAATATTTAAATAATTAATAAAATTTAATAAAATAATTAAATTTTTTTTTCGACAACAATTTATTCAAATATATACATTATCATGGAAGCCAACCTAATGCTTTCCGGCGATGTGAACCCAAATCCTGGACCTCGAAAACCCATTATTTTGATTCAACTAAACATAAATGGAGTGAAACGAAAGATCCTCGAACTCAAAAACCTCTTAAAAGGTATAATACTGACATTTGCCTACTCCAAGAAACAAGACTGACTCCGTCTTCTTCCACTCCCGTCTTCCCAAACTATCACGTTACAGGCGCGACCGCACAGCTGGGGGGTGATGGACTGCTTACCCTTATCAAAAATGAAATTCCGTACGCAAACGAAACTTTTGTCAACCTCAAGTCTCCCGTCGAATATATTGGTATTTCAGTCAAGACAAGCATCGGAAACATAAACATGTTGAATGTGTATGTGCCATCGCTCAACTCATGCCCAAGGAATTCAGGTTCTCCCTGTCAGACATCGACAAATCAAAAAATATGTTACTCTGTGGAAACCTAAATGCATAGCATCCGACATGGTTCGAGAACCAACTATGCGATGTCAGAGGAAACCAATTGTTATCGAATCTGGATGACCTGATAATATTAAACAACTCTACATTCAATACAAGGACTCACTACAGAGCGAATGACAGGACATCGCCCCCCGATCTCACTCTTGCCTCACCAAACATCGCAACATTAACAAAATGGACAGTACTATACGAGACCAGCAGTGACCATAATCCCGTTATGATTACGTTTGAAGGAAGAGTGTCAATTGTAAAGAANCTCACCAAACATCGCAACATTAACAAAATGGACAGTACTATACGAGACCAGCAGTGACCATATTCCCGTTATGATTACGTTTGAAGGAAGAGTGTCAATTGTAAAGAAACCTGTTTTATTTACCGACTACAAAAATGTCGACTGGAAAAAGTTCTCAAATTTAGTCGACGATTATCTACTTGACTTTCATTTATCCAATTTCAACTCCATCGATAAAGCACTACACTATTTTAATGAGTGGTACGCGAGGGAATGGAAATTTGTATTAAAAGAAGGCCACTGACCATCAAGAAAGAATTCTTCCCCCAGAGCCGATCCACTCATAAAAGAAAGAAACTACCTAAAAAGCCTCAAAAAACAATCCTGGAAAACAAGATTGAGAATTCGTACATTAGAAAGAGAGATCAGGAACAATGCAAAGAAGAAACAAGAGAAAGTTTGGAAAAACCTCATGTCCAATTTAAACAAGCAGAACTCCCTTACAAAAATGTGGAAAACACTTAGAAGCTTTAGTAACGCTGACAACCCGGCCACACGTGATGAAATGGAAAACAAGATCTTCCTAAACAAACTTATGAAGTACTACTTCTCCACGAGTTTCATCCCACACAAGAAATTCGAAGGTCCATCCATCCTAGCCCTCAAACCTAAAAGAGCCACCTCCCCGATTGTCCTCTCTGTGAGAACGTACAGAATATGGTCAAAAGTCGACTTATTCTTGTGGTCCGGATGGAATACCTACAATAGTTCTGAAAAACATAGGCCCCTATGCTATCATGGCCCTCAAAAAAATTTTCAACTTTTCAATCAACGAAAATTGTATTCCTTCCATATGGAAGCTATCAAACATACGACCAATTCTGAAACCCGGGCAACCAAAGGGATCACCAGCCTCATACAGACCAATATCTCTCCTATGTGTTACATCAAAACTTTTGGAAAAGTTGATTCTTGAACTAATCAAACCATACCTTCCTGATGCACCTTTTCATCACGGATTCAGAAAAGGACACTCCACAGAAACGCATCTTACAAATTTCATCAAGGATGGACTAAAGCGCAAACCTCATCAGAAGTCTTTGTTATGCTCCATCGATATAGAAAAGGCTTTTGATACTGTCCCAAGAAAGTTTTTGACAAGGAAGATCTTTACGTCAAAAATTCCAGACAACCTGAAAATCTGGATTGCAAATTTCCTAAATGGAAGAAGAGGAAAAGTAACTGCTGGAAAAACTAGATCAGTGACCAAGTTTTTTCCAAATGGGGTCCCTCAAGGATCTTGAGCTTTGGGTAAGATCGAACCTTCCCGGAAAAAATCCTCAGTCCATCTAAGAGAAAAGCATTTTACGGCTCTCCAGCTAAACATCAATGGAATTAAAGGAAAAATCAGAAGAACTCCGCTCACTCCTGGCTTGTCAAAAGATTAACGTTGCGATGATTTAAGAGACCAAACTCTCTTTAAATGACCCTACCCCTACATTCCCAAGCTATCAGGAAAGACCGTAGAGAAAAAAGAGGTGGAGGTCTGCTCACTCTATTAAAAAAGAACTTGAAATGCAGAGAAATCTCCTCGGAAGTGAGGAAACTTGCTGGGGATGATGTAACAGAAATAATTGGAATCTCGCTCGGGACAACGGAAGGAAGACTATTCCTTGTGAATATCTACGATCCGCCTCCTGGTTCTTGCCCGAAGAGCTATGATATGCCAAACATATCAAGACTGTCTTCATCATCTCCAGGGATTTGAATGCGAAGCATCCCTTATGGCTGTCAACTCAACTAGCTGACATGAGAGGGAAACTATTATTATCGCAAACGGACTCCATAACGATATTGAATGATCCATCGATAAATACAAGGACACCACTGAGAGAGATAGATAAACTTACCTCACCGGACGTAACACTCTGCTCATCGTCGCTTTCATCAAAAATTGATTGATCAGTCCTCTACGAAACAAGAAGCGACCATAATCCAATTGTGGTGAAGATCAAAAGAGAGGCCAACGTGAGGAGAATTCCTAGCAGCTACAATTACAAAGGTGCTAACTGGAAATTGTATCGTGAAATCTCAGAAGATAAAATGAAGAATTGTTACTTGGATAGCTTCAGTTCTCTTGAGAATGTCATCATCTACTTTACCCAAATTATCTTGGAAGCAAGATCAAGGACTACAGTCTGACCTCAAAATGGGGCAGACCCAGGGGTGGGGCACCTTCGGATTTTGGGGCACCTTTTTTCAAATCAACATTTTGGCAGAATAAAATGAAAAATCAATAAAAAATTATGGAAATTTTGAGGCATCGTAAAATCATTTATTAACAATTTTTAAGATAATAAAATTATAATAAATTAATTATTTTTTGTTTTATTTTCAATTTTGTTGTGGTTATGGATTACGAAACTAAATTGAAAATTGCTAAAAAATTTGGATGGTTGTGCGAGAATCGATTAAATGCATGTTCCGAAAAGTCAGCAGTCACTCTATTTACTAAGAATAGAAAGATGGGAACGCAAACAATTGATGTCACGTTAAATGGAGTACCTATACCACAAAAGAAATCGCAGAAGATACTGGGAGTAACTTTTGATACTTTCCTCTGCTTCTCAGCCCATGTGGAATCTATCATATCAACTTGTGCAAAGAAGATCAATTTTGTAAAGGCCTTCCTTTGGAACTGTGGAGGAATGTATCCGCCAGGTATCGGGACCCTCTACAAGCAGTATGTCGAGCCAACGATA